>JAJHUQ010000063.1:1700000-1712500 GCA_035773235.1 Eospalax fontanierii | reverse complement strand
GTGTTAGGGTTACGGTTTCGGTTTGGGTTATGTTTTGGGTTAGTTTTAGGGTTAGGGTTAGGGTTTGGGATGGGTTAGGATTAGGGTTAGGGTTTGAGTTTGAATTAGGTTTAGGGTTAGCATTAGGGTTAGGGTTAGGTTTAGGATAAGTGTTTCAGTTAGGGTTAGGGTTAGGGTTAGGGTTTGGGTTCGGGTTAGGGTTAGGGTTAGGGTTAGGTTTTGATTTAGGGTTAAGGTTAGGGTTAGGGTTAGTGTTAGGGTTCGGGTTAGGGTTAGGGTTAGGGTTAGGAGTAGGGTTAGTTTTAGGGTTAGGTTTAGGGTTAGCATTAGGGTTAGGATTAGCGTTAGGGTTAGGGTTTGGGTTAGGGTTAGGGTTAGGGTTAGGTTTAGGGTTAGGGTTAGGGTTAGGGTGTGTTTTAGGGTTAGGGTTAGGGTTAGGGTTTGGGTGAGGGTTAGGTTTAGGGTTAGGATTAGGGTTAGGGTTTGTGTTAAGATTAGGGTTTGGGTTTGGGTTAGGGTAAGGGTTAGGGATAGTGTTATTGTTAGGGTAGGGGTGAGGGTTAGAATTAGGGTTAGGTTTAGGTTTAGGGTTAGGGTTAGGGTTAGGACTAGGATTAGGGTTAGGGTTATGGTTCGGGTTAGGGTTTGGTTTAGCGTTTGGGGTTAGGGGTTAGGGGTTAAGTTAAGTTTAGGGTTAGGGTTAGGGATTTGTTTAGGGTGAGGGTTAGGTTTAGGGTTAGGTTTAGGTTTTGGGTTAGTGTTAGGGTTAGCGTTTGGGTTAGGGTTAGGGTTAGGGTTAGTGTTAGGGTTACGGTTTGGTTTAGGATTACGGTTAGGTTTAGGTTCTTGGTTAAGTTTCAGGTTAGGGTTATGGTTTGCGTTCGGGTTGGGTAAGTGTTAGGGTTTTAGTTAGGGTTAGGGTTAGGGTTAGGTTTAGGGTTAGGGTTTGGGTTAGGGTTAGGCTTAGGGTTAGGGTTTGAGTTTTAGTTAGGTTTAGGGTTAGCATTAGGGTTAGGATTAGGGTTAGGGTTTTGGTTTGGTTAGGGTTAGGGTTAGGGTTAGGGTTAGGGTTTGGGTTAGGGTTAGGTTTGAATCTGGGTTAGTGTTAGGGTTAGGGTTAGTGTTAAGATTATGGTTAGGGTTAGGGTTAGGGTTAGGTTTTGGGTGAGGGTTAGGATTAGGGTTAGGGTTAGAATTAGGTTTAGGGTTAGGGTTAGGGTTAGGGTTAGGGTTAGGGTTAGGGTTAGGATAAGGATGAGGTTTAGGGTTAGGGTTAGGATCAGGGTTATTATTTGGGTTATGGATTGGGTTAGAATTATTGTTAGGGTTTGGGTTAGTGTTAGAGTTAGGGTTTGAGTTAGGGTTAGTTTTAGGCTTACATTGGGGTTTGGGTTAGAGTTAGGGTTAGGGTTAGGGTTTGCGTTTGGTTTAAAGTTAGGGTTAGGTTAGGGTTTGGGTTAGAGTTAGGGTTAGGGTGAGGTGTTGGATTAGGGTTATGGTTAGGGTTAGGGTTAGGATTAGGGTTAGGGTTAGGGTCCGATTAGAGTTAGGTTTAGAGTTTGGGTTTGGGTAAGGGTTAAGTTTAGGGTTAGGGTTAGGGTTAGGGTTAGGGTTAGGGTTAGGGTTAGGACTAGGATTAGTGTTAGGGTTAGTGTTAGGATTAGGGTTAGGGTTTGGGTTTAGGTTTGGGTTATGGTTAGAGTTAGGGTTTAGGGTTAGGGGTAGGGTTAGGGTTAGGGTTTCGGTTTGGGTTATGTTTTGGTTTAGGTTTTGGGTTAGGGTTAGGGTTTGGGTTCGGGGTAGGACTAGGGTTATGGTTTGAGTTTGAATTAGGTTTAGGGTTAGCATTAGGGTTAGGATTAGGGTTAGGGTTAGGGTTTGGGTTAGGGTTAGGGTTCGGGTTAGGGTTTGGGTTAGCGTAAGGTTTGAAGCTGGGTTAGTATTAGGTTTATGTTCAGTGTTAAGATTCTGGTTAGCGTTAGTTTTAGGGTTAGGTTTTGGGTGAGGGTTAGGGTTAGGGTTAGGGTTAGACTTAGGTTTAGGGTTAGGGTTAGGGTTAGGGTTAGGGTTAGGATAAGGATGAGGGTTAGGGTTAGGGTTAGGATTAGGGTTATTATTTGGTTTATGGTTTGGGTTAGGGTTAGTGTTAGGGTTTGGGTTAGTGTTAGAGTTAGGGTTTGAGTTAGGGTTAGTTTTAGGCTTACATTGGGGTTTGGGTTAGAGTTAGGGTTAGGGTTAGGGTTTGGGTTTGGTTTAGAGTTAGGGTTAGGTTAGGGTTTGGGTTAGAGTTAGGGTTAGGGTGAGGTGTTGGATTAGGGTTATGGTTAGGGTTAGGGTTAGGATTAGGGTTAGGGTTAGGGTTCGGATTAGAGTTAGGTTTAGAGTTTGGATTTGGGCAAGGGTTAAGGTTAGGGTTAGGGTTAGGGTTAGGGTTAGGGTTAGGGTTAGGGTTAGGACTAGGATTAGGGTTAGGGTTAGTGTTAAGTTTAGGGTTAGGGTTTCGGTTTAGGTTTGGGTTATGGTTACGGTTAGTGTTAGGGTTAGGGTTTAGGGTTACGGTTAGGGTTAGGGTTAGGGTTTCGGTTTGGTTTATGTTTTGGGTTAGGTTTAGGGTTAGCGTTAGGGTTTGGGTTCGGGTTAGGAATAGGGTTATGGTTTGAGTTTGAATTAGGTTTAGGGTTAGCATTAGGGTTAGGGTTAGGTTTAGGATTAGTGTTTCAGTTAGGCTTAGTGTTAGGGTTAGGGTTTGGGTACGGGTTAGGTTTAGGGTTAGGGTTAGGGTTTGATTTAGGGTTAGGGTTAAGGTTAGGGTTAGTATTAGTGTTTGTGTTAGGGTTAGGGTTAGGAATAGGGTTAGTGATAGGTTTAGGTTTAGGGTTAGCATTAGGGTTAGGATTAGGTTTAGGGTCAGGGTTTGGGTTAGGGTTAGGGTTAGGGTTAGGGTTAGGGTTAGGTTTAGAGTTTGGTTTAGGGTTATGGTTAGGGTTAGGGTTTGGGTGAGGCTTATGGTTAGGGTTAGGGTTAGGGTTTGTGTTAAGATTAGGGTTTGGGTTTGGGTTAGGTTAGGGTTTGGGTTACAGTTAGGGTTAGGGTTAGGGTTTGGTTTTGGTTTAGTGTTAGGGTTAGGTTAGGGTTTGGGTTAGAGTTAGGGTTAGGGTGAGGTGTTGGATTAGGGTTATGGTTAGGATTAGGGTTAGGGTTAGGCTTCCGATTAGAGTTAGGTTTAGAGTTTGGGTTTGGGTAAGGGTTAAGGTTATGGTTAGGGTTATGGTTAGGGTTAGGACTAGGATTAGGGTTAGGGTTAGGATTAGGGTTATGGTTACGGTTAGGGTTAGGTTTTCGGTTTGGGTTATGTTTTGGGTTAGGTTTAGTGTTAGGGTTAGGGTTAGGGTTAGGGTTAAGGTTAGGATTAGGGTTAGGGTTTGAGTTTGAATTAGGTTTAGGGTTAGCATTAGGGTTAGGGTTAGATTTAGGATAAGTGTTTCAGTTAGGGTTTGGGTTAGGGTTAGGGTTAGGGTTAGGGTTAGGGTTTGGGTTAGTGTTAGGGTTAGGGTTAGGGTTTGGGTTAGGGTTAGGGTTAGGGTTAGGGTTAGGTTTTGGGTTAGGATTAGGGTTAGGGTTAGTGTTAGGGTTAGGGTTAGGGTTAGGACTAGGATTAGGGTTATGGTTAGGGTTAGGGTTAGGATTAGGTTTAGGGTTAGGGTTCCGATTAGAGTTAGGTTTAGAGTTTGGGTTTGGGTAAGGGTTAAGGTTAGGTTTAGGGTTAGTGTTAGGGTTAGGGTTAGGACTAGGATTAGGGCTAGGGTTAGGGTTAGGATTAGGGTTAGGGTTTGGTTTTAGGTTTGGGTTATGGTTTGGGTAAGGGTTAGGGTTAGGGTTTAGGGTTAGGGTTTGGATTAGTGTTAGAGTTAGAGTTTGAGTTAGGGTTAGGTTTAGGGTTAGGTTAGGGTTTGGGTTACAGTCAGGGTTAGGGTTAGGGTTTGGGTTTGGTTTAGAGTTAGGGTTAGGTTAGGGTTTGGGTTAGAGTTAGGGTTAGGGTTAGTGTTAAGTTTAGGGTGAGGGTTAGGGTTAGCGTTAGGGTTAGGTTTTGGTTTATGGTTAGGGTTAGGGTTAGAATTAGGGTTAGGGTGAATGGTTAGGGTTACGGTTAGGGTTAGGATAAGGATGAGTGTTAGGGTTAGGGTTAGGATTAGGGTTATTATTTGGGTTATGGTTTGGATTAGGGTTAGGGTTAGGGTTTGGGTTAGTGTTAGAGTTATGGTTTGAGTTAGGGTTAGGTTTAAGGTTAGGGTTTCGGTTTGGGTCATGTTTTGGGTTAGGTTTAGGGTTAGGGTTAGGGTTTGAGTTGGAATTAGGTTTAGGGTTAGCATTTGGTTAGGGTTAGGTTTAGGATTAGTGTTTCAGTTAGGGTTAGGGTTAGGGTTTGGGTTCGGGATAGGGTTAGGGTTAGGTTTAGGTTTTGATTTATGGTTAGGGTTAGGGTTAGTGTTTTTGTTAAGGTTTGGGTTAGGGTTTGGGTTAAGACTAGGGTTAGTGTTAGGGTTAGGTTTAGGGTTAGGGTTAGGGTTAGGGTTAGGGTTAGGGTTAGGGTTACGGTTAGGGTTAGGGTTTGATTTAGGGTTAAGTTTAGGGTTAGGGTTAGTGTTAGGGTTTGGGTTAGGGTTAGGGTTAGGAGTAGGGTTAGTTTTAGGGTTAGGTTTAGGGTTAGCATTAGGGTTAGGATTAGCGATACGGTTAGGGTTTGTGTTAGGCTTAGGGATAGGGTAAGGGGTAGGGTTTGGGGAAGGGTTAGGGTTAGGTTTCGGCTGTGGGATAGAGTTAGGGTGAGGGTTAGGGTTTGGGTTAGGGTTAGGGTTACGGTTAGGATTAGGGTTATGGTTAGGGTTCGGATTAGGGTTAGTTTTAGGGTTTGGGTTTGGGTAAGGGTAAGGGTTAGGATTCGGGTTAGGATAAGGATGAGGGTTAGGGTTAGGGTTAGGATTAGGGTTAGTATTTGGGTTATTGTTTAGGTATGGGTTAGGGTTAGGGTTTGGGTTAGTGTTAGAGTTAGGTTTTGAGTTAGGGTTAGGGTTAGGGTTAGGTTAGGATTTGGGTTAGAGTTAGGGTTAGTGTTAGGATTTGGGTTTGGTTTAGGGTTAGGTTAGGGTTTATGTTAGAGTTAGGGTTAGGGTTAGGGGTTGGATTAGTGTTATGGTTAGGGTTAGGCTTTAGGTTTGGGTTATGGTTAGGGTTAGGGTTAGGGTTTAAGGGTAGGATTAGGGTTAGTGTTAGGGTTTGGGTTATGGTTAGGGTTACGGTGTGGGTTTGGGTTAGGGTTAGGGTTTCGGTGTGGGTTATGTTTTGGGTTAGGGTTAGGGTTAGGGTTAGGGTTTCGGTTCGGGTTAGGATTAGGGTTAGGGTTTGAGTTTGAATTAGGTTTAGGGTTAGCATTAGGGTTAGGGTTAGGTTTAGGATTAGTGTTTCGGTTAGGGTTAAGGTTAGGGTTAGGGTTAGGGTTCCGATTAGAGTTAGGTTTAGAGTTTGGGTTTGGGTAAGGGTTAAGGTTAGGGTTAGGGTTAGGGTTAGGGTTAGTACTAGGATTAGGGTTAGGGTTAGGGTTAGGATTAGGGTTAGGGTTAGGGTTAGGCTTAGGGTTTCGGTGTGGGTTATGTTTTGGGTTAGGTTTAGGGTTAGGGTTAGAGTTTATTGTTATGGTTAGGGTTAGGATTAGGGTTAGGATTTGAGTTTGAATTAGGTTTAGGGTTAGCATTAGGGTTAGGGTTAGGTTTAGGATAAGTGTTTCAGTTAGGTTTAGGGTTAGGGTTAGGGTGAGGGTTAGGGTTTGATTTAGGGTTAGGGTTAGCGTTAGGGTTAGTGTTAGGGTTTGGGTTAGGGTTAGGTTTACTACTAGGATTAGTGTTAGGGTTAAGTTTAGGGTTAGCATTAGGGTTAGGATTAGTGTTAGGGTTAGGGTTTGGGTTAGGGATAGGGTTATGGTTAGGTTAGGGTTTGGGTTAGAGTTAGGGTTAGGGTTAGTGTTAAGTTTAGGGTGAGCGTTAGGGTTAGCGTTAGGATTAGGGTTAGGGTTAGGGTTCCGATTAGAGTTAGGTTTAGAGTTTGGGTTTGGGTAAGGGTTAAGGTTAGGGTTAGGGTTAGGGTTAGGGTAAGGATTAGGAATAGGGTTAGGGTTAGGGTTAGGATTAGGTTTAGGGTTTGGGTTTAGGTTTCGGTTATGGTTAGGGTTAGTGTTAGGGTTAGGGTTTAGTGTTAGTGTTAGGGTTAGGGTTAGGGTTTCAGTTTGGGTTATGTTTTGGGTTAGGTTTAGGGTTAGATTTAGGGTTTGGGTTCGGGTTAGAAATAGGGTTAGGGTTCGAGTTTGAATTAGGTTTAGGGTTAGCATTAGGGTTATAGTTAGGTTTAGGATTAGTGTTTCAGTTAGGGTTTGGGTTCGGGTTAGGGTTAGGGTTAGGGTTAGGGTTTGATTTAGGGTTAGGGTTAGGTTTAGGGTTAGTGTTAGGGTTTGGGTTAGGGTTAGGGTTAGGCCTAGGGTTAGTGTTAGGGTTAGGTTTAGTATTAGCATTAGGGTTAGGATTAGGGTTAGGGTTAGGGTTTCGGTTAGGTTTAGGGTTAGGGTTAGGGTTAGGGTTAGGGTTAGGGTTTGTTTTAGGGTTAGGGTTAGTGTTAGGGTTAGGGTTAGGGTAAGAATAAGAATGAGGGTTAGGGTTAGGGTTAGGATTAGGGTTATTATTTGGGTTATGGTTTGGGTTAGTGTTAGGGTTAGGGTTTGGGTTAGTGTTAGAGTTAGGGTTTGAGTTAGGGTTAGGTTTAGGGTTAGGTTAGGGTTTGGGTTAGAGATAGGGTTAGGGTTAGGGTTTGGGTTTGGTTTAGAGTTAGGGTTAGGTTAGGGTTTGGGTTAGAGTTAGGGTTAGGGTGAGGTGTTGGATTAGGGTTATGGTTAGGGTTAGGGTTAGGATTAGGTTTAGGGTTAGGTTTCCGATTAGAGTTAGGTTTAGAGTTTGGGTTTGGGTAAGGGTTAAGGTTAGGGTTAGGGTTAGGATTAGGGTTAGGGTTAGGACTAGGATTAGGGTTAGGTTTAGGGTTAGGATTAGGGTTAGGTTTAGGGTTAGGGTTACGGTTTCGGTTTAGGTTATGTTTTGGGTTAGTTTTAGGGTTAGGGTTAGGGTTTGGGTTGGGTTAGGATTAGGGTAAGTGTTTGAGTTTGAATTAGGTTTAGAGTTACCATTAGGGTTAGGGTTAGGTTTAGGATAAGTATTTCAGTTAGGGTTAGGGTTAGGGTTAGGGTTTGGGTTCGGGTTAGGGTTAGGGTTAGGGTTAGGGTTTGATTTAGGGTTAAGGTTAGGGTTAGGGTTAGTGTTAGGGTTTGAGTTAGGGTTAGGGTTAGGAGTAGGGTTAGTTTTAGGGTTAGGTTTAGGGTTAGCATTAGGGTTAGGATTAGCGTAAGTGTTAGGGTTTGGGTTAGGGTTAGGGTTAGGATTAGGGTTAGGGTTAGGGTTAGGCTTAGGGTTTCGGTTTGGGTTATGTTTTGGGTTAGGTTTAGGGTTAGGGTTAGAGTTTATTGTTATGGTTAGGGTTAGGATTAGGGTTAGGATTTGAGTTTGAATTAGGTTTAGGGTTAGCATTAGGGTTAGGGTTAGGTTTAGGATAAGTGTTTCAGTTAGGTTTAGGGTTAGGGTTAGGGTGAGGGTTAGGGTTTGATTTAGGGTTAGGGTTAGCGTTAGGGTTAGTGTTAGGGTTTGGGTTAGGGTTAGGTTTACTACTAGGGTTAGTGTTAGGGTTAAGTTTAGGGTTAGCATTAGGGTTAGGATTAGTGTTAGGGTTAGGGTTTGGGTTAGGGTTAGGGTTAGGGTTAGGGTTTGGGTTAGGGTTAGGTTTATGGTTAGGTTAGGGTTTGGGTTAGAGTTAGGGTTAGGGTTAGTGTTAAGTTTAGGGTGAGCGTTAGGGTTAGCGTTAGGATTAGGGTTAGGGTTAGGGTTCCGATTAGAGTTAGGTTTAGAGTTTGGGTTTGGGTAAGGGTTAAGGTTAGGGTTAGGGTTAGGGTTAGGGTAAGAACTAGGATTAGGGTTAGGGTTAGGGTTAGGATTAGGTTTAGGGTTTGGGTTTAGGTTTCGGTTATGGTTAGGTTTAGTGTTAGGGTTGGGGTTTAGTGCTAGTGTAAGGGTCAGGGTTAGGGTCTCGGTTTGGGTTGTGTTTTGGGTTAGGTTTAGGGTTAGGGTTAGGGTTTGGGTTCGGGTTAGAAATAGGGTTAGGGTTCGAGTTTGAATTAGGTTTAGGGTTAGCATTAGGGTTATAGTTAGGTTTAGGATTAGTGTTTCATTTAGGGTTTGGGTTCGGTTTAGGGTTAGGGTTAGGGTTAGGGTTTGATTTAGGGTTAGGGTTAGGTTTAGGGTTAGTGTTAGGGTTTGGGTTAGGGTTAGGGTTAGGCCTAGGGTTAGTGTTAGGGTTAGGTTTAGTATTAGCATTAGGGTTAGGATTAGGGTTAGGGTTAGGGTTTCGGTTAGGTTTAGGGTTAGGGTTAGGGTTAGGGTTAGGGTTAGGGTTTGTTTTAGGGTTAGGGTTAGGGTTAGGGTTAGGGTTAGGGTTAGAATAAGGATGAGGGTTAGGGTTAGGGTTAGGATTAGGGTTATTATTTGGGTTATGGTTTGGGTTAGTGTTAGGGTTAAGGTTTGGGTTAGTGTTAGAGTTAGGGTTTGAGTTAGGCTTAGGTTTAGGGTTAGGTTAGGGTTTGGGTTAGAGATAGGGTTAGGGTTAGGGTTTGGGTTTGGTTTAGAGTTAGGGTTAGGTTAGGGTTTGGGTTAGAGTTAGGGTTAGGGTGAGGTGTTGGATTAGGGTTATGGTTAGGGTTAGGGTTAGGATTAGGTTTAGGGTTAGGTTTCCGATTAGAGTTAGGTTTAGAGTTTGGGTTTGGGTAAGGGTTAAGGTTAGGGTTAGAGTTAGGATTAGGGTTAGGGTTAGGACTAGGATTAGGGTTAGGTTTAGGGTTAGGATTAGGGTTAGGTTTAGGGTTAGGGTTACGGTTTCGGTTTAGGTTATGTTTTGGGTTAGTTTTAGGGTTAGGGTTAGGGTTTGGGTTGGGTTAGGATTAGGGTAAGGGTTTGAGTTTGAATTAGGTTTAGAGTTAGCATTAGGGTTAGGGTTAGGTTTAGGATAAGTATTTCAGTTAGGGTTAGGGTTAGGGTTAGGGTTTGGGTTCGGGTTAGGGATAGGGTTAGGGTTAGGGTTTGATTTAGGGTTAAGGTTAGGGTTAGGGTTAGTGTTAGGGTTTGAGTTAGGGTTAGGGTTAGGAGTAGGGTTAGTTTTAGGGTTAGGTTTAGGGTTAGCATTAGGGTTAGGATTAGCGTAAGTGTTAGGGTTTGGGTTAGGGTTAGGGTTAGGTTTAGGGTTAGGGTTTGGGTTAGGGTTAGGGTTAGGGTTAGGGTTAGGGTTAGGGTTAGGATTAGGGTTAGGGTTTGTGTTAAGATTAGGGTTTGGGTTTGAGTTAGGGTTAGGGTTAGAGTTAGGGTTAGAATTAGGGTTAGGGTTAAGGTTAGGGTTAGGGTTAGGTTTAGGGTTAGTTTTTGGGTTAGGGTTAGGGTTAGGTTTAGGGTTAGGTTTAGGTTTAGGTTTTGGGTTAGCGATAGTGTTAGCGTTTGGGTTAGGGTTAGGGTCAGGGTTAGGTTTAGTGTTAGGTTTAGGGTTTGGTTTAGGATTACGGTTAGGTTTAGGTTTTCGGTTAAGTTTAGGGTTAGGGTTAGGGTTTGCGTTCGGGTTGGGTTAGTGTTAGGGTTTTAGTTAGGGTTAGGGTTAGGGTTAGGGTTAGGACTAGGATTAGGTCTAGGGTTAGGGTTAGGATTAGGGTTAGGGTTTGGTTTTAGGTTTGGGTTATGGTTAGGGTAAGGGTTAGGGTTAGGGTTTAGGGTTAGGGTTTGGATTAGTGTTAGAGTTAGGGTTTGAGTTAGGGTTAGGTTTAGGGTTAGGTTAGGGTTTGGGTTACAGTCAAGGTTAGGGTTAGGGTTTGGGTTTGGTTTAGAGTTAGGGTTAGGTTAGGGTTTAGGTTAGAGTTGGGGTTAGGGTTAGTGTTAAGTTTAGGGTGAGGGTTAGGGTTAGCGTTAGGGTTAGGTTTTGGGTTATGGTTAGGGTTAGGGTTAGAATTAGGGTTAGGGTTATGGTTAGGGTTAGGGTTAGGGTTAGGATAAGGATGAGTGTTATGGTTAGGGTTAGGATTAGGGTTATTATTTGGGTTATGGTTTGGATTAGGGTTAGGGTTAGGGTTTGGGTTAGTGTTAGAGTTATGGTTTGAGTTAGGGTTAGGTTTAAGGTTAGGGTTTCGGTTTGGGTCATGTTTTGGGTTAGGTTTAGGGTTAGGGTTAGGGTTTGAGTTGGAATTAGGTTTAGGGTTAGTATTTGGTTAGGGTTAGGTTTAGTATTAGTGTTTCAGTTAGGGTTAGGGTTAGGGTTAGGGTTTGGGTTCGGGATAGGGTTAGGGTTAGGTTTAGGTTTTGATTTATGGTTAGGGTTAGGGTTAGGGTTTTTGTTAAGGTTTGGGTTAGGGTTTGGGTTAAGACTAGAGTTAGTGTTAGGGTTAGGTTTAGGGTTAGGGTTTGGGTTCGGGTTAGGGTTAGGGTTAGGGTTAGGGTTTGATTTAGGGTTAAGGTTAGGGTTAGGGTTAGTGTTAGGGTTTGGGTTAGGGTTAGGGTTAGGAGTAGGGTTAGTTTTAGGGTTAGGTTTAGGGTTAGCATTTGGGTTAGGATTAGCGATAGGGTTATGGTTTGGGTTAGGGTTAGGGTTAGGGTTAGGGTTAGGGTTTGGGTTAGGGTTAGGGTTAGGTTTCGGGTTTGGGTTAGAGTTAGGGTGAGGGTTAGTGTTTGGGTTAGGGTTAGGGTTACGGTTAGGATTAGGGTTATGGTTAGGGTTCGGATTAGGGTTAGTTTTAGGGTTTGGGTTTGGGTAAGGGTAAGGGTTAGGGTTCGGGTTAGGATAAGGATGAGGGTTAGGGTTAGGGTTAGGATTAGGGTTAGTATTTGGGTTATGGTTTAGGTATGGGTTAGGGTTAGGGTTTGGGTTAGTGTTAGAGTTAGGTTTTGAGTTACGGTTAGGGTTAGGGTTAGGTTAGGATTTGGGTTAGAGTTAGGGTTAGTGTTAGGGTTTGGGTTTGGTTTAGAGTTAGGGTTAGGTTAGGGTTTATGTTAGAGTTAGGGTTAGGGTTAGGGGTTGGATTAGTGTTATGGTTAGGGTTAGGCTTTAGGTTTGGGTTATGGTTAGGGTTAGGGTTAGGGTTTAAGGGTAGGATTAGTGTTAGTGTTAGGGTTTGGGTAATGGTTAGGGTTACGGTGTGGGTTTGGGTTAGGGTTAGGGTTTCGGTGTGGGTTATGTTTTGGGTTAGGTTTAGGGTTAGGGTTAGGGTTTCGGTTCGGGTTAGGATTAGGGTTAGGGTTTGAGTTTGAATTAAGTTTAGGGTTAGCATTAGGGTTAGGGTTAGGTTTAGGATTAGTGTTTCGGTTAGGGTTAAGGTTAGGGTTAGGGTTAGGGTTCCGATTAGAGTTAGGTTTAGAGTTTGGGTTTGGGTAAGGTTTAAGGTTAGGGATAGGGTTACGGTTAGGGTTAGTACTTGGATTAGGGTTAGGGTTAGGGTTAGGATTAGGGTTAGGGTTAGGGTTAGGCTTAGGGTTTCGGTTTGGGTTATGTTTTGGGTTAGGTTTAGGGTTAGGGTTAGAGTTTATTGTTATGGTTAGGGATAGGATTAGGGTTAGGATTTGAGTTTGAATTAGGTTTAGGGTTAGCATTAGGGTTAGGGTTAGGTTTAGGATAAGTGTTTCAGTTAGGTTTAGGGTTAGGGTTAGGGTGAGGGTTAGGGTTTGATTTAGGGTTAGGGTTAGCGTTAGGGTTAGTGTTAGGGTTTGGGTTAGGGTTAGGTTTACTACTAGGGTTAGTGTTAGGGTTAAGTTTAGGGTTAGCATTAGGGTTAGGATTAGTGTTAGGGTTAGGGTTTGGGTTAGGGTTAGGGTTAGGGTTAGGGTTTGGGTTAGGGTTAGGGTTATGGTTAGGGTTTGAGTTAGGGTTAGGGTTAGGTTTAGGGTTACGGTTAGAGTTAGGATTAGGGTTAGGGTTTGTGTTAAGATTAGGGTTTGGGTTTGGGTGAGGGTTAGGGTTAGGGTTAGGGTTGGGTTTACAATTAGGGTTAGTGTTAAGGTTAGGGTTAGGGTTAGGTTAGGATAAGGATGAATGTTAGGGTTAGGGTTAGGATTAGGGTTATTATTTGGGTTATGGTTTGGGTTAGGGTTAGGGTTAGGGTTTGGATTAGTGTTAGAGTTAGAGTTTGAGTTAGGGTTAGGTTTATGGTTAGGTTAGGCTTTGGGTTACAGTCAGGGTTAGGGTTAGGGTTTGGGTTTGGTTTAGAGTTAGGGTTAGGTTAGGGTTTGGGTTAGAGTTAGGGTTAGGGTTAGTGTTAAGTTTAGTGTGAGGGTTAGGGTTAGCGTTAGGATTAGGGTTAGGGTTAGGTTTCCGATTAGAGTTAGGTTTAGAGT
>JAJHUQ010000063.1:1690000-1695000 GCA_035773235.1 Eospalax fontanierii | reverse complement strand
GTTATGGTTAGGGTTAGGGTTTGTGTGAGGGTTAGGGTTAGGGTTAGGGTTAGGGTTTGTGTTAAGATTAGGGTTTGGGTTTGGGTTAGGTTAGGGTTTGGGTTACAGTTAGTGTTAAGGTTAGGGTTTGGGTTTGGTTTAGTGTTAGGCTTAGGTTAGGGTTTGGGTTACAGTTAGGGTTAGGGTGAGGTGTTGGATTAGGGTTATGGTTAGGGTTAGGGTTAGGATTAGGGTTAGGGTTAGGGTTCCGATTAGAGTTAGGTTTAGAGTTTGGGTTTGGGTAAGGGTTAAGGTTAGGGTTAGGATTAGGGTTAGGGTTAGGATTAGGGTTACGGTTAAGGTTAGGTTTAGGTGTTCGGTTTGGGTTATGTTTTGGGTTAGGTTTAGGGTTAGGGTTAAGGTTAGGGCTAGGGTTAAGGTTAGGATTAGGGTTAGGGTTTGAGTTTGAATTAGGTTTAGGGTTAGCATTAGGGTTAGGGTTAGATTTAGGATAAGTGTTTCACTTAGGGTTTGGGTTAGGGTTAGGGTTAGGGTTAGAGTTAGGGTTTGGGTTAGGGTTAGGGTTAGGGTTAGGTTTTGGGTTAGGGTTAGGGTTAGGGTTAGGGTTAGGGTTAGGTTTTGGGTTAGGATTAGGGTTAGGGTTAGGGTTAGGGTTAGGGTTAGGGTTAGGGTTCGGACTAGGATTAGGGTTATGGTTAGGGTTAGGGTTAGGATTAGGGTTAGGGTTAGGGTCCCGATTAGAGTTAGGTTTAGAGTTTGGGTTTGGGTAAGGGTTAAGGTTAGGTTTAGGGTTAGGGTTAGATTTAGGGTTAGGACTAGGATTAGGGCTAGGGTTAGGGTTAGGATTAGGGTTAGGGTTTGGTTTTAGGTTTGGGTTAGGGTTTAGGGTTAGGGTTAGGTTTAAGGTTAGGGTTTCGGTTTGGGTTATGTTTTGGGTTAGGTTTAGGGTTAGGGTTAGGGTTTGTGTTGGAATTAGGTTTAGCGTTAGCATTAGGGTTAGGGTTAGGTTTAGGATTAGTGTTTCAGTTAGGGTTAGGGTTAGGGTTAGGGTTTGGGTTCGGGTTAGGGTTAGGGTTAGGTTTAGGTTTTGATTTAGGGTTAGGGTTTTTGTTAGGGTTTGGGTTAGGGTTAGGGTTAAGACTAGGGTTAGTGTTAGGGTTAGGTTTAGGGTTAGCATTAGGGTTAGGATTAGGGTTAGGGTTACGGTTCGGGTTAGGGTTAGGGTTAGGGTTAGGGTTAGGGTTAGGGTTAGGGTTAGGTTTAGCATTAGGGTTAGGGTTAGGGTTATGGTTAGGGTTAGCTTTAGTGTTAGGGTTAGGGTTTAGGTTTGGGTTAGGGTTTGGGTTAGGGTTAGGGTTTGGGTTAGGGTTAGGGTTAGAGTTCGGGTTAGGATTTGGGTTAGGGTTAGGGTTAGAGTCGGATTTGGGTTAGAGTTATGGTGAGGGTTAGGGGTTATGTTAGGGTTAGGGTTACGGTTAGGGTTAGGGTTATGGTTAGGGTTAGGATTAGGGTTAGGGTTAGGGTAAGGGTTACGGTTTGGGTTAGGGTTAGGACTAGGATTAGGGTTATGGTTAGGGTTAGTGTTAGGATTAGGGTTAGGGTTAGGGTTCCGTTTAGAGTTAGGTTTAGAGTTTGGGTTTGGGTAAGGGTTAAGGTTAGGTTTAGGGTTAGGGTTAGGGTTAGGTTTAGGACTAGGATTAGGGCTAGGGTTAGGGTTAGGATTAGGGTTAGGGTTTGGTTTTAGGTTTGGGTTATGGTTAGGGTAAGGGTTAGGGTTAGGGTTTAGGGTTAGGGTTAGGTTTAAGGTTAGGGTTTCGGTTTGGGTTATGTTTTGGGTTAGGTTTAGGGTTAAGGTTAGGGTTTGAGTTGGAATCAGGTTTAGGGTTAGCATTAGGGTTAGGGTTAGGTTTAGGATTAGTGTTTCGGTTAGGGTTAGGGTTAGGGTTAGGGTTTGGGTTCGGGTTAGGGTTAGGGTTAGGTTTAGGTTTTGATTTAGGGTTAGGTTTAGGGTTAGGGTTTTTGTTAGGGTTTGGGTTAGGGTTAGGGTTAATACTAGGGTTAGTGTTAGGGTTAGGTTTAGGGTTAGCATTAGGGTTAGGATTAGGTTTAGGGTTACGGTTTGGGTTAGGGTTAGGGTTAGGGTTAGGATTAGGGTTTGAGTTAGGGTTAGGGTTAGGGTTACTGTTAGGTTTAGGGTTATGGTTAGGTTTAGCATTACGGTTAGGGTTAGGGTTATGGTTAGGGTTAGCTTTAGGGTTAGGGTTAGGGTTTGGGTTTGGGTTAGGGTTTGGTTTAGGGTTAGGGTTTGGGTTAGGGTTAGGGTTAGAGTTCGGGTTAGGATTTGGGTTAGGGTTAGGGTTAGAGTTGGATTTGGGTTAGAGTTATGGTGAGGGTTAGGGGTTGGGTTAGGGTTAGGGTTACGGTTAGGGTTAGGGTTATGGTTAGGGTTAGGATTAGGGTTAGGGTTAGGGTTAGGGTTACGCTTTCGGTTTCGGTTATATTTTGCGTTAGTTTTAGGGTTAGGTTTAAGGTTTGGGTTGGGTCAGGATTAGGGTTAGGGTTTCAGTTTTAATTAGGTTTAAGGTTAGCATTAGGGTTAGGGTTAGGTTTAGGATAAGTGTTTCAGTTAGGGTTAGGTTTAGGGTTAGGGTTTGGGTTCGGGTTTGGGTTAGGGTTAGGGTTAGGGTTAGGTTTTGGGTTAGGATTAGGGTTAGGGTTAGGGTTAGGGTTAGGGTTAGGGTTTGGACTAGGATTAGGGTTATGGTTAGGGTTAGGTTTAGGATTAGGGTTAGGGTTAGGGTTCCGATTAGAGTTAGGTTTAGAGTTTGGGTTTGGGTAAGGGTTAAGGTTAGGTTTAGGGTTAGGGTTAGGGTTAGGGTTAGGACTAGGATTAGGGCTAGGGTTAGGGTTAGGATTAGGGTTAGGGTTTGGTTTTACGTTTGGGATATGGTTAGGGTAAGGGTTAGGGTTAGGGTTTAGGGTTAGGGTTAGTTTTAAGGTTAGGGTTTCAGTTTGGGTTATGTTTTGGGTTAGGTTTAGGGTTAGGGTTAAGGTTTGAGTTGGAATTAGGTTTAGGGTTAGCATTAGGGTTAGGGTTAGGTTTAGGATTAGTGTTTCAGTTAGGGTTAGGGTTAGGGTTAGGGTTTGGGTTCGGGTTAGGGTTAGGGTTAGGTTTAGGTTTTGATTTAGGGTTAGGGTTAGGGTTAGGGTTTTTGTTAGGGTTTGGTTAGGGTTAGGGTTAAGACTAGGGTTAGTGTTAGGGTTAGGTTTAGGGTTAGCATTTGGGTTAGGATTAGGGTTAGGGTTACGGTTTGGGTTAGGGTTAGGGTTAGGGTTAGGGTTAGGGTTAGGGTTTGGGTTAGGGTTAGGGTTAGGGTTAGGGTTAGGTTTAGCATTAGGGTTAGGGTTAGGGTTATGGTTAGGGTTAGCTTTAGGGTTAGGGTTAGGGTTTGGGTTTGGGTTAGGGTTTGGGTTAGGGTTAGGGTTTGGGTTAGGGTTAGGGTTAGAGTTCGGGTTAGGATTTGGGTTAGGGTTAGGGTTAGAGTCGGATTTGGGTTAGAGTTATGGTGAGGGTTAGGGGTTGGTTTAGGGTTAGGGTTACGGTTAGGGTTAGGGTTATGCTTAGGGTTAGGATTAGGGTTAGGGTTAGGGTTAGGGTTACGGTTAGGGTTAGGGTTATGGTTAGGTTTAGCATTAGCGTTAGGGTTAGGGTTATGGTTAGGGTTAGCTTTAGGTTTAGGGTTAGGGTTTGGGTTTGGGTTAGGGTTTGGGTTAGGGTTAGGGTTTGGGTTAGGGTTAGGGTTAGAGTTCGGGTTAGGATTTGGGTTAGGGTTAGGGTTAGAGTAGGATTTGGGTTAGAGTTATGGTGAGGGTTAGGGGTTGGGTTAGGGTTAGGGTTACGGTTAGGTTTAGGGTTATGGTTAGGGTTAGGATTAGGGTTAGGATTAGGGTTAGGGTTATGGTTTCGGTTTTGGTTATATTTTGGGTTAGTTTTAGGGTTAGGTTTACGGTTTGGGTTGGGTTAGGATTAGGGTTAGGGTTTGAGTTTGAATTAGGTTTAGGGTTATCATTAGGGTTAGGGTTATGTTTAGGATAAGTGTTTCAGTTAGGGTTAGGGTTAGGGTTAGGGTTTGGGTTCGGGTTAGGGTTAGGGTTAGGGTTAGGGTTAGGTTTTGGGTTAGGATTAGGGTTAGGGTTAGGGTTAGGGTTAGGGTTAGGGTTCGGACTAGGATTAGGGTTATGGTTAGGGTTAGGGTTAGGATTAGGGTCAGGGTTAGGGTTCCGATTAGAGTTAGGTTTAGAGTTTGGGTTTGGGTAAGGGTTAAGGTTAGGTTTAGGGTTAGGGTTAGGGTTAGGTTTAGGACTAGGATTAGGGCTAGGGTTAGGGTTAGGATTAGGGTTAGGGTTTGGTTTTAGGTTTGGGTTATGGTTAGGGTAAGGGTTAGGGTTAGGGTTTAGGGTTAGGGTTAGGTTTAAGGTTAGGGTTTCGGTTTGGGTTATGTTTTGGGTTAGGTTTAGGGTTAGGGTTAGGGTTTGAGTTGGAATTATGTTTAGGGTTAGCATTCGGGTTAGGGTTAGGTTTAGGATTAGTGTTTCAGTTAGGGTTAGTGTTAGGGTTAGGGTTTGGGTTCGGGTTAGGGTTAGGGTTAGGTTTAGGTTTTGATTTAGGGTTAGGGTTAGGGTTAGAGTTAGGGTTTTTGTTAGGGTTTGGGTTAGGGTTAGGGTTAATACTAGGGTTAGTGTTAGGGTTAGGTTTAGGGTTAGCATTAGGGTTCCGATTAGGTTTAGGGTTACGGTTTGGGTTAGGGTTAGGGTTAGGGTTAGGGTTAGGGTTTGGGTTAGGGTTAGGGTTAGGGTTACGGTTAGGGTTAGATTTATGGTTAGGTTTAGCATTAGGGTTAGGTTTAGGGTTATGGTTAGGGTTAGCTTTAGGGTTAGGGTTAGGGTTTGGGTTTGGGTTAGGGTTTGGGTTAGGGTTAGGGTTTGGGTTAGGGTTAGGG
>JAJHUQ010000063.1:1677500-1682500 GCA_035773235.1 Eospalax fontanierii | reverse complement strand
GTTTTGGCTTGGTTTAGGATTAGGGTTAGGGTTAAGGTTAGGGTTAGGGTTTGGTTTAGGGTTAGGGTTAGGTTTAGGGTAAGCGTTTGGGTTAGGGTTAGGGTTAGGGTTTGATTTAGGGTTAGGGTTAGGTTTAGGGTTAGGGTTTGGGTTAGGGTTTGGGGTTAGGGGTTAGGGGTTAAGTTTAGGTTTATTGTTAGGGTTAGGGATTGGGTTAGGGTTAGGGTTAGGTTTAGGCTTAGGTTTAGATTTTGGGTTAGCGATAGGTTAGCGTTTGGGTGAGTGTTAGGTTTAGGGTTAGGTTTAGTGTTAGGGTTAGGGTTTCGTTTAGGATTATGGTTAGGTTTAGGTTTTCGGTTAAGTTTCGGGTTAGTGTTAGGGTTTGCGTTCGGGTTGGGTTAGTGTTAGGGTTTTAGTTAGGGTTAGGGTTAGGGTTAGGTTTAGGGTTTGGGTTAGGGTTAAGCTTAGGGTTAGGTTTTGAGTTTGAGTTAGGTTTAGGGTTAGCATTATGGTTAGGATTAGAGTTAGGGTTAGGTTTTGGGTTAGGGTTAGGGTTAGGGTTTGGGTTAGGGTTAGGTTTGAATCTGGGTTAGTGTTAGGGTTAAGGTTAGTGTTAAGATTATGGTTAGGGTTAGGGTTAGGGTTAGGTTTTCTGTTAGGATTAGTGTTAGGGTTAGAATTAGGGTTAGGTTAGGGTTAGGGTTAGGGTTAGGATAAGGCTGAGGGTTAGGGTTAGTGTTAGGATTAGGGTTAGGATAAGGATGAGGGTTAGGGTTAGGGCTAGGATGAGGGTTATTATTTGGGTTATGGTTTGGGTTAGAGTTAGTGTTAGGGTTTTGGTTAGTGTTAGAGTTAGGGTTTGAGTTAGGGTTAGGTTTAGGCTTACATTGGGGTTTGGGTTAGAGTTAGGGTTAGGGTTAGGGTTTGCGTTTGGTTTAAAGTTAGGGTTAGGTTAGGGTTTGGGTTAGAGTTAGGGTTAGGGTGAGGTGTTGGATTAGGGTTATGGTTAGGGTTAGGGTTAGGATTAGGGTTAGGGTTAGGGTTCCGATTACAGTTAGGTTTAGAGTTGGGTTTGGGTAAGGGTTAAGTTTAGGGTTAGGGTTAGGGTTAGGGTTAGGGTTAGGGTTAGGGTTAGGACTAGGATTAGGGTTAGGGTTAGTGTTAGGATTAGGGTTAGGGTTTGGGTTTAGTTTTGGGTTATGGTTTGGGTTAGGGTTTAGGGTTAGGGTTAGGGTTAGGGTTAGGGTTAGGGTTTCGGTTTGGGTTATGTTTTGGGTTAGGTTTAGGGTTAGGGTTAGGGTTTGGGTTCGGGATAGGACTAGGGTTATGGTTTGAGTTTGAATTAGGTTTAGGGTTAGCATTAGGGTTAGGATTAGGGTTAGGGTTAGGGTTTTGATTAGGGTTAGGGTTAGGGTTAGGGTTAGGGTTTGGGTTAGGGTTAGGTTTGAATCTGGGTTAGTATTAGGGTTATGGTTAGTGTTAAGATTATGGTTAGGGTTAGGGTTAGGGTTAGGGTTAGACTTAGGTTTAGGGTTAGGGTTAGGGTTAGGGTGAGGGTTAGGGTTAGGGTTAGGGTTAGGATAAGGATGAGGGTTAGGGTTAGGAGTAGGGTTATTATTTGTGTTATGGTTTGGGTTAGCGTTAGTGTTAGGGTTTGGGTTAGTGTTAGAGTTAGGGTTTGAGTTAGGGTTAGGTTTAGGCTTACATTGGGGTTTGGGTTAGAGTTAGGGTTAGGGTTAGGGTTTGGGTTTGGTTTAGAGTTAGGGTTAGGTTAGGGTTTGGGTTAGAGTTAGGGTTAGGGTGAGGTGTTGGATTAGGGTTATGGTTAGGGTTAGGTTTAGGATTATGGTTAGGGTTAGGGTTCCGATTAGAGTTAGGTTTAGAGTTTGGGTTTGGGTAAGGGTTAAGGTTAGGGTTAGGGTTAGGGTTAGGGTTAGGACTAGGATTAGGGTTAGGGTTAGTGTTAGGTTTAGGGTTACGGTTTGGGTTTAGGTTTGGGTTATGGTTAGGGTTAGTGTTAGGGTTAGGGTTTAGGGTTAGGGTTAGGGTTAGGGTTAGGGTTTCGGTTTGGGTTATGTTTTGGGTTAGGTTTAGGGTTAGGTTTAAGGGTTTGGGTTCGGGTTAGGACTAGGGTTATGGTTTGAGTTTGAATTAGGTTTAGCGTTAGCATTAGGGTTAGGGTTAGGTTTAGGATTAGTGTTTCAGTTAGGCTTAGTGTTAGGGTTAGGGTTTGGGTACGGGTTAGGTTTAGGGTTAGGGTTAGGGTTTGATTTATCGTTAGGGTTAAGGTTAGGGTTAGTGTTAGGGTTTGGGTTAGGGTTAGGGTTAGGAATAGGGTTAGTGATAGGGTTAGGTTTAGGGTTAGCATTAGGGTTAGGATTAGGTTTAGGGTTAGGGTTTGGGTTAGGGTTATGGTTAGGGTTAGGGTTAGGTTTAGGGTTTGGTTTAGGGTTATGGTTAGGGTTAGGGTTTGGGTGAGGGTTAGGGTTAGGGTTAGGGTTAGGGTTTGTGTTAAGATTAGGGTTTGGGTTTGGGTTAGGTTAGGGTTTGGGTTACAGTTAGGGTTAGGGTTAGGGTTTGGGTTTGGTTTAATGTTAGGGTTAGGTTAGGGTTTGGGTTAGAGTTAGGGTTAGGGTGAGGTGTTGGATTAGGTTTATGGTTAGGGTTAGGGTTAGGATTAGGGTTAGGGTTAGGGTTAGGGTTTGGGTTAGGGTTAGGAAAAGCATGAGGTTTAGGGTTAGGGTTAGGATTAGGGTTATTATTTGGGTTATGGTTTGGGTTAGGGTTAGTGTTAGGGTTTGGGTTAGTGTTAGAGTTAGGGTTTGAGTTAGGGTTAGGTTTAGGCTTACATTGGGGTTTGGGTTAGAGTTAGGGTTAGGGTTAGGGTTTGGGTTTGGTTTAGAGTTAGGGTTAGGTTAGGGTTTGGGTTAGAGTTAGGGTTAGGGTGAGGTGTTGGATTAGGGTTATGGTTAGGGTTAGGGTTAGGATTAGGGTTAGGGTTAGGGTTCCGATTAGAGTTAGGTTTAGAGTTTGGGTTTGGGTAAGGGTTAAGGTTAGGGTTAGGGTTAGGGTTAGGGTTAGGGTTAGGGTTAGGACTAGGATTAGGGTAGGGTTAGTGTTAGGATTAGGGTTAGGGTTTGGGTTTAGGTTTAGGTTATGGTTAGGGTTAGTGTTAGGTTTAGGGTTTAGGGTTAGGGTTAGGGTTAGGGTTAGGGTTTCGGTTTGGGTTATGTTTTGGGTTAGGTTTATGGTTAGGGTGAGGGTTTGGGTTCGGGGTAGGAATAGGGTTATGGTTTGAGTTTGAATTAGGTTTAGGGTTAGCATTAGGGTTAGGGTTAGGTTTAGGATTAGTGTTTCAGTTAGGCTTAGGGTTAGGGTTAGGGTTAGGGTTAGGATTAGGGTTAGGTTTTGAGTTTGAATTAGGTTTAGGGTTAGCATTAGGGTTAGGGTTAGATTTAGGATAAGTGTTTCAGTTAGGGTTTGGGTTAGGGTTAGGGTTAGGGTTAGGGTTAGGGTTTGGTTTAGGGTTAGGGTTAGGGTTTGGGTTAGGGTTAGGTTTAGGGTTAGGGTTAGGGTTTGGGTTAGGTTTAGGGTTAGGGTTAGGTTTAGGGTTTGGGTTAGGGTTAGGGTTAGGGTTAGGGTTTGTGTTAAGATTAGGGTTTGGGTTTGGGTTACGGATAGGGTTAGGGTTAGGATTAGGGTTAGGGTTAGGGTTAGGGTTAGGGTTCGGTTTAGAATTAGGGTTAGTGTTAAGGTTAGGGTTAGGGTTAGGGTTAGGATAAGGATGAGGGTTAGGGTTAGTGTTAAGATTATGGTTAGGGTTAGGGTTAGGGTTAGGGTTAGAGTTAGGGCTTGGGTTAGTGTTAGAGTTAGGGTTTGAGTTAGGGTTAGGTTTACTGTTAGGTTAGGGTTTGGGTTAGAGTTAGGGTTAGGGTTAGGGTTAGAATTAGGGTTACGGTTAAGGTTAGCGTTAGGGTTAGGGTTAGGATAAGGATGAGGGTTAGGGTTAGGGTTAGGGTTTGGGTTAGTGTTAGAGTTAGGGTTTGAGTTAGGGTTAGGTATAGGGTTAGGTTAGGGTTTGGGTTAGTGTTAGGGTTAGGGTTAGGTTTGGGTTTGGTTTAGAGTTAGGGTTAGGTTTGGGTTTGGCTTAGAGTTAGTGTTAGGGTGAGGTGTTGGATTAGTGTTATGGTTAGGGTTAGGGTTAGGATTAGGGTTAGGGTTAGGGTTCCGATTAGAGTTAGGTTTAGAGTTTGTGTTTTGGTAAGGGTTAATGTTAGGGTTAGAGTTACGGTTAGGGTTAGGGTTAGGGTTAGGACTAGGATTAGGGTTAGGTTAGTGTTAGGTTTAGGGTTAGGGTTTGGGTTTATGTTTGGGTTATGGTTAGGGTTAGTGTTAGGGTTAGGGTTAAGGGTTAGGTTTAGGGTTATGGTTAGGGTTTCGGTTTGGGTTATGTTTGGGGTTAGGTTTAGGGTTAGGTTTAGGGTTTGGGTTCGGGTTAGGAATAGGGTTATGGTTTGAGTTTGAATTAGGTTTAGGGTTAGCATTAGGGTTAGGGTTAGGTTTAGGATTAGTGTTTCAGTTAGCCTTAGTGTTAGGGTTAGGGTTTGGGTACGGGTTAGGTTTAGGGTTAGGGTTAGGGTTTGATTTAGCGTTAGGGTTAAGGTTAGGGTTAGTGTTAGGGTTTGGGTTAGGGTTAGGGTTAGGAATAGGGTTAGTGATAGGGTTAGGTTTAGGGTTAGCATTAGGGTTAGGATTAGGTTTAGGGTTAGGGTTTGGGTTAGGGTTATGGTTAGGTTTAGGGTTTGGTTTAGGGTTATGGTTAGGGTTAGGGTTTGTGTGAGGGTTAGGGTTAGGGTTAGGGTTAGGGTTTGTGTTAAGATTAGGGTTTGGGTTTGGGTTAGGTTAGGGTTTGGGTTACAGTTAGTGTTAGGGTTAGGGTTTGGGTTTGGTTTAGTGTTAGGGTTAGGTTAGGGTTTGGGTTAGAGTTAGGGTTAGGGTGA
>JAJHUQ010000063.1:1665000-1672500 GCA_035773235.1 Eospalax fontanierii | reverse complement strand
GTTAGGGTTAGGGTTAGGGTTTTTTTTAGGGTTTGGGCGTAGGGTTAGGGTTAAGACTAGGGTTAGTGATAGGGTTAGGTTTAGGGTTAGCATTAGGGTTAGGATTAGGGTTAGGGTTACGGTTTGGTTTAGGGTTAGGGGTAGGGTTAGGGTTAGCGGTAGGGTTTGGGTGAGGGGTAGGGGTAGGGTTAGGGGTAGGGTTAGGTTTAGCATTAGGGTTAGGGTTAGGGTTAGGGTTAGGGTTAGCTTTAGGGTTAGGGTTAGGGTTTGGGTTTGGGTTAGGGTTTGGGTTAGGGTTAGGGTTTGGGTTAGGGTTAGGGTTAGAGTTCGGGTTAGGATTTGGGTTAGGGTTAGGGTTAGAGTCGGATTTGGGATAGAGTTATGGTGAGGGTTAGGGGTTGGGTTAGGGTTAGGGTTACGGTTAGGGTTAGGGTTATGGTTAGGGTTTGGATTAGGGTTAGGGTTAGGGTTAGGGTTATCGTAAGGGATAGGGTTATGGTTAGGATTAGCATTAGCGTTAGGGTTAGGGTTATGGTTAGGGTTAGCTTTAGGTTTAGGTTTAGGGTTAGGGTTTGGGTTTGGGTTAGGGTTTGGGTTACGGTTAGGGTTTAGGTTAGGGTTAGGGTTAGAGTTCGGGTTAGGATTTGTGTTAGGGTTAGGGTTAGAGTCGGATTTGGGTTAGAGTTATGGTGAGGGTTAGGGGTTGGGTTAGGGTTAGGGTTACGGTTAGGGTTAGGGTTATGGTTAGGGGTAGGTTTAGGGTTAGGGTTAGGGTTAGGGTTATGGTTTCGGTTTCGGTTATATTTTGGGTTAGTTTTAGGGTTAGGTTTAAGGTTTGGGTTGGGTTAGGATTAGGGTTAGGGTTTGAGTTTGAATTAGGTTTAGGGTTAGCATTAGGGTTAGGGTTAGGTTTAGGATAAGTGTTTCAGTTAGGGTTAGGTTTAGGGTTAGGGTTTGGGTTCGGGTTAGGGTTAGGTTTAGGGTTAGGGTTAGGTTTTGGGTTAGGATTAGGGTTAGGGTTAGGGTTAGGGTTAGGGTTAGGGTTCAGACTAGGATTAGGGTTATGGTTAGGGTTAGGGTTAGGATTAGGGTTAGGGTTAGGTTCCGATTATAGTTAGGTTTAGTGTTTGGGTTTGGGTAAGGGTTAAGGTTAGGTTTAGGGTTAGGGTTAGGGTTAGGGTTAGGACTAGGATTAGGGCTAGGGTTAGGGTTAGGATTAGGGTTAGGGTTTGGTTTTAGGTTTGGGTTATGGGTAGGGTAAGGGTTAGGGTTAGGGTTTAGGGTTAGGGTTAGGTTTAAGGTTAGGGTTTCGGTTTGGGTTATGTTTTGGGTTAGGTTTAGGGTTAGGGTTAGGGTTTGAGTTGGAATTAGGTTTAGGGTTAGGATTAGGGTTAGGGTTAGGTTTAGGATTAGTGTTTCAGTTAGGGTGAGGGTGAGGGTTAGGGTTTGGGTTCGGGTTAGGGTTAGGGTTAGGTTTAGATTTTGATTTAGGGTTAGGTTTAGGGTTAGGGTTTTTGTTAGGGTTTGGGTTAGGCTTAGGGTTAAAACTAGGGTTAGTGTTAGGGTTAGGTTTAGGGTTAGCATTAGGGTTAGGATTAGGGTTAGGGTTACGGTTTGGGTTAGGGTTAGGGTTAGGGTTAGGGTTAGGGTTAGGGTTAGGGTTAGGGTTTGGATTAGGGTTAGGATTAGGGTTAGGGTTAGGTTTAGCATTAGGGTTAGGGTTAGGGTTATGGTTAGGGTTAGCTTTAGGGTTTGGGTTAGGGTTTGGGTTTGGGTTAGGGTTTGGGTTAGGGTTAGGGTTTGGGTTAGGGTTAGGTTTAGAGTTCGGGTTAGAATTTGGGTTAGGGTTAGGGTTAGAGTCGGATTTGGGTTAGAGTTATGGTGAGGGTTAGGGGTTGGGTTAGGGTTAGGGTTACGGTTAGGGTTAGGGTTATGGTTAGGGTTAGGATTAGGGTTAGGGTTAGGGTTAGGGTTACGGTTTGGGTTAGGGTTAGGACTAGGATTAGGGTTATGGTTAGGGTTAGGGTTAGGATTAGGGTTAGGGTTAGGGTTCCGATTAGAGTTAGGTTTAGAGTTTGGGTTTGGGTAAGGGTTAAGGTTAGGTTTAGGGTTAGGGTTAGGGTTAGGTTTAGGACTAGGATTAGGGCTATGGTTAGGGTTAGGATTAGGGTTAGGGTTTGGTTTTAGGTTTGGGTTATGGTTAGGGTAAGGTTTAGGGTTAGGGTTTAGGGTTAGGGTTAGGTTTAAGGTTAGGGTTTCGGTTTGGGTTATGTTTTGGGTTAGGTTTAGGGTTAGGGTTAGGGTCTGAGTTGGAATTAGGTTTAGGGTTAGCATTAGGGTTAGGGTTAGGTTTAGAATTAGTGTTTCAGTTAGGGTTAGGGTTAGGGTTAAGGTTTGGGTTCGGGTTAGGGTTAGGTTTAGGTTTAGGTTTTGGTTTAGGGTTAGGGTTAGGGTTAGGGTTAGGGTTTTTGTTAGGGTTTGGGTTAGGGTTAGGGTTAATACTAGGGTTAGTGTTAGGGTTAGGTTTAGGGTTAGCATTAGGGTTAGGATTAGGTTTAGGGTTACGGTTTGGGTTAGTGTTAGGGTTAGGGTTAGGGTTAGGGTTTGGGTTAGGGTTATGGTTAGGGTTAGCTTTAGGGTTAGGGTTAGGGTTTGGGTTTGGGTTAGGGTTTGGGTTAGGGTTAGGGTTTGGGTTAGGGTTAGGGTTAGAGTTCGGATTAGGATTTGGGTTAGGGTTAGGGTTAGAGTCGGATTTGGCTTAGAGTTATGGTGAGGGTTAGGGGTTGGGTTAGGGTTAGGGTTACGGTTAGGGTTAGGGTTATGGTTATGGTTAGGATTAGGGTTAGGGTTACGGTTTCGGTTTCGGTTATGTTTTGGGTTAGTTTTAGGGTTAGGTTTAAGGTTTGGGTTGGGTTAGGATTAGGGTTAGGGTTTGAGTTTGAATTAGTTTTACGGTTAGCATTAGGGTTAGGGTTAGGTTTAGGATAAGTGTTTCAGGTAGGATTAGGGTTAGGGTTAGGGTTTGGGTTCGGGTTAGGGTTAGGGTTAGGGTTTGATTTAGGGTTAAGGTTAGGGTTAGGGTTAGTGTTAGGGTTTGGGTTAGGGTTACGGTTAGGAGTAGGGTTAGTGTTAGGGTTAGGTTTAGGGTTAGCATTAGGGTTAGGATTAGCGTTAGGTTTAGGGTTTGGGTTAGGGTTAGGGTTAGGGTTATGGTTAGGGTTTGGGTTAGGGTTAGGGTTAGGGTTAGGGTTAGGATTAGGGTTAGGGTTTGTGTTAAGATCAGGGTTTGGGTTTGGGTTAGGGTTAGGGTTAGGGTTAGGGTTAGGGTTAGGGTTAGGGTTCAGACTAGGATTAGGGTTATGGTTAGGGTTAGGGTTAGGATTAGGGTTAGGGTTAGGGTTCCGATTATAGTTAGGTTTAGAGTTTGGGTTTGGGTAAGGGTTAAGGTTAGGTTTAGGGTTAGGGTTAGGGTTAGGGTTAGGACTAGGATTAGGGCTAGGGTTAGGGTTAGGATTAGGGTTAGGGTTTGGTTTTAGGTTTGGGTTATGGTTAGGGTAAGGGTTAGGGTTAGGGTTTAGGGTTAGGGTTAGGTTTAAAGTTAGGGTTTCGGTTTTGGGTTATGTTTTGGGTTAGGTTTAGGGTTAGGGTTAGGGTTTGAGTTGTAATTAGGTTTAGGGTTAGCATTAGGGTTAGGGTTAGGTTTAGGATTAGTGTTTCAGTTAGGGTTAGGGTTAGGGTTAGGGTTTGGGTTCGGGTTAGGGTTAGGGTTAGGTTTAGATTTTGATTTAGGGTTAGGGTTAGGGTTAGGGTTTTTGTTAGGGTTTGGGTTAGGCTTAGGGTTAAAACTAGGGTTAGTGTTAGGGTTAGGTTTCCGGGTAGCATTAGGGTTAGGATTAGGGTTAGGGTTACGGTTTGGGTTAGGGTTAGGGTTAGGGTTAGGGTTAGGGTTAGGGTTAGGGTTTGGGTTAGTGTTAGGGTTAGGGTTAGGGTTAGGGTTAGGGTTAGGTTTAGCATTAGGGTTAGGGTTAGGGTTATGGTTAGGGTTAGCTTTTGGGGTTGGGGTAGGGTTTGGGGTTGGGGCAGGGTTTGGGTTAGGGTTAGGGTGTGGGTTAGGGTTAGGGTTAGAGTTCGGGTTAGGATTTGGGTTAGGGTTAGGGTTAGAGTCGGATTTGGGTTAGAGTTATGGTGAGGGTTAGGGGTTGGGTTAGGGTTAGGGTTACGGTTAGGGTTAGGGTTATGGTTAGGGTTAGGATTAGGGTTAGGGTTAGGGTTACGGTTTGGGTTAGGGTTAGGACTAGGATTAGGGTTATGGTTAGGGTTAGGGTTAGGATTAGGGTTAGGGTTAGGGTTCCGATTAGAGTTAGGTTTACAGTTTGGGTTTGGGTAAGGGTTAAGGTTAGGTTTAGGGTTAGGGTTAGGGTTAGATTTAGGACTAGGATTATGGCTATGGTTAGGGTTAGTATTAGTATTAGTGTTTGGTTTTAAATTTGGGTTATTGTTAGGGTAAGGGTTAGGGTTAGGGTTTAGTGTTAGGGTTAGGTTTAAGGTTAGGGTTTCGGTTTGGGTTATGTTTTGGGTTAGGTTTAGGGTTAGGGTTAGGGTTTGAGTTGGAATTAGGTTTAGGGTTAGCATTAGGGTTAGGGTTAGGTTTAGGATTAGTGTTTCAGTTAGGGTTAGGGTTAGGGTTAGGGTTTGGGTTCGGGTTAGGGTTAGGGTTAGGTTTAGGTTTTGATTTAGGGTTAGGGTTAGGGTTAGGGTTAGGGCTTTTGTTAGGGTTTGGGTGAGGTTTAGGGTTAATACTAGGGTTGGTGTTAGGTTTAGGTTTAGGGTTAGCATTAGGGTTAGGATTAGGTTTAGGGTTACGGTTTGGGTTAGGGTTAGGGTTAGGGTTAGGGTTAGGGTTTGGGTTAGGGTTAGGGTTAGGGTTACGGTTAGGGTTAGGTTTATGGTTAGGTTTAGCATTAGGGTTAGGGTTAGGGTTATGGTTAGGGTTAGCTTTAGGGTTAGGGTTAGGGTTTGGGTTTGGGTTAGGGTTTGGGTTAGGGTTAGGTTTTGGGTTAGGGTTAGGGTTAGAGTTCGGATTAGGATTTGGGTTAGGGTTAGGGTTAGAGTCGGATTTGGGTTAGAGTTATGGTGAGGGTTAGGGGTTGGGTTAGGGTTAGGGTTAATACTAGGGTTAGTGTTAGGGTTAGGTTTAGGGTTAGCATTAGGGTTAGGATTAGGTTTAGGGTTACGGTTTGGGTTAGGGTTAGGGTTAGGGTTAGGGTTAGGGTTAGGGTTTGGGTTAGGGTTAGGGTTAGGGTTACGGTTAGGGTTAGGTTTATGGTTAGGTTTAGCATTAGGGTTAGGGTTAGGGTTATGGTTAGGGTTAGCTTTAGGGTTAGGGTTAGGGTTTGGGTTTGGGTTAGGGTTTGGGTTAGGGTTAGGGTTTGGGTTAGGGTTAGGGTTAGAGTTCGGATTAGGATTTGGGTTAGGGTTAGGGTTAGAGTCGGATTTGGCTTAGAGTTATGGTGAGGGTTAGGGGTTGGGTTAGGGTTAGGGTTACGGTTAGGGTTAGGGTTATGGTTATGGTTAGGATTAGGGTTAGGGTTACGGTTTCGGTTTCGGTTATGTTTTGGGTTAGTTTTAGGGTGAGGTTTAAGGTTTGGGTTGGGTTAGGATTAGGGTTAGGGTTTGAGTTTGAATTAGGTTTAGGGTTAGCATTAGGGTTAGGGTTAGGTTTAGGATAAGTGTTTCAGTTAGGATTAGGGTTAGGGTTAGGGTTTGGGTTCGGGTTAGGTTTAGGGTTAGGGTTTGATTTAGGGTTAAGGTTAGGGTTAGGGTTAGTGTTAGGGTTTGGGTTAGGGTTACGGTTAGGAGTAGGGTTAGTGTTAGGGTTAGGTTTAGGGTTAGCATTAGGGTTAGGATTAGCGTTAGGTTTAGGGTTTGGGTTAGGGTTAGGGTTAGGGTTAGGGTTAGGGTTTGGGTTAGGGTTAGGGTTAGGGTTAGGGTTAGGATTAGGGTTAGGGTTTGTGTTAAGATCAGGGTTTGGGTTTGGGTTAGGGTTAGGGTTAGGGTTAGGGTTAGGGTTAGGGTTAGGGTTAGGGTTCAGAATAGGATTAGGGTTATGGTTAGGGTTAGGGTTAGGATTAGGGTTAGGGTTAGGC
The DNA here is from genome assembly GCA_035773235.1 of Eospalax fontanierii. Taxonomy (NCBI): domain Eukaryota; kingdom Metazoa; phylum Chordata; class Mammalia; order Rodentia; family Spalacidae; genus Eospalax; species Eospalax fontanierii. Next base: position 1,666,354 of record JAJHUQ010000063.1, on the reverse strand, counting down.
TTCCGATTAGAGTTAGGTTTAGAGTTTGGGTTTCGGTAAGGGTTAAGGTTAGGTTTAGGGTTAGGGTTAGGGTTAGGGTTAGGACTAGGATTAGGGCTAGGGTTAGGGTTAGGATTAGGGTTAGGGTTTGGTTTTAGGTTTGGGTTATGGTTAGGGTAAGGGTTAGGGTTAGGGTTTAGGGTTAGGGTTAGGTTTAAAGTTAGGGTTTCGGTTTGGGTTATGTTTTGGGTTGGGTTTATGGTTAGGGTTAGGGTTTGAGTTGTAATTAGGTTTAGGGTTAGCCTTAGGGTTAGGGTTAGGTTTAGGATTAGTGTTTCAGTTAGGGTTAGGGTTAGGGTTAGGGTTTGGGTTCGGGTTAGGGTTAGGGTTAGGGTTAGGTTTAGATTTTGATTTAGGGTTAGGGTTAGGGTTAGGGTTTTTCTTAGGGTTTGGGTTAGGCTTAGGGTTAAAACTAGGGTTAGTGTTAGGGTTAGGTTTACGGTTAGCATTAGGGTTAGGATTAGGGTTAGGGTTACGGTTTGGGTTAGGGTTAGGGTTAGGGTTAGGGTTAGGGTTAGGGTTAGGGTTTGGGTTAGTGTTAGGGTTAGGGTTAGGGTTAGGGTTAGGGTTAGGTTTAGCATTAGGGTTAGGGTTAGGGTTATGGTTAGGGTTAGCTTTAGGGTTTGGGTTAGGGTTTGGGTTTGGGTTAGGGTTTGGGTTAGGGTTAGGGTGTGGGTTAGGGTTAGGGTTAGAGTTCGGGTTAGGATTTGGGTTAGGGTTAGCGTTAGAGTCGGATTTGGATTAGAGTTATGGTGAGGGTTAGGGGTTGGGTTAGGGTTAGGGTTACGGTTAGGGTTAGGGTTATGGTTAGGGTTAGGATTAGGGTTAGGGTTAGGGTTACGGTTTGGGTTAGGGTTAGGACTAGGATTAGGGTTATGGTTAGGGTTAGGGTTAGGATTAGGGTTAGGGTTAGGGTTCCGATTAGAGTTAGGTTTAGAGTTTGGGTTTGGGTAAGGGTTAAGGTTAGGTTTAGGGTTAGGGTTAGGGTTAGGTTTAGGACTACGATTAGGGCTATGGTTAGGGTTAGGATTAGGGTTAGGGTTTGGTTTTAGGTTTGGGTTATGGTTAGGGTAAGGGTTAGGGTTAGGGTTTAGTGTTAGGGTTAGGTTTAAGGTTAGGGTTTCGGTTTGGGTTATGTTTTGGGTTAGGTTTAGGGTTAGGGTTAGGGTTTGAGTTGGAATTAGGTTTAGGGTTAGCATTAGGGTTAGGGTTAGGTTTAGGATTAGTGTTTCAGTTAGGGTTAGGGTTAGGGTTAGGGTTTGGGTTCAGGTTAGGGTTAGGGTTAGGTTTAGATTTTGATTTAGGGTTAGGGTTA
>JAJHUQ010000063.1:1627500-1645000 GCA_035773235.1 Eospalax fontanierii | reverse complement strand
TTTTGGGTTAGGATTAGGGTTAGGGTTGGGGTTAGGGTTAGGGTTAGGGTTCAGACTAGGATTAGGGTTATGGTTAGGGTTAGGGTTAGGATTAGGGTTAGGGTTAGGGTTCCGATTAGAGTTAGGTTTAGAGTTTGGGTTTGGGTAAGGGTTAAGGTTAGGTTTAGGGTTAGGGTTAGGGTTAGGGTTAGGGTTAGGACTAGGATTAGGGCTAGGGTTAGGGTTAGGATTAGGGTTATGGTTTGGTTTTAGGTTTGGCTTATGGTTAGGGTAAGGGTTAGGGTTAGGGTTTAGGGGTAGGGTTAGGTTTAAGGTTAGGGTTTCGTTTTGGGTTATGTTTTGGGTTAGGTTTAGGGTTAGGGTTAGGGTTTGAGTTGGAATTAGGTTTAGGGTTAGGATTAGGGTTAGGGTTAGGTTTAGTATTAGTGTTTCAGTTAGGTTTTGAATTAGGGTTAGGGTTAAGACTAGGGTTAGTGTTATTGTTACGTTTAGGGTTAGCATTAAGGTTAGGATTTGGGTTAGGGTTACGGTTTGTGTTTGGGTTAGGGTTAGGGTTAGGGGTAGCGTTAGGGTTTGGGTTAGGGTTAGGTTTAGGGTTAGGGTTAGGGTTAGGGTTAGGGTTAGGTTTAGCATTAGGGTTAGGGTTAGGGTTTTGGTTAGGGTTAGCTTTAGGGTTAGGGTTAGGGTTTGGGTTTGGGTTAGGGTTTGGGTTAGGGTTAGGGTTTGGGTTAGGGTTAGGGTTAGAGTTCGGGTTAGGATTTGGGTTAGGGTTAGGGTTAGGGTTACGGTTTCGGTTGCGGTTATGTTTTGTGGTAGTTTTAGTGTTAGGTTTAGGGTTTGGGTTGGGTTAAGATTAGGGTTAGGGTTTGAGGTTGAATTAGGTTTAGGGTTAGCATTAGGGTTAGGGTTAGGTTTAGGATAAGTGTTTCAGTTAGGGTTAGGGTTAGGGTTAGGGTTTGAGTTCGGGTTAGGGTTAGGGTTAGGGTTTGATTTAGGGTTAAGTTTAGGGTTAGGGTTAGTGTTAGGGTTTGGGTTAGGGTTACGGTTAGGAGTAGGGTTAGTGTTAGGGTTATGTTTAGGGTTAGCATTAGGGTTAGGATTAGCGTTAGGGTTAGGGTTTGGGTTAGGGTTAGGGTTAGGGTTAGGGTTAGGGTTTGGGTTAGGGTTAGGGTTAGGGTTAGGTTTAGGGTCTGGTTAGGGTTAGGGTTAGGATTAGGGTTAGGGTTTGTGTTAAGATCAGAGTTTGGGTTTGGGTTAGGGTTAGGGTTAGCGTTAGGGTTACTGTTAGAATTAGGGTTAGGGTTAAGGTTAGGGTTAGGGTTAGGGTTAGGATAAGGATGAGGGTTAGGGTTAGGGTTAGGATTAGTGTTATTATTTGGGTTATGGTTTGGGTTAGGGTTAGGGTTAGGGTTTGGGTTAGTGTTAGAGTTAGGATTTGAGTTAGGGTTAGGTATAGGGTTAGGTTAGGGTTTGGGTTAGAGTTAGGGTTAGGGTTAGGTTTGGGTTTGGTTTAGAGTTAGGGTTAGGTTTGAGTTTGGATTAGAGTTAGTGTTAGGGTGAGGTGATGGATTAGTGTTATGGTTAGGGTTACGGTTAGGATTAGGGTTAGGGTTAGGGTTCCGATTAGAGTTAGGTTTAGAGTTTGGGTTTTGTAAGGGTTAAGGTTACGGTTAGGGTTAGGGTTAGGACTTGGATTAGGGTTAGGGTTAGGGTTAGGATTATGGTTAGGGTTTGGATTTAGGTTTTGGTTATGTTTAGGGTAAGTGTTAGGGTTAGGGTTTCGGGTTAGGGTTAAGGTTAGGGTTAGGGTTTCGGTTTTGGTTATGTTTTGGGTTAGGTTTAGGGTTAGGGTTAGGGTTTGGGTTCGGGTTAGGATTAGGGTTAGGGTTTGAGTTTGAATTACGTTTAGGGTTAGCATTAGGGTTAGGGTTAGATTTAGGATTAGTGTTTCAGTTAGGGTTAGGGTTAGGGTTTGGGTTCGGTTAGGGTTACGTTTAGGGTTTGATTTACGGTTAGAGTTAGGGTTAGGGTTAGTGTTAGGGTTTGGAGAGGGTTGTGGTTAGGCCTAGGGTTAGTGTTAGGGTTAGGTTTAGGGTTAGCACTAGGGTTAGGATTAGGGTTAGGTTTAGGATTTGGGTTAGGGTTAGGGTTAGTTTTAGTGTTAGTGTTAGGGTTTGGGTTAGGGTTAGTGTTAGGGTTAGGGTTTGGGTTAGGGTTAGGGTTAGGATTAGGGTTAGGGTTTGTGTTAAGATTAGGGTTTGCCTTTGGGTTAGGGTTAGGGTTAGGGTTTGGATTAAGGTTACGTTTAGGGTTAGGGTTTGGGTTTGGGTTAGGGTTAGGGTTAGGTTTACGTTTAGGGTTATTGTTTCGGTTTCGGTGTGGATTAGGCTTAGGTTTCGTGTTAGGGTTTGGGTTTGGGTTTGGTTTAGGATTAGGGTTAGGGTTAAGGTTAGGGTTAGGGTTTGGTTTAGGGTTAGGGTTAGGTTTAGGGTAAGCATTTGGGTTAGGGTTTGGGTTTGATTTAGGGTTAGGGTTAGGGTTAAGGTGAGGGTTTGGGTTAGGGTTTCGGGTGAGGGGGTAGGGGTTAAGTTTAGGTGTGTTGTTAGGGTTAGGTATTGGGTTAGGGTTAGGGTTAGGTTTAGGCTTAGGTTCAGATTTTGGGTTAGCGCTAGGTTAGCGTTTGAGTTAGGGTTAGGGTTAGGGATAGGCTTAGTGTTAGGGTTAGGGTTTGGTTTAGGATTACGGTTAGGTTTAGGTTTTCGGTTAAGTTTCGGGTTAGGGTTAGGGTTTGCGTTCGGGTTGGGTTAGTGTTAGGGTTTTAGCTAGCGTTAGGGTTAGGGTTAGGGTTAGGTTTAGGGTTTGGGTTAGGGTTAGGCTTAGGGTTAGGGTTTGAGTTTGAGTTAGGTTTAGGGTTAGCATTATGGTTAGGATTAGGGTTAGGGTTAGGTTTTGGGTTAGGGTTAGGGGTAGGGTTAGGGTTTGGGTTAGGGTTAGGTTTGAATCTGGGTTAGTGTTAGGTTTAGGGTTAGTGTTAAGATTATGGTTAGGGTTAGGGTTAGGGTTAGGTTTTCTGTTAGGATTAGGGTTAGGGTTAGAATTAGGGTTAGGGTTAGGGTTAGGGTTAGGTTTAGGGTTAGGATAAGGCTGAGGGTTAGGGTTAGTGTTAGGATTAGGGTTATTATTTGGGTTATGGTTTGGGTTAGGGTTAGGGTTAGGGTTTGGGTTAGTGTTAGAGTTAGGGTTTGAGTTAGGGTTAGGTTTAGGGTTAGGTTAGAGTTAGGGTTAGGGTTAGAGTTAGGTTTAGGGTTAGGACTAGGATGAGGGGTAGGGTTAGGGTTAGGGTTAGGGTTTGGTTTAGGGTTTGGGGTTCGGGGTTAGGGGTGAGGTTTAGGTTTAGGGTTAGGGTTAGGGATTTGGTTAGGGTTAGGGTTACGTTTAGGGTTAGGTTTAGGTTTTGGGTTAGGGTTAGGGTTAGCGTTTGTGTTAGGGTTGGGGTTAGGGTTAGGGTTAGGGTAGGGTTAGGGTTAGGGTTAGGAATAGGGTTAGTGATAGGGTTAGGTTTAGGGTTAGCATTATGGTTAGCATTCGGTTTAGGGTTAGTGTTTGGGTTTGGGTACAGGTTAGGTTTAGGGTTAGGGTTAGGGTTTGATTTAGGGTTAGGGTTAAGGTTAGGGTTAGTGTTAGGGTTTGGGTTAGGGTTAGGGTTAGGAATAGGGTTAGTTATAGGGTTAGGTTTAGGGTTAGCATTAGGGTTAGGATTAGGTTTAGGGTTAGAGTTTGGATTAGGGTTATGTTTAGGGTTAGGGTTAGGTTTAGGGTTTGGTTTAGGGTTATGGTTAGGGTTAGGGTTTGGGTGAGGGTTAGGGTTAGGGTGAGGTGTTGGATTAGGGTTATGGTTAGGGTTCGGGTTAGGATTAGGGTTAGGGTTAGGGTTCCGATTAGAGTTAGGTTTAGAGTTTGGGTTTGGGTAAGGGTTAAGGTTAGGGTTAGGGTTAGGGTTAGGGTTAGGACTAGGATTAGGGTTAGGGTTAGTGTTAGGATTAGGGTTACGGTTAGGGTTAGGGTTAGGTGTTCGGTTTGGGTTTTGTTTTGGGTTAGGTTTAGGGTTAGGGTTAGGGTTAGGGTTAATGTTAGGATTAGGATTAGGGTTTGAGTTTGAATTAGGTTTAGGGTTAGCATTAGGGTTAGGGTTAGATTTAGGATAAGTGTTTCAGTTAGGGTTTGGGTTAGGGTTAGGTTTAGGGTTAGGGTTAGGGTTTGGGTTAGGGTTAGGGTTAGGGTTAGGGTTTGGGTTAGGGTTAGGGTTAGGTTTTGGGTTAGGATTAGGGTTAGGGTTGGGGTTAGGGTTAGGGTTAGGGTTCGGACTAGGATTAGGGTTATGGTTAGGGTTAGGGTTAGGATTAGGGTTAGGGTTAGGGTTCCGATTAGGGTTAGGTTTAGGGTTAGGGTTTGGGTTAGGGTTAGGGTTTGGTTTAGGGTTAGGGTTAGGGTTTGGGTTAGTGTTAGCGTTAGGGTTTGAGTTAGGGTTAGGTTTAGGGTTAGGTTAGAGTTAGGGTTAGGGTTAGGGTTAGGGTTAGGTTTAGGACTAGGATTAGGGTTAGGGTTAGGGTTAGGGTTAGGGTTTGGTTTAGGGTTTGGGGTTCGGGGTTAGGGGTTAAGTTTAGGTTTAGCGTTAGGATTAGGGATTGGGTTAGGGTTAGGGTTAGGTTTAGGGTTAGGTTTAGGTTTTGGGTTAGGGTTAGGGTTAGCGTTTGTGTTAGGGTTGGGGTTAGGGTTAGTGTTAGGGTTAGGGTTTGGTTTAGGAATACGGTTAGGTTTAGGTTTTCGGTTAAGTTTCGTGTTAGGGTTATAGTTTGCGTTCGGGTTGGGTTAGTGTTAGGGTTTTAGTTAGGGTTAGCGTTAGGGTTAGGGTTAGGGTTAGGGTTTGGATTAGGGTTAGGCTTAGGGTTAGGGTTTGAGTTTGAGTTATGTTTAGGGTTAGCATTAGGGTTAGGGTTAGGGTTTGGGTTAGGGTTAGGTTTGAATCTGGGTTAGTGTTAGGGTTATGGTTCATGTTAAGATTATGGTTAGGGTTAGGGTTAGGGTTAGGTTTTGGGTTAGGGTTAGGGTTAGGGTTAGGGTTAGAATTAGGGTTAGGGTTAGGGTTAGGGTTAGGGTTAGGAAAAGGATGAGGTTTAGGGTTAGGGTTAGGATTAGGGTTATTATTTGGGTTATGGTTTGGGTTAGGGTTAGTGTTAGGGTTTGGGTTAGTGTTAGAGTTAGGGTTTGAGTTAGGGTTAGGTTTAGGCTTACATTGGGGTTTGGGTTAGAGTTAGGGTTAGGGTTAGGGTTTGGGTTTGGTTTAGAGTTAGGGTTAGGTTAGGGTTTGGGTTAGAGTTAGGGTTAGGGTGAGGTGTTGGATTAGGGTTATGGTTAGGGTTAGGGTTAGGATTAGGGTTAGGGTTAGGGTTCCGATTAGAGTTAGGTTTAGAGTTTGGGTTTCGGTAAGGGTTAAGGTTAGGGTTAGGGTTAGGGTTAGGGTTAGGGTTAGGGTTAGGGTTAGGACTAGGATTAGGGTTAGGCTTAGTGTTAGGTTTAGGGTTAGGGTTTGGGTTTAGGTTTGGGTTATGGTTAGGGTTAGTGTTAGGGTTAGGGTTTAGGGTTAGGTTTAGGGTTAGGGTTAGGGTTTCGGTTTGGGTTATGTTTTGGTTTAGGTTTAGGGTTAGGTTTAGTGTTTGGGTTCGGGTTAGGAATAGGGTTATGGTTTGAGTTTGAATTAGGTTTAGGGTTAGCATTAGGGTTAGGGTTAGGTTTAGGATTAGTGTTTCAGTTAGGCTTAGTGTTAGGGTTAGGGTTTGGGTACGGGTTAGGTTTAGGGTTAGGGTTAGGGTTTGATTTAGGGTTAGGGTTAAGGTTAAGGTTAGTGTTAGGGTTTGGGTTAGAGTTAGGGTTAGGAGGAGGTGTTGGATTAGGGTTATGGTTAGGGTTAGGGTTAGGATTAGGATTAGGGTTAGGGTTCCGATTATAGTTAGGTTTAGAGTTAGGGTTTGGGGAAGTGTTAAGGTAAGGGTTAGGGTTAGGGTTAGGGTTAGGGTTAGGACTAGGATTAGGGTTAGGGTTAGGGTTAGCGTTAGGGTTCGCGTTTGGGTTAGGGTTAGGCTTAGGGTTAGTGTTAGAGTTAGGGTTTGGTTTAGGATTACGGTTAGGTGTAGGTTTTCGTTTAAGTTTCGGGTTAGGGTTAGGGTTTGCGTTCGGGTTGGGTTAGTGTTAGGGTTTTAGTTAGGGTTAGAGTTATGCTTAGGGTTAGGGTTAGGGTTTGGGTTAGTTTAGGGTTAGGGTTAGGGTTTGGTTTTGGGTTAGGGTTTGAGTTTGAGTTAGGTTTAGGGTTAGCATTAGGGTTAGGATTAGGGTTAGGGTTAGGGTTTGGGTTAGGGTTAGGGGTAGGTTTAGGGTTAGGGTTTGGGTTAGGGTTAGGTTTGAATCTTGGTTCGTGTTAGGGTTATGGTTAGTGTTAAGATTATGTTTAGGGTTAGCGTTAGGTTTTGGGTTAGGGTTAAGGTTAGGCTTAGAATTAGGGTTACGGTTAGGGTTAGGATAAGGATGAGGGATAGGGTTAGGGTTAGGATTAGGGTTATTGTTTGGGTTATGGTTTGGGTTAGAGTTAGGGTTAGGGTTTGGGTTAGTGTTAGAGTTAGGGTTAGGGTTAGGGTTTCGGTTAGGATTAGGGTTAGGGTTAGGGTTTGGGTTAGGGTTAGGGTTAGGGTTAGGGTTAGGCTTAGGGTTAGGGTTTGGGTTAGTGTTAGAGTTAGGGTTAGGGTTTGGGTTAGGGTTAGGCTTAGGGTTAGGGTTAGGGTTTGGGTTAGGGTTAGGTTTGAATCTGGGTTAGTGTTAGGGTTATGGTTCGTGTTAAGATTATGGTTAGGGTTAGGGTTAGGGTTAGGTTTTGGGTTAGGGTTAGGGTTAGGGTTAGGGTTAGAATTAGGGTTAGGGTTAGGGTTAGGGTTAGGGTTAGGAAAAGGATGAGGTTTAGGGTTTGGGTTAGGATTAGGGTTATTATTTGGGTTATGGTTTGGGTTAGGGTTAGTGTTAGGGTTTGGGTTAGTGTTAGAGTTAGGGTTTGAGTTAGGGTTAGGTTTAGGCTTACATTGGGGTTTGGGTTAGAGTTAGGGTTAGGGTTAGGGTTTGGGTTTGGTTTAGAGTTAGGGTTAGGTTAGGGTTTGGGTTAGAGTTAGGGTTAGGGTGAGGTGTTGGATTAGCGTTATGGTTAGGGTTAGGGTTAGGATTAGGGTTAGGGTTAGGGTTCCGATTAGAGTTAGGTTTAGAGTTTGGGTTTCGGTAAGGGTTAAGGTTAGGGTTAGGGTTAGGGTTAGGGTTAGGGTTAGGGTTAGGGTTAGGGTTAGGGTTAGGACTAGGATTAGGGTTAGGGTTAGTGTTAGGTTTAGGGTTAGGGTTTGGTTTTAGGTTTGGGTTATGGTTAGGGTTAGTGTTAGGGTTAGGGTTTAGGGTTAGGTTTAGGGTTAGGGTTAGGGTTTCGGTTTGGGTTATGTTTTGGTTTAGGTTTAGGGTTAGGTTTAGTGTTTGGGTTCGGGTTAGGAATAGGGTTATGGTTTGAGTTTGATTTAGGTTTAGGGTTAGCATTAGGGTTAGGGTTAGGTTTAGGATTAGTGTTTCAGTTAAGCTTAGTGTTAGGGTTAGGGTTTGGGTACGGGTTAGGTTTAGGGTTAGGGTTAGGGTTTGATTTAGGGTTAGGGTTAAGGTTAGGGTTAGTGTTAGGGTTTGGGTTAGAGTTAGGGTTAGGAGGAGGTGTTGGATTAGGTTTATGGTTAGGGTTAGGGTTAGGATTAGGATTAGGGTTAGGGTTCCGATTATAGTTAGGTTTAGAGTTAGGGTTTGGGGAAGTGTTAAGGTAAGGGTTAGGGTTAGGGTTAGGGTTAGGGTTAGGGTTAGGACTAGGATTAGGGTTAGGGTTAGGGTTATGGTTAGGGTTAGGACTAGGATTAGGGTTAGGGTTAGGGTTAGGGTTAGGGTTAGCGTTTGGGTTAGGGTTAGGCTTAGGGTTAGTGTTAGAGTTAGGGTTTGGTTTAGGATTACGGTTAGGTGTAGGTTTTCGTTTAAGTTTCGGGTTAGGGTTAGGGTTTGCGTTCGGGTTGGGTTAGTGTTAGGGTTTTAGTTAGGGTTAGGGTTATGGTTAGGTTTAGGGTTAGGGTTTGGGTTAGTTTAGGGTTAGGGTTAGGGTTTGGTTTTGGGTTAGGGTTTGAGTTTGAGTTAGGTTTATGGTTAGCATTAGGGTTAGGATTAGGGTTAGGGTTAGGGTTTGGGTTAGGGTTAGGGGTAGGTTTAGGGTTAGGGTTTGGGTTAGGGTTAGGTTTGAATCTTGGTTAGTGTTAGGGTTATGGTTAGTGTTAAGATTATGGTTAGGGTTAGGGTTAGGTTTTGGGTTAGGGTTAGGGTTAGGGTTAGAATTAGGGTTAGGGTTAGGGTTAGGATAAGGATGAGGGTTAGGGTTAGGGTTAGGATTAGGGTTATTGTTTGGGTTATGGTTTGGGTTAGTGTTAGGGTTAGGGTTTGGGTTAGGGTTAGGGTTACGGTTACGGTTAGGGTTAGGATTAGGGTTAGGGTTTGTGTTAAGATTAGTTTTTGGGTTTGGGTTATGGGTTGAGATTAGAATTAGGGTTAGTGTTAAGGTTAGGGTTTGGGTTAGGATAAGGATGAGGGTTAGCGTTAGGGTTAGGATTAGGGTTATTATTTGGCTTTGGGTTATGGTTTGGGTTAGGGTTAGGGTTAGGGTTTGGGTTAGTGTTAGAGTTAGGGTTTGAGTTAGGTTTAGGTTTAGGCTTAGGTTAGGGTTTGGGTTAGAGTTAGGGTTAGGGTTAGGGTTTGGGTTTGGTTTAGAGTTAGGGTTAGGTTAGGGTTTGGGTTAGAGTTAGGGTTAGGGTGAGGTGTTGGATTAGGGTTATGGTTAGGGTTAGGGTTAGGATCAGGGTTAGGGTTAGGGTTCCGAATAGAGTTAGGTTTAGAGTTTGGGTTTATGTAAGGGTTAAGTTTAGGTTTAGCGTTAGGGTTAGGGTTAGGGTTAGGACTAGGATTAGGTTAATGGTTATGGTTAGGGATAGGATTAGGGATAGGGTTAGGGTTCCGATTAGAGTTAGGTTTCGAGTTTGGGTTTGGGTAAGGGTTAAGGTTAGGTTTAGGGTTAGGGTAAGGGTTGGGGGTAGGACTAGGATTAGGGTGGGGGTTAGGGTTAGCATTAGGGTTAGGGTTAGGGTTAGGGTTAGGACTAGGATTAGGGTTAGGTTAAGGATTGGGTTAGAGTTAGGGTTAGGGTTAGGGTTTGGGTTTGGGTTTGGTTTAGTGTTAGGGTTAGGTTAGGGTTTGGGTTAGAGTTAGGGTTAGGGTGAGGTGTTGGATTAGCGTTATGGTTAGGGTTAGGGTTAGGATTAGGGTTAGGGTTAGGGTTCCGGTTAGAGTTAGGTTTAGAGTTTGGGTTTGGGTAAGGGTTAAGGTTAGGGTTAGGGTTAGGGTTAGGGTTAGGGTTAGGACTAAGATTCGGGTTAGGGTTAGGGTTAGGATTAGGGTTAGGGTTAGGGTTACGGTTTCGGTTTGGGTTATGTTTTGGGTTAGGTTTAGGGTTAGGGTTAGGGTTAGGGTTAGGGTTAGAGATAGGGTTAGGGTTAGGATTAGGGTTAGGGTTTGAGTTTGAATTAGGTTTAGGGTTAGCATTAGGGTTAGGGTTAGGTTTAGGATAAGTGTTTCAGTTAGGGTTAGGGTTAGGGTTTGGGTTAGGGTTAGGGTTAGGATTAGGGTTAGGGTTTGGGTTAGGGTTAGGCTTACTTTTAGGATTAGGATTACGGTTAGGGTTTGGATTAGGGTTAGGGTTAGGGTTAGCGTTTGGGTTAGGGTTAGGATTTGGTTTAGGGTTAGGTTTAGGGTTCGGGCTTGGGTTAGAGTTAGGGGTTGGGTTAGGGTTAGGATTACGGTTAGGATTAGGATTACGGTTAGGGTTTGGATTAGGGTTAGGGTTAGGGTTAGGGTTTGGGTATGGGTTAGGATAAGGGTAAGGGTTAGGGTTTGGCTTAGGGTTAGGTTTAGGTTTAGTTTTTGGGTTAGGGTTAGGGTTAGGTTTAGGGTTAGGTTTAGGTTTTGGGTTAGGGTTAGGGTTAGCGTTTGGGTTAGTGTTAGGGTTAGGGTTAGGGTTAGGGTTGGGTTTTGGTTTAGGATTACAGTTAGTTTTAGATTTTCGGGTTAGGGTTAGGGTTTGCGTTCGGGTTGGGTTAGTGTTAGGGTTTTAGTTAGGGTTAGGGTTAGGGTTACGGTTAGGGTTTGGGTTAGGGTTAGGCTTAGGGTTAGGGTTTGAGTTTGAGTTAGGTTTAGGATTAGCATTAGGGTTAGAATTAGGGTTAGGGTTAGGGTTAGGGTTTGGGTTAGATTTAGGGTGAGGGTTAGGGTGTGGGTTTGGTTTAGAGTTAGTTTTAGGTTAGGGTTTTGGTTAGAGTTAGGGTTAGGTTGAGGTGTTGGATTAGGGTTATGGTTAGGGTTATGGTTAGGATTAGGGTTAGCGTTAGGGTTCCGATTAGAGTTAGGTTTAGAGTTTGGTTTTGGGTAAGGGTTCAGGTTAGGGTTTTGGTTAGGGTTAGGGTTAGGACTAGGATTAGGGTTAGGGGTAGGGTTAGGATTAGGGTTAGGGTTAGGGTTTAGGTTTTTGGTTAGGGTTAGTGTTAGGGTTAGGGTGTAGGGATAGGGTTAGATTTAGGGTTAGGGTTTCGGTTTGGGTTATGTTTTGGGTTAGGTTTAGGGTTAGGGTTAGGGTTTGGGTTCGGGTTAGGAATAGTTTAGGGTTTGAGTTTTAATAAAGTTTAGGGTTAGCATTAGGGTTAGGCTTAGTTTAGGGTTAGGGTTAGGGTTAGGACTTGGGTTAGTGTTAGGGTTAAGTTTAGGGTTACCATTAGGGTTAGGATTAGGGTTAGGTTTAGGGTTTTGGTTAGGGTTAGGGTTAGGGTTAGGGTTTGGGTTAGGGTTAGGTTTAGGATTAGGGTTTGGGTTAGGGTTAGGGTTAGAGTTAGGATTAGGGTTAGGGTTTGTATTAAAATTAGGGTTTGGTTTTGGGTTAGGGTTAGGGTTAGGGTTAGGAGTAGGGTTAGGGTTTAGGTTTTTGGTTAGGGTTAGTGTTAGGGTTATTGTTAGGATTAGGGTTTGGGTTAGGCTTTAGGTTTGGTCAGGTTTAGGGTTAAGGTTAGGGTTATGGTTAAGGTTAGCTTTAGGGTTAGTTTTAGGATTTGGGTTTGGGTTAGGGTTTGGGTTAGGGTTAGGGTTTGGGTTAGGGTTAGGGTTAGGGCTAGTGTTAGGGTTAGGATTTGGGTTAGGGTTATGGTTAGGGATCGGATTTGGGTTAGAGTTATGGTGAGGGTTAGGGGTTGGGTTAGGGTTAGGTTTACGGTTAGGATTAGGGTTAGGGTTATGGTTTGGATTAGGGTTAGTTTTAGGGTTTGCGTTTGGGTAAGGGTAAGGGTTAGGGTTAGGGTTAGGAGTAGGGTTAGGGTTTAGGTTTTCGGTTAGGGTTAGTGTTAGTGTTGGGATTAGGGTTTGGTTTAGGGTTAAGGTTAGGGTTTGGGTTAGGGTTAGGGTTAGGGTTAGGGTTTGGGTTAGGGTTATGGTTAGGGTTCGGGTTTGGGTTAGGGTTATTGTTAGGGTTAGGGTTAGGATTACGGTTAGGGTTTTGGTTAGGGTTACGCTTAGGTTGGGATTTGGGTTGGTGTTGGGGCTTGGGTTAGTGTCATGTTTAGGGTTGGGATTTGGGTTAGGGTTAGTGTTTGAGTTACGATTAGCGTAAAGTTTAGGGTTTAGGTTTGGGTTAGGTTTATGTTTAGGGTTAGGGTTATGGTTAGGTTTAGGGTTAGGGTTAGGGTTAGGGTTTGGGTTAAGTTTAGGGTTAGGTTTAGGGTTTGGTTTTGGGTTAGGGTTTGGATTAGGGTTAGGGTTTTGGTTAGGGTTAGGGTTAGGGTTAGGGTTACGATTTGGGTTAGGGTTAGGTTTAGGTTTCGGGTTTGGGTTAGAGTTAGGGTGAGGGTTAGGGTTTGGGTTAGGGTTAGGGTTACGGTTAGGATTAGGGTTATGGTTAGGGTTCGGATTACGGTTAGTTTTAGGGTTTGGGTTTGGGTAAGGGTAAGGGTTAGGGTTCGGGTTAGGATAAGGATCAGGGTTAGGGTTAGGGTTAGGATTAGGGTTAGTATTTGGGTTATGGTTTAGGTTTGCGTTAGGGTTAAGGTTTGGGTTAGTGTTAGAGATAGGTTTTGAGTTAGGGTTAGGTTTACTGTTAGGTTAGGGTTTGGGTTAGAATTAGGGTTAGGGTTAGGGTTTGGGTTTGGTTTAGAGTTAGTTTTAGGTTAGGGTTTGGGTTCGAGTAAGGGTTAGGGTGAGGTGTTGGATTAGTTTTATGGTTAGGTTTAGGGTTGGGATTAGGGTTAGGGTTAGGGTTAGGGTTTGTGTTAAGATTAGGGTTAGGGTTTGGGTTTGGGTTAGGATTAGGGTTAGGTTAGGGTTAGGGTTAGGATAAGGATGAGGGTTAGGGTTAGGATTAGAATTAGTGTTATTATTTGGGATATGGTTTGGGTTAGGGTTAGAGTTAGGGTTTGGGTTAGTGTTAGAGTTAGGGTTTGAGTTAGGTTTAGGTTTACTGTTAGGTTAGGGTTTGGGATAGAATTAGGGTTAGGGTTAGGGTTTGGGTTTGGTTTAGAGTTAGTTTTATGTTACGGTTTGGGTTAGAGATAGGGTTAGGGTGAGGTGTTTGATTAGGGTTATGGTTAGGGTTAGGGTTGGGATTAGGGTTAGGGTTAGGGTTCCGATTAGAGTTAGATTTAGAGTTTGGGTTTGGGTAAGGGTTAAGGTTAGGGTTAGGGATAGGGTTAGGGTTAAGGTTAGGACTAGGATTAGGGTTAGGGTTAGGGTTAGGATTAGGGTTAGTGTTTGGGATTATTTTGGGTTATGTTTACGGTTAGTGTTAGGGTTATGGTTTAGGGTTAAGGTTCGATTTAGGGTTAGGGTTTCGGTTTGGGTTATGTTTTGGGTTAGGTTTAGGGTTAGGGTTAGGGTTTGGGTTCGGGTTAGGAATAGGGTTAGGGTTTGAGTTTGAATTAGGTTTAGGGTTAGCATTAGGGTTAGGGTTAGGTTTAGGATTAGTGTTTCAGTTAGGGTTAGGGTTAGGGTTAGGGTTTGGGATCATGTTAGGGTTAGGGTTTGGGTTAGGGTTTGATTTAGGGTTAGGGTTAGGGTTAGGGTTAGTGTTAGGGTTTGGGTTAGGGTTAGGGTTAGGACTAGGGTTAGTGTTAGGGTTAGGTTTAGGGTTAGCATTAGGGTTAGGATTACGGATAGGTTTAGGGTTTGGGTTAGGGTTAGGGTTAGGGTTTGGGTTAGGGTTAGGGTTAGGGTTAGTGTTTGGGTTAGGGTTAGTGTTAGAGTTAGGATTAGGGTTAGGGTTTGTGTTAAGATTAGGGTTTGGGTTTGGGTTAGGGTTAGGGTTAGGGTTAGGGTTAGGATAAGGATGAGGGTTAGGGTTAGGGTTAGGATTAGGGTTATTATTTGGGTTATGGTTTGGGTTAGTGTTAGGGTTAGGGTTTGGGTTAGTGTTAGAGTTAGGGTTTGAGTTAGGGTTAGGTTTAGGGTTATGTTAGGTTTTGGGTTAGAGTTAGGGTTAGGGTTAGGGTTTGGTTTTGGTTTAGAGTTAGGGTTATGTTAGGGTTTGGGTTAGAGTTAGGGTTAGGGTGAGGTGTTGGATTAGGGTTATAGTTAGGGTTAGGGTTAGGGTTAGGGTTAGGGTTAGGGTTAGGGTTATTACTAAGATTAGGGTTAGAGTTAGGGTTAGGATTAGGGTTAGGGTTTGGGTTTAGGTTTGGGTTATGGTTAGGGTTAATGTTAGGGTTAGGGTTTAGGGTTAGGGTTAGGGTTAGGGTTTCGGTTTGGGTTATGTTTTGGGTTAGGTTTAGGATTACGGTTAGGGTTTGGTTTCGGGTTATGATTAGGGTTAGGGTTTGAGTTTGAATTAGGTTTAGGGTTAGCATTAGGGTTAGGGTTAGGTTTAGGATAAGTATTTCAGTTAGGGTTAGGGTTAGGGTTAGGGTTTGGGTTCGGGTTAGGGTTAGGGTTAGGGTTTGGGTTAGGATAAGGGTTAGGACTAGGGTTAGTGTTAGGGTTAGGTTTAGGGTTAGCATTAGGGTTAGGATTAGGGTTAGGATTAGGGTTTGGGTTAGGGTTAGGGTTAGGGTTAGGGTTAGGGTTAGGGTTAGGGTTTGGGATAGGGTTAGGGTTAGGGTTAGGGTTTGGGTTAGGGTTAGGGTTAGTGTTAGGGTTAGTATTAGGGTTAGGGTAAGTGTTAGGGTTAGGGTTAGGATAAGGATGAGGGTTAGGGTTAGGGTTAGGGTTAGGGTTTCGCTTTGGGTTACGTTTTGGGATAGGTTTAGGGTTAGGTTTAGGGTTTGGGTTCGGGTTAGGATTACGGTTAGGGTTTGAGTTTGAATTAGGTTTAGGCTTAGCATTAGGGTTAGGGTTAGGTTTAGAATTAGTGTTTCGGTTAGGGTTAGGGTTGGAGTTAGGGTTACGGTTAGGATTAGCGTTAGCGTTTGGGTTAGGGTTACGGTTAGGGTTAGGATTAGGGTTAGGGTTTGTGTTAAGATTAGGGTTTGGGTTTGTGTTAGGGTTAGGGTTAGGGTTTGGGTTAAGTTTACGTTTAGGTTTAGGGTTATGGTTAGGGTTAGCGTTAGGGTTAGTGTTAGGGTTTGGGTTTGGGTTAGGCTTTGGGTTAGGGTTTGACTTAGGTTTAGGGTTTGGGTTAGGTAAGGGTTGGGGTTAGGGATACGGTTACGGTTTGGGTTAGGATTAGGGTTAGGGTTAGGGTTTGGGTTAGGGTTAGGGTTAGGGTTAGGATTAGGGTTAGGGTTTGTGTTAAGATTAGGGTTTGGGTTTGGGTTAGGGTTAGGGTTAGGGTTAGGGTTAGGGTTACAATTAGGTTAGGGTTAAGGTTAGGGTTAGGTTTAGGGTTAGGATTAGGGTTAGGGTTTGTGTTAAGATTAGGGTTAGGGTTTGGGTTTGGGTTAGGGTTAGGGTTAAGTTAGGGTTTATGTTAGAGTTAGGGTAAGGGTTAGAGGTTGGATTAGGGTTATGGTTAGGGTTAGGCATTAGGTTTGGGTTATGGTTAGGGTTAGGGTTAGGATTTAAGGGTAGGATTAGGGTTAGTGTTAGGGTTTGGGTTAGGGTTAGGGTTACGGTGTGGGTTTGGGTTAGGGTTATGTTTAGGGTTAGGGTTACGGTTAGGGTTAGGATTAGGGTTAGGGTTAGGGTTAAGGTTAGGGTTAGGTTTAGAATTAGGGTTAGTGGTAAGGTTAGGGTTAGGGTTAGGGTTAGGTTTAGGCTTAGGATTTCGGTTAGGGTTAGCGTTAGGGTTAGGGTTCGGGTTAGGGTTTGGGTTAGGGTTAGGGTTATGGTTAGGGTTTCAGTTAGGGTTAGGGTTAGGGTTAGGGTTTGGGTTAGGATTAGGGTTAGGGTTAGGGTTTGGGTTAGGGTTAGATTTAGGGTTACGGTTAGGGTTAGGATTAGGGTTAGGGTTTGTGTTAAGATTAGGGTTTGGGTTTGGGTTAGTGTTAGGGTTAGGGTTAGGGTTAGGGTTAGGGTTAGGGTTAGGTTTACAATTAGGGTTAGTGTTAAGGTTAGGGTTAGGGTTAGGGTTAGGATAAGGATGAAGGTTAGGGTTAGGGTTAGGATTAGGGTTACTATTTGGGTTACGGTTTGGGTTAGGGTTAGGGTTAGGGTTTGGGTTAGTGTTAGAGTTAGGGTTTGAGTTAGGGTTAGGTTTAGGGTTAGATTAGGGTTTGGGTTAGGGTCAGTATTAGGGTTACGGTTTGGGTTTGGTTTAGAGTTAGGGTTAGGTTAGGGTTTGGGTTAGAGTTAGGGTTAGGATGAGGTGTTGGATTAGGGTTATGGTTTGGGTTAGGGTTTGGTTTAGTGTTAGAGTTAGGGTTTGAGTTAGGGTTAGGTTTAGGCTTACATTGGGGTTTGGGTTAGAGTTAGGGTTAGGGTTAGGGTTTGGGTTTGGTTTAGAGTTAGGGTTAGGTTAGGGTTTGGTTTAGAGTTAGGGTTAGGGTGAGGTGTTGGATTAGGGTTATGGTTAGGGTTAGGGTTAGGATTAGGGTTAGAGTTAGGGTTCCGATTAGAGTTAGGTTTAGAGTTTGGGTTTCGGTAAGGGTTAAGGTTAGGTTTAGGGTTAGGGTTAGTTTTAGGGTTAGGGTTAGGACTAGGATTAGGGTTAGGTTTAGGGTTTGGATTAGGGTTAGGGTTTGGTTTTAGGTTTGGGTTATGGTTAGGGTAAGTGTTAGGGTTAGGGTTTAGGGTTATGGTTAGTTTTAGGGTAAGGGTTTCGGTTTGGGTTATGTTTTGGGTTAGGTTTAGGGTTAGGGTTAGGGTTTGAATTGGAATTAGGTTTAGGGTTAGCATTAGGGTTAGGGTTAGGTTTAGGATTAGTGTTTCAGTTAGGGTTAGTGTTAGGGTTAGGGTTTAGGGTTAGGGTTAGGGTTAGGGTTTCGGTTTGGGTTATGTTTTGGGTTAGGGTTAGGGTTAGGGTTAGGGTTTGGTTTCGGGTTAGGGTTAGGGTTAGGGTTTGGGTTAGGGTTAGGGTTAGGGTTAGGGTTAGGGTTTGGGTTAGGATTAGGGTTAGGGTTAGGGTTTGGTTAGGGTTAGGTTTAGGGTTACGGTTAGGGTTAGGATTAGGGTTAGGGATAGTGTTAGGTTTAGGGTTAGGATAAGGATGAGGGTTAGGGTTAGGGTTAGGGTTAGGGTTTCGGTTTGGGTTACGTTTTGGGTTAGGTTTAGGGTTAGGTTTAGGGTTTGGGTTCGGGTTAGGATTACGGTTAGGGTTTGAGTTTGAATTAGGTTTAGGCTTAGCATTAGGGTTAGGGTTAGCTTTAGGATTAGTGTTTCGGTTAGGGTTAGGGTTTGAGTTAGGGTTACGGGTAGGATTAGCGTTAGCGTTTGGGTTAGGGTTACGGATAGGGTTAGGATTAGGGTTAGGGTTTGTGTTAAGATTAGGGTTTGGGTTTGTGTTAGGATTAGGGTTAGGGTTTGGGTTAAGTTTACGTTTAGGTTTAGGGTTATGGTTAGGGTTAGCGTTACGGTTAGTGTTAGGGTTTGGGTTTGGGTTAGGCTTTGGGTTAGTGTTTGACTTAGGGTTAGGGTTTGGGTTAGGTAAGGGTTAGGGTTAGGGTTACGGTTACGGTTTGGGTTAGGATTAGGGTTAGGGTTAGTGTTTGGGTTAGGGTTAGGGTTAGGGTTAGGATTAGGGTTACGGTTTGTGTTAAGATTAGGGTTTGGGTTTGGGTTAGGGTTAGGGTTAGGGTTAGGGTTAGGGTTACAATTATGGTTAGGGTTAAGGTTAGGGTTAGGTTTAGGGTTAGGATTAGGGTTAGGGTTTGTGTTAAGATTAGGGTTAGGGTTTGGGTTTGGGTTAGGGTTAGGGTTAGGTTAGGGTTTATGTTAGAGTTAG
>JAJHUQ010000063.1:1612500-1620000 GCA_035773235.1 Eospalax fontanierii | reverse complement strand
TTAGTGTTAGAGTTAGGGTTAGGGTTAGGGTTTGGGTTAGGATTAGGGTTAGGGTTAGTGTTTGGGTTAGGGTTAGGATTAGGGTTAGGTTAGGGTTTGGGTTAGAGTTAGGGTTAGGGTGAGGTGTTGGATTAGCGTTATGGTTAGGGTTAGGGTTAGGATTAGGGTTAGGGTTAGGGTTCCGATTAGAGTTAGGTTTAGAGTTTGGGTTTGAGTAAGGGTTAAGGTTAGGGTTAGGGTTAGGGTTAGGGTTAGGGTTAGGACTAGGATTAGGGTTAGGGTTAGGATTAGGGTTAGGGTTAGGGTTCCGATTAGAGATAGGTTTCGAGTTTGGGTTTGGGTAAGGGTTAAGGTTAGGTTTAGGGTTAGGGTTAGGGTTAGGGTTAGGACTAGGATTAGGGTTAGGGTTAGGGTTAGCATTAGGGTTAGGGTTAGGGTTAGGGTTAGGACTAGGATTAGGGTTAGGTTAGGGTTTGGGTTAGAGTTAGGGTTAGGGTTAGGGTTTGGGTTTGGTTTAGTGTTAGGGTTAGGTTAGGGTTTGGGTTAGATTTAGGGTTAGGGTGAGGTGTTGGATTAGCGTTATGGTTAGGGTTGGGGTTAGGATTAGGGTTAGGGTTAGGGTTCCGGTTAGAGTTAGGTTTAGAGTTTGGGTTTGGGTAAGGGTTAAGGTTAGGGTTAGGGTTAGGGTTAGGGTTAGGGTTAGGACTAAGATTAGGGTTAGGGTTAGGGTTAGGATTAGGGTTAGGGTTAGGGTTAGGGTTTCGGTTTGGGTTATGTTTTGGGTTAGGTTTAGGGTTAGGGTTAGGGTTAGGGTTAGAGTTATGATTAGGGTTAGGATTAGGGTTAGGGTTTGAGTTTGAATTAGGTTTAGGGTTAGCATTAGGGTTAGGGTTAGGTTTAGGATAAGTGTTTCAGTTAGGGTAAGGGTTAGGGTTTGGGTTAGGGTTAGGGTTAGGGTTAGGATTAGGGTTTGGGTTAGGGTTACGGTTAGGGTTAGGTTTTGGGTTAGGTTTACTGTTAGGGTTAGGGTTAGGGTTAGGATTTGGTTTAGGGTTAGGTTTAGGGTTCGGGTTTGGGTTAAAGTTAGGGTGAGTGTTAGGGGTTGGGTTAGGGTTCGGGTTACGGTTAGGATTTGGATTACGGTTAGGGTTTGGATTAGGGTTAGGGTTAGGGTTAGGGTTTGGGTATGGGTTAGGTAAGGGTGAGGGTTAGGGTTTGGCTTAGGGTTAGGTTTAGGTTTAGTTTTTGGGTTAGGGTTAGGGTTAGGTTTAGGGTTAGGTTTAGGTTTTGGGTTAGGGTTAGGGTTAGCATTTGGGTTAGGGTTAGGGTTAGGGTTAGGGTTAGGGTTGGGTTTTGGTTTAGGACTACAGTTAGTTTTAGATTTTCGGGTTAAGTTTCGTGTTAGGGTTAGGGTTTGCGTTCGGGTTTGGGTTATATTTAGGGTGAGGGTTAGGGGTTGGGTTAGGTTTAGGGTTACGGTTCGGATTAGGATTACGGTTAGGGTTCGGATTAGGGTTAGTTTTAGGATTTGGGTTTGGGTAAGGGTAAGGTTTAGGGTTAGGGTTAGGATAAGGATGAGGGTTAGGATTAGGGTTAGTGTTTGGGTTATGGTTTAGGTTTGGGTTAGGGTTAGGGTTTGGGTTAGTGTTAGAGTTAGGTTTTGAGTTAGGGTTAGGGTTAGGGTTAGGTTAGGATTTGGGTTAGAGTTAGGGTTAGGGTTAGGGTTTGGGTTTGGGTTAGGGTTAGGGTTAGGTTAGGGTTTGGGTTAGAGTTAGGGTTAGGGTTATGGGTTCGATTAGGGTTATGGTTAGGGTAAGGTTTAGGTTTAGGGTTAGGGTTATTCTTTAGTTTTGGGTTATGGTTATGGTTAGGGTTAGGGTTTAAGGGTAGGATTAGGGTTAGTGTTAAGGTTTGGGTTAGGGTTAGGCTTACGGTGTGGGTTTGGGTTAGGGTTAGGTTTAGGGTTAGGGTTTGGGTATGGGTTAGGTTAAGGGTTAGGGTTAGGGTTTGGCTTAGGGTTAGGTTTAGGGTTAGTTTTTGGGTTAGGGTTAGGGTTAGGGTTAGGGTTAGGGTTAGAGTTAGGGTTTGAGTTAGGGTTAGGTTTAGGGTTAGGTTAGGGTTTGGGTTAGAGTTAGGGTTAGGGTTAGGGTTTGGGTTTGGTTTAGAGTTAGGGTTAGGTTAGGGTTTGGGTTAGACTTAGGGTTAGGGTAAGGTGTTGGATTAGGGTTATGGTTAGGGTTAGCGTTAGGATTAGGTTTAGGGTTAGGATTCCGATTAGAGTTAGGTTTATAGTTTGGGTTTGGGTAAGGGTTCAGGTTAGGGTTAGGGTTAGGGTTAGGGTTATTGTTAGGACTAGGATTAGGGTTAGGGTTACGGTTAGGATTAGGGTTAAGGTTTGGGTTTAGGTTTGGGTTATGGTTAGGGTTAGTGTTAGGGTTAGGGTTTAGGGTTAGGATTACATTTAGGGTTAGGGTTTCGGTTTGGGTTATGTTTTGGGTTAGGTTTAGAGTTAGGGTTAGGGTTTGTGTTCGGGTTAGGAATAGGGTTAGGGTTTGAGTTTGAATTAGGTTTAGGGTTAGCATTAGGATTAGGGTTAGGTTAGGGATAGGGTTAGGGTTAGGACTGGGGTTAGTGTTAGGGTTAGGTTTAGGGTTAGCATTAGGGTTAGGATTAGGGTTAGGTTTAGGGTTTGGGTTACGGTTAGGGTTAGGGTTAGGGTTAGGGTTAGGTTTTGGGTTAGGGTTAGGGTTTGGGTTAGGGTTACGGTTTGAATCTGGGTTAGTGTTAGGGTTAGGGTTAGTGTTAAGATTATGGTTAGGGTTAGGGTTAGGGTTAGGTTTTCGGTTAGGGTTAGGGTTAGTGTTAGAATTAGGGTTAGGTTTAGGGTTAGGGTTAGGGTTAGGGTTAGGATAAGGATGAGGGTTAGGGTTAGGGTTAGGTTTAGGGTTATTATTTGGGTTATGGTTTGGGTTAGGGTTAGGGTTAGGGTTTGGGTTAGGGTTAGGTTTGAATCTTGGTTAGTGTTAGGGTTATGGTTAGTGTTAAGATTATGGTTAGTGTTAGGGTTAGGGTTAGGGTTAGGGTTCCGATTAGAGTTAGGTTTAGAGTTAGGGTTTGGGGAAGGGTTAAGGTAAGGGTTAGGGTTAGGCTTACGGTTAGGGTTAGGGTTATGACTAGGATTAGGGTTAGGGTTAGGGTTAGGGTTAGGGTTAGGGTTAGGGTTAGCGTTTGGGTTAGGGTTAGGCTTAGGGTTAGTGTTAGGGTTAGGGTTTGGTTTAGGATTACGGTTAGGTTTAGGTTTTCGGTTAAGTTTCGGGTTAGGGTTAGGGTTTGCGTTCGGGTTGGGTTAGTGTTAGGGTTTTAGTTAGGGTTAGGGTTATGGTTAGGGTTAGGGTTAGGGTTTGGGTTAAGTTTAGGGTTAGGGTTTGGTTTTGGGTTAGGGTTTGAGTTTGAGTTAGGTTTAGGGTTAGCATTAGGGTTAGGATTAGGGTTAGGGTTAGGGTTTGGGTTAGAGTTAGGGGTAGGTTTAGGGTTAGGGTTTGGGTTAGGGTTAGATTTGAATCTTGGTTAGTGTTAGGGTTATGGTTAGTGTTAAGATTATGGTTAGGGTTAGGGTTAGGTTTTGGGTTAGGGTTAGGGTTAGGGTTAGGGTTAGAATTAGGGTAAGGGTTAGGGATAGGGTTAGGGTTAGGATAAGGATGAGGGTTAGGGTTAGGGTTAGGATTAGGGTTATTATTTGGGTAATGGTTTGGGTTAGTGTTAGGTTTAGGGTTTGGGTTAGTGTTAGAGTTAGGGTTAGGGTTAGGGTTTGGGTTAGGATTAGGGTTAGGGTTAGTGTTTGGGTTAGGGTTAGGGTTAGGGTTAGGTTAGGGTTTGGGTTAGAGTTAGGGTTAGGGTGAGGTGTTGGATTAGCGTTATGGTTAGGGTTAGGGTTAGGATTAGGGTTAGGGTTAGGGTTCCGATTAGAGTTAGGTTTAGAGTTTGGGTTTGAGTAAGGGTTAAGGTTAGGGTTAGGGTTAGGGTTAGGGTTAGGGTTAGGGTTAGGACTAGGATTAGGGTTAGGGTTAGGGTTAGGATTAGGGTTAGGGTTAGGGTTCCGATTAGAGATAGGTTTCGAGTTTGGGTTTGGGTAAGGGTTAAGGTTAGGTTTAGGGTTAGGGTTAGGGTTAGGGTTAGGACTAGGATTAGGGTTAGGGTTAGGGTTAGCATTAGGGTTAGGGTTAGGGTTAGGGTTAGGACTAGGATTAGGGTTAGGTTAGGGTTTGGGTTAGAGTTAGGTTTAGGGTTAGGGTTTGGGTTTGGTTTAGTGTTAGGGTTAGGTTAGGGTTTGGGTTAGATTTAGGGTTAGGGTGAGGTGTTGGATTAGCGTTATGGTTAGGGTTAGGGTTAGGATTAGGGTTAGGGTTAGGGTTCCGGTTAGAGTTAGGTTTAGAGTTTGGGTTTGGGTAAGGGTTAAGGTTAGGGTTAGGGTTAGGGTTAGGACTAAGATTAGGGTTAGGGTTAGGGTTAGGATTAGGGTTAGGGTTAGGGTTAGGGTTTCGGTTTGGGTTATGTTTTGGGTTAGGTTTAGGGTTAGGGTTAGGGTTAGGGTTAGAGTTATGATTAGGGTTAGGATTAGGGTTAGGGTTTGAGTTTGAATTAGGTTTAGGGTTAGCATTAGGGTTAGGGTTAGGTTTAGGATAAGTGTTTCAGTTAGGGTTAGGGTTAGGGTTTGGGTTAGGGTTAGGGTTAGGGTTAGGATTAGGGTTTGGGTTAGGGTTACGGTTAGGGTTAGGTTTTGGGTTAGGTTTACTGTTAGGGTTAGGGTTAGGGTTAGGATTTGGTTTAGGGTTAGGTTTAGGGTTCGGGTTTGGGTTAAAGTTAGGGTGAGTGTTAGGGGTTGGGTTAGGGTTCGGGTTACGGTTAGGATTAGGATTAGGGTTAGGGTTTGGATTAGGGTTAGGGTTAGGGTTAGGGTTTGGGTATGGGTTAGGTAAGGGTGAGGGTTAGGGTTTGGCTTAGGGTTAGGTTTAGGTTTAGTTTTTGGGTTAGGGTTAGGGTTAGGTTTAGGGTTAGGTTTGGGTTTTGGGTTAGGGTTAGGGTTAGCATTTGGGTTAGGGTTAGGGTTAGGGTTAGGGTTAGGGTTGGGTTTTGGTTTAGGATTACAGTTAGTTTTAGATTTTCGGGTTAAGTTTCGTGTTAGGGTTAGGGTTTGCGTTCGGGTTGGGTTAGTGTTAGGGTTTTATTTAGGGTTAGGGTTAGGGTTACGGTTAGGGTTTGGGTTAGGGTTAGACTTAGGGTTAGGGTTTGAGTTTGTGTTAGGTTTAGGGTTAGCATTAGGGTTAGAATTAGGGTTAGGGTTAGGGTTAGGGTTAGGGTTAGGGTTAGGATAAGGATGAGGGTTAGGGTTAGGGTTAGGATTAGGGTTATTATTTGGGGTATGGTTTGCGTTAGGGTTAGGGTTAGGGTTTGGGTTAGTGTTAGAGTTAGTGTTTGAGTTAGGGTTAGTTTTAGGGTTAGGTTAGGGTTTGGGTTAGATTTAGGGTGAGGGTTAGGTTTGGGTTTGGTGTAGAGTTAGTTTTAGGTTAGGGTTTGGGTTAGAGTTAGGGTTAGGTTGAGGTGTTGGATTAGGGTTATGGTTAGGGTTAGGGTTAGGATTAGGGTTAGGGTTAGGGTTCCGATTAGAGTTAGGTTTAGAGTTTGGTTTTGGGTAAGGGTTCAGGTTAGGGTTAGGGTTAGGGTTAGCGTTAGGACTAGGATTAGGGTTAGGGGTAGGGTTAGGATTAGGGTTAGGGTTAGGGTTTGGGTTTAGGTTTCGGTTATGGTTAGGGTTAGTGTTAGGGTTAGGGTTTAGGGATAGGGTTAGATTTAGGGTTAGGGTTTCGGTTTGGGTTATGTTTTGGGTTAGGTTTAGGGTTAGGGTTAGGGTTTGGGTTCGGGTTAGGAATAGGGTTAGGGTTTGAGTTTGAATAAGGTTTAGGGTTAGCATTAGGGTTAGGCTTAGTTTATGGTTAGGGTTAGGGTTAGGACTTGGGTTAGTGTTAGGGTTAGGTTTAGGGTTAGCATTAGGGTTAGGATTAGGGTTAAGTTTAGGGTTTGGGTTAGGGTTAGGGTGAGGGTTTGGGTTAGTGTTAGGGTTAGGGTTAGGGTTTGGGTTAGGGTTAGGTTTGAATCTTGGTTAGTGTTAGGGTTATGGTTAGTGTTAAGATTATGGTTAGGGTTAGGGTTAGGGTTAGGGTTAGGGTTCCGATTAGAGTTAGGTTTAGAGTTAGGGTTTGGGGAAGGGTTAAGGTAAGGGTTAGGGTTAGGCTTACGGTTAGGGTTAGGGTTATGACTAGGATTAGGGTTAGGGTTAGGGTTAGGGTTAGGGTTAGGGTTAGGGTTCGCGTTTGGGTTAGGGTTAGGCTTAGGGTTAGTGTTAGGGTTAGGGTTTGGTTTAGGATTACGGTTAGGTTTAGGTTTTCGGTTAAGTTTCGGGTTAGGGTTAGGGTTTGCGTTCGGGTTGGGTTAGTGTTAGGGTTTTAGTTAGGGTTAGGGTTATGGTTAGGGTTAGGGTTAGGGTTTGGGTTAAGTTTAGGGTTAGGGTTTGGTTTTGGGTTAGGGTTTGAGTTTGAGTTAGGTTTAGGGTTAGCATTAGGGTTAGGATTAGGGTTAGGGTTAGGGTTTGGGTTAGAGTTAGGGGTAGGTTTAGGGTTAGGGTTTGGGTTAGGGTTAGGTTTGAATCTTGGTTAGTGTTAGGGTTATGGTTAGTGTTAAGATTATGGTTAGGGTTAGGGTTAGGTTTTGGGTTAGGGTTAGGGTTAGGGTTAGGGTTAGAATTAGGGTTAGGGTTAGGGATAGGGTTAGGGTTAGGATAAGGATGAGGGTTAGGGTTAGGGTTAGGATTAGGGTTATTATTTGGGTAATGGTTTGGGTTAGTGTTAGGTTTAGGGTTTGGGTTAGTGTTAGAGTTAGGGTTAGGGTTAGGGTTTGGGTTAGGATTAGGGTTAGGGTTAGTGTTTGGGTTAGGGTTAGGGTTAGGGTTAGGTTAGGGTTTGGGTTAGAGTTAGGGTTAGGGTGAGGTGTTGGATTAGCGTTATGGTTAGGGTTAGGGTTAGGATTAGGGTTAGGGTTAGGGTTCCGATTAGAGTTAGGTTTAGAGTTTGGGTTTGAGTAAGGGTTAAGGTTAGGGTTAGGGTTAGGGTTAGGGTTAGGGTTAGGGTTAGGACTAGGATTAGGGTTAGGGTTAGGTTTAGGATTAGGGTTAGGGTTAGGGTTCCGATTAGAGATAGGTTTCGAGTTTGGGTTTGGGTAAGGGTTAAGGTTAGGTTTAGGGTTAGGGTTAGGGTTAGGGTTAGGACTAGGATTAGGGTTAGGGTTAGGGTTAGCATTAGGGTTAGGGTTAGGGTTAGGGTTAGGACTAGGATTAGGGTTAGGTTAGGGTTTGGGTTAGAGTTAGGTTTAGGGTTAGGGTTTGGGTTTGGTTTAGTGTTAGGGTTAGGTTAGGGTTTGGGTTAAATTTAGGGTTAGGGTGAGGTGTTG
>JAJHUQ010000063.1:1600000-1602500 GCA_035773235.1 Eospalax fontanierii | reverse complement strand
GTTTATGTTAGAGTTAGGGTTAGGGTTAGGGGTTGGATTAGTGTTATGGTTAGGGTTAGGCTTTAGGTTTGGGTTATGGTTAGGGTTACGGTGTGGGTTTGGGTTAGGGTTAGGGTTTCGGTGTGGGTTATGTTTTGGGTTAGGTTTAGGGTTAGGGTTAGGGTTTCGGTTCGGGTTAGGATTAGGGTTAGGGTTTGAGTTTGAATTAGGTTTAGGGTTAGCAGTAGGGTTAGGGTTAGGTTTAGGATTAGTGTTTCGGTTAGGGTTAAGGTTAGGGTTAGGGTTAGGGTTCCGATTAGAGTTAGGTTTAGAGTTTGGGTTTGGGTAAGGGTTAAGGTTAGGGTTAGGGTTAGGGTTAGGGTTAGGGTTAGTACTAGGATTAGGGTTATGGTTAGGTTAGGATTAGGGTTAGGGTTAGGGTTAGGGTTTCGGGTTGGGTTATGTTTTGGGTTAGGTTTAGGGTTAGGGTTAGAGTTTATTGTTATGGTTAGGGTTAGGATTAGGGTTAGGATTTGAGTTTGAATTATGTTTAGGGTTAGCATTAGGGTTAGGGTTAGGTTTAGGATAAGTGTTTCAGTTAGGTTTAGGGTTAGGGTTAGGGTGACGGTTAGGGTTTGATTTAGGGTTAGGGTTAGCGTTAGGGTTAGTGTTAGGGTTTGGGTTAGGGTTAGGGTTAGTACTAGGGTTAGTGTTAGGGTTAAGTTTAGGGTTAGCATTAGGGTTAGGATTAGTGTTAGGGTTTGGGTTAGGGTTAGGGTTAGGGTTAGGGTTAGGGTTAGGGTTAGGGTTTGGGTTAGGGTTAGGGTTATGGTTAGGGTTTGAGTTAGGTTTAGGGTTAGGATTAGGGTTACGGTTAGAGTTAGGATTAGGGTTAGGTTTTGTGTTAAGATTAGGGTTTGGGTTAGGGTTAGGGTTAGGGTTAGGGTTAGGGTTAGGGTTGGGTTTACAATTAGGGTTAGTGTTAAGGTTAGGTTTAGGGTTAGGGTTAGGATAAGGATGAAGGTTAGGGTTAGGGTTAGGATTAGGGTTATTATTTGGGTTATGGTTTGGGTTAGGGTTAGGGTTAGGGTTTGGATTAGTGTTAGAGTTAGGGTTTGAGTTAGGGTTAGGTTTAGGTTTAGGTTAGGGTTTGGGTTACAGTCAGGGTTAGGGTTAGGGTTTGGGTTTGGTTTAGAGTTAGGGTTAGGTTAGGGTTTGGGTTAGAGTTAGGGTTAGGGTTAGTGTTAAGTTTAGGGTGAGGGTTAGGGTTAGCGTTAGGATTAGGGTTAGGGTTAGGGTTCCGATTAGAGTTAGGTTTAGAGTTTGGGTTTGGGTAAGGGTTAAGGTTATGGTTAGGGTTAGGGTTAGGTTAAGGACTAGGATTAGGGTTAGGGTTAGGGTTAGGATTAGGTTTAGGGTTTGGGTTTAGGTTTCGGTTATGGTTAGGGTTAGTGTTAGGGTTAGGGTTTAGTGTTAGTGTTAGGGTTATGGTTAGGGTTTCGGTTTGGGTTATGTTTTGGGTGAGGTTTAGGGTTAGGGTTAGGGTTTGGGTTCGGGTTAGAAATAGGGTTAGGGTTCGAGTTTGAATTAGGTTTAGGGTTAGCATTAGGGTTATAGTTAGGTTTAGGATTAGTGTTTCAGTTAGGGTTTGGGTTCGGGTTAGGGTTAGGGTTAGGGTTAGGGTTTGATTTAGGGTTAGGGTTAGGTTTAGGGTTAGTTTTAGGGTTTGGGTTAGGGTTAGGGTTAGGCCTAGGGTTAGTGTTAGGGTTAGGTTTAGTATTAGCATTAGGGTTAGGATTAGGGTTAGGGTTAGGGTTTCGGTTAGGGTTAGGGTTAGGGTTAGGGTTAGGGTTAGGGTTTGTTTTAGGGTTAGGGTTAGGGTTAGGGTTAGGGTTAGAATAAGGATGAGGGTTAGGGTTAGGGTTAGGATTAGGGTTATTATTTGGGTTATGGTTTGGGTTAGTGTTAGGGTTAGGGTTTGGGTTAGTGTTAGAGTTAGGGTTTGAGTTAGCGTTAGGTTTAGGGTTACGTTAGGGTTTGGGTTAGAGATAGGGTTAGGGTTAGGGTTTGGGTTTGGTTTAGAGTTAGGGTTAGGTTAGGGTTTGGGTTAGAGTTAGGGTTAGGGTGAGGTGTTGGATTAGGGTTATGGTTAGGGTTAGGGTTAGGATTAGGTTTAGGGTTAGGTTTCCGATTAGAGTTAGGTTTAGAGTTTGGGTTTGGGTAAGGGTTAAGGTTAGGGTTAGGGTTAGGGTTAGGGTTAGGACTAGGATTAGGGTTAGGTTTAGGGTTAGGATTAGGGTTAGGTTTAGGGTTAGGGTTACGGTTTCGGTTTAGGTTATGTTTTGGGTTAGTTTTAGGGTTAGGGTTAGGGTTTGGGTTGGGTTAGGATTAGGGTTAGGGTTTGAGTTTGAATTAGGTTTAGAGTTAGCATTAGGGTTAGGGTTAGGTTTAGGATAAGTATTTCAGTTAGGGTTAGGGTTAGGGTTAGGGTTTGGGTTCGGGTTAGGGTTAAGGTTAGGGT
>JAJHUQ010000063.1:1595000-1597500 GCA_035773235.1 Eospalax fontanierii | reverse complement strand
GTCAGGGTTAGGGTTAGGGTTTGGGTTTGGTTTAGAGTTAGGGTTAGGTTAGGGTTTGGGTTAGAGTTAGGGTTAGGGTTAGTGTTTAGGGTGAGGGTTAGGGTTAGCGTTAGGATTAGGGTTAGGGTTAGGGATCCGATTAGAGTTAGGTTTAGAGTTTGGGTTTGGGTAAGGGTTAAGGTTATGGTTAGGGTTAGGGTTAGGTTAAGGACTAGGATTAGGGTTAGGGTTAGGGTTAGGATTAGGTTTAGGGTTTGGGTTTAGGTTTCGGTTATGGTTAGGGTTAGTGTTAGGGTTAGGGTTTAGTGTTAGTGTTAGGGTTATGGTTAGGGTTTCGGTTTGGGTTATGTTTTGGGTGAGGTTTAGGGTTAGGGTTAGGGTTTGGGTTCGGGTTAGAAATAGGGTTAGGGTTCGAGTTTGAATTAGGTTTAGGGTTAGCATTAGGGTTATAGTTAGGTTTAGGATTAGTGTTTCAGTTAGGGTTTGGGTTCGGGTTAGGGTTAGGGTTAGGGTTAGGGTTTGATTTAGGGTTAGGGTTAGGTTTAGGGTTAGTGTTAGGGTTTGGGTTAGGGTTAGGGTTAGGCCTAGGGTTAGTGTTAGGGTTAGGTTTAGTATTAGCATTAGGGTTAGGATTAGGGTTAGGGTTAGGGTTTCGGTTAGGGTTAGGGTTAGGGTTAGGGTTAGGGTTAGGGTTAGGGTTAGGGTTAGGGTTAGGGTTAGAATAAGGATGAGGGTTAGGGTTAGGGTTAGGATTAGGGTTATTATTTGGGTTATGGTTTGGGTTAGTGTTAGGGTTAGGGTTTGGGTTAGTGTTAGAGTTAGGGTTTGAGTTAGGGTTAGGTTTAGGGTTACGTTAGGGTTTGGGTTAGAGATAGGGTTAGGGTTAGGGTTTGGGTTTGGTTTAGAGTTAGGGTTAGGTTAGGGTTTGGGTTAGAGTTAGGGTTAGGGTGAGGTGTTGGATTAGGGTTATGGTTAGGGTTAGGGTTAGGATTAGGTTTAGGGTTAGGTTTCCGATTAGAGTTAGGTTTAGAGTTTGGGTTTGGGTAAGGGTTAAGGTTAGGGTTAGGGTTAGGGTTAGGGTTAGGGTTAGGACTAGGATTAGGGTTAGGTTTAGGGTTAGGATTAGGGTTAGGTTTAGGGTTAGGGTTAGGGTTAGGATTAGGTTTAGGGTTAGGTTTCCGATTAGAGTTAGGTTTAGAGTTTGGGTTTGGGTAAGGGTTAAGGTTAGGGTTAGGGTTAGGGTTAGGGTTAGGGTTAGGACTAGGATTAGGGTTAGGTTTAGGGTTAGGATTAGGGTTAGGTTTAGGGTTAGGGTTACGGTTTCGGTTTAGGTTATGTTTTGGGTTAGTTTTAGGGTTAGGGTTAGGGTTTGGGTTGGGTTAGGATTAGGGTTAGGGTTTGAGTTTGAATTAGGTTTAGAGTTAGCATTAGGGTTAGGGTTAGGTTTAGGATAAGTATTTCAGTTAGGGTTAGGGTTAGGGTTAGGGTTTGGGTTCGGGTTAGGGTTAAGGTTAGGGTTAGGGTTTGATTTAGGGTTAAGGTTAGGGTTAGGGTTAGTGTTAGGGTGTGAGTTAGGGTTAGGTTTAGGAGTAGGGTTAGTTTTAGGGTTAGCATTAGGGTTAGGATTAGCGTTAGTGTTAGGGTTTGTGTTAGGGTTAGGGTTAGGATTAGGGTTAATGTTTGGGGTAGGGTTAGGGTTAGGGTTAGGGTTAGGGTTTGTGTTAGGATTAGGGTTAGGGCTTGTGTTAAGAGTAGGGTTTGGGTGTGGGTTAGGGTTAGGGTGAGGGTTAGGGTTAGAATTAGGGTTAGGGTTAAGGTTAGGGTTAGGGTTAGGTTTAGGGTTAGTTTTTGGGTTAGGGTTAGGTTTAGGTTTAGGGTTAGGTTTAGGTTTAGGTTTTGGGTTAGCGATAGTGTTAGCGTATGGGTTAGGGTTAGGGTCAGGGTTAGGTTTAGTGTTAGGGTTAGGGTTTGGTTTAGGATTACGGTTAGGTTTAGTTTTTCGGTTAAGTTTAGGGTTAGGGTTAGGGTTTGCGTTCGGGTTGGGTTAGTGTTAGGGTTTTAGATAGGGTTAGGGATAGGGTTAGGGTTAGGTTTAGGGTTTGGGTTAGGGTTAGCTTTAGGGTTAGGGTTTGAGTTTGAGTTAGGTTTAGGGTTAGCATTATGGTTAGGGTTAGGTTTTGGGTTAGGGGTAGGGTTAGGGTTTGGGTTAGGGTTAGGCTTAGGGTTAGGGTTTGAGTTTGAGTTAGGTTTAGGGTTAGCATTACGGTTAGGTTTAGGTTTTGGGTTAGGGTTAGGGTTAGGGTTTGGGTTAGGGTTAGGTTTGAATCTCGGTTAGTGTTAGGGTTAGGGTTATTGTTAAGATTATGGTTAGGGTTAGGGTTTGGGTTAGGTTTTCTGTTAGGATTAGGTTTAGGGTTAGAATTAGGGTTACAGTTATGGTTACGGTTAGGATTAGGGTTAGGATAAGGATGAGGGTTAGGGTTAGGGTTAGGATTAGATT
>JAJHUQ010000063.1:1580000-1582500 GCA_035773235.1 Eospalax fontanierii | reverse complement strand
TTTGGGTTGGGTAAGGGTAAGGGTTAGGGTTCGGTTTAGGATAATGATGAGGGTTAGGGTTAGGGTTAGGATTAGTGTTAGTATTTGGGTTATGGTTTAGGTATGGGTTAGGGTTAGGGTTTGGGATAGTGTTAGAGTTAGGTTTTGAGTTAGGGTTAGGTTTAGGGTTAGGTTAGGATTTGGGTTAGAGTTAGGGTTAGTGTTAGGGTTTGGGTTTGGTTTAGGGTTAGGGTTAGGTTAGGGTTTATGTTAGAGTTAGGGTTAGGGTTAGGGGTTGAATTAGTGTTATGGTTAGGGTTAGGCTTTAGGTTTGGATTATGGTTAGGGTTAGGGTTAGGGTTTAAGGGTAGGATTAGGGTTAGTGTTAGGGTTTGGGTTATGGGTAGGGTTACGGTGTGGGTTTGGGTTAGGGTTAGGTTTTCGGTGTGGGTTATGTTTTGGGTTAGGTTTAGGGTTAGGGATAGGGTTTGGGTTCGGATTAGTATTAGGGTTAGGGTTTGAGTTTGAATTAGGTTTAGGGTTAGCATTAGGGTTAGGGTTAGGTTTAGGATTAGTGTTTCGGTTAGGGTTAAGGTTAGGGTTAGGGTTAGGGTTCCGATTAGAGTTAGGTTTAGAGTTTGGGTTTGGGTAAGGGTTAAGGTTAGGGTTAGGGTTAGGGTTAGGGTTAGGGTTAGGGTTAGTACTAGGATTAGGGTTAGGGTTAGGGTTAGGATTATGGTTAGGGTTAGGGTTAGGGTTAGGGTTTCGGTTTGGGTTATGTTTTGGGTTACGTTTCGGGTTAGGGTTAGAGTTTATTGTTATGGTTAGGGTTAGGATTAGGGTTAGGATTTGAGTTTGAATTAGGTTTAGGGTTAGCATTAGGGTTAGGGTTAGGTTTAGGATAAGTGTTTCAGTTAGGTTTAGGGTTAGGGTTAGGGTGAGGGTTAGGGTTTGATTTAGGGTTAGGGTTAGGGTTAGGGTTAGTGTTAGGGTTTGGGTTAGGGTTAGGGTTAGGACTAGGGTTAGTGTTAGGGTTAAGTTTAGGGTTAGCATTAGGGTTAGGATTAGTGTTAGGGTTAGGGTTTGGGTTAGGGTTAGGGTTAGGGTTAGGGTTTGGGTTAGGGTTAGGGTTATGGTTAGGGTTTGAGTTAGGTTTAGGGTTAGGATTAGGGTTACGGATAGAGTTAGGATTAGGGTTAGGGTTTGTGTTAAGATTAGGGTTTGGGTTTGGCTTAGGGTTAGGGTTAGGGTTAGGGTTAGGGTTAGGGTTGGGTTTACAATTAGGGTTAGTGTTAAGGTTAGGTTTAGGGTTAGGGTTAGGATAAGGATGAAGGTTAGGGTTAGGGTTAGGATTAGGGTTATTATTTGGGTTATGGTTTGGGTTAGGGTTAGGGTTAGGGTTTGGATTAGTGTTAGAGTTAGGGTTTGAGTTAGGGTTAGGTTTAGGGTTAGGTTAGGGTTTGGGTTACAGTCAGGGTTAGGGTTTGGGTTTGGGTTTGGTTTAGAGTTAGGGTTAGGTTAGGGTTTGGGTTAGAGTTAGGGTTAGGGTTAGTGTTAAGTTTAGGGTGAGGGTTAGGGTTAGCGTTAGGGTTAGTGTTAGGGTTAGGGTTCCGATTAGAGTTAGGTTTAGAGTTTGGGTTTGGGTAAGGGTTAAGGTTAGGGTTAGGGTAAGGGTTAGGGTAAGGACTAGGATTAGGGTTAGGGTTAGGGTTAGGATTAGGTTTAGGGTTTGGGTTTAGGTTTCGGTTATGGTTAGGGTTAGTGTTAGGGTTAGGGTTTAGTGTTAGTGTTAGGGTTAGGGTTAGGGTTTCGGTTTGGGTTATGTTTTGGGTTAGGTTTAGGGTTAGGGTTAGGGTTTGGGTTCGTGTTAGAAATAGGGTTAGGGTTCGAGTTTGAATTAGGTTTAGGGTTAGCATTAGGGTTATAGTTAGGTTTAGGATTAGTGTTTCAGTTAGGGTTTGGGTTCGGGTTAGGGTTACGGTTAGGGTTAGGGTTAGGTTTAGGGTTAGTGTTAGGGTTTGGGTTAGGGTTAGGGTTAGGCCTAGGGTTAGTGTTAGGGTTAGGTTTAGTATTAGCATTAGGGTTAGGATTAGGGTTAGGGTTAGGATTTCGATTAGGGTTAGGGTTAGGTTTAGGTTTAGGGTTAGGGTTAGGGTTTGTTTTAGGGTTAGGGTTAGGGTTAGGGTTAGGGTCAGAATAAGGATGAGGGTTAGGGTTAGGGTTAGGATTAGGGTTTTATTTGGGTTATGGTTTGGGTTAGTGTTAGGGTTATTGTTTGGGTTAGTGTTAGAGTTAGGGTTTGAGTTAGGGTTAGGTTTAGGGTTAGGTTAGGGTTTGGGTTAGAGATAGGGTTAGGGTTAGGGTTTGGGTTTGGTTTAGAGTTAGGGTTAGGTTAGGGTTTGGGTTAGAGTTAGGGTTAGGGTGAGGTGTTGGATTAGGGTTATGGTTAGGGTTAGGGTTAGGATTAGGTTTAGGGTTAGGTTTCCGATTAGAGTTAGGTTTAGAGTTTGGGTTTGGGTAA
>JAJHUQ010000063.1:1570000-1577500 GCA_035773235.1 Eospalax fontanierii | reverse complement strand
TTTGGGTTTAGGTTTGGGTTATGGTTAGGGTTAGTGTTAGGGTTAGGGTTTAGGGTTAGGGTTAGGATTAGGGTTAGGGTTAGGGTTAGGGTTTGTGTTAAGATTAGGATTTGGGTTTGGGTTAGGTTAGGGTTTGGGTTACAGTTAGGTTTAGGGTTAGGGTTTGGGTTTGGTTTAGTGTTAGGGTTAGGTTAGGGTTTGGGTTAGAGTTAGGGTTAGGGTGAGGTGTTGGATTAGGGTTATGGTTAGGGTTAGGGTTAGGATTAGGGTTAGGGTTAGGGTTCCGATTAGAGTTAGGTTTAGAGTTTGGGTTTGGGTAAGGGTTAAGGTTAGGGTTAGGGTTATGGTTAGGGTTAGGGTTAGGACTAGGATTAGGGCTAGGGGTAGGGTTAGGATTAGGGTTAGGGTTTGGTTTTAGGTTTGGGTTATGGTTAGGGTAAGGGTTAGGGTTAGGGTTTAGGGTTAGGTTTAGGTTTAAGGTTAGGGTTTCGGTTTGTGTTATGTTTTGGGTTAGGTTTAGGGTTAGGGTTAGGGTTTGAGTTGGAATTAGGTTTAGGGTTAGCATTTGGTTAGGGTTAGGTTTAGGATTAGTGTTTCAGTTAGGGTTAGGGTTAGGGTTAGGGTTTGGGTTCGGGTTAGGGTTATTGTTAGGTTTAGGTTTTGATTTAGGGTTATGGTTAGGGTTAGGGTTTTTGTTAGGGTTTGGGTTAGGGTTAGGGTTAAGACTAGGGTTAGTGTTAGGGTTAGGTTTAGGGTTAGGATTTGGGTTCGGGTTAGGGTTAGCGTTAGGGTTATGGTTGGGGTTCGGATTAGGGTTAGTTTTAGGGTTTGGGTTTGGGTAAGGGTAAGTGTTAGGGTTTGGGTTAGAATAAGGATGAGGGTTAGGGTTAGGGTTAGGATTATGGTTAGTATTTGGGTTATGGTTTAGGTTTGGGTTAGGGTTAGGGTTTGGGTTAGTGTTAGAGTTAGGTTTTGAGTTAGGGTTAGGGTTAGGGTTAGGTTAGGGTTTGGGTTACAGACAGGGTTAGGGTTAGGGTTTGGGTTTGGTTTAGAGTTAGGGTTAGGTTAGGGTTTGGGTTAGAGTTATGGTCAGGGCTAGTGTTAAGTTTAGGATGAGGGTTAGGGTTAGCGTTAGCGTTAGGTTTTGGGTTATGGCTACTGTTAGGGTTAGAATTAGGGTTAGGGTTATGGTTAGGGTTAGGGTTAGGGTTAGGATTAGGGTTATTATTCCGGTTATGGTTTGGATTAGGGTTAGGGTTAGGGTTTGGGTTAGTGTTAGAGTTATGGTTTGAGTTAGGGTTAGGTTTAGGGTTAGGTTAGGGTTTGGGTTAGAGTTAGGGTTAGTGTTAGGGTTTGGATTTGGTTTAGAGTTAGGGTTAGGTTAGGGTTTGGGTTAGAGTTAGGGTTAGGGTGAGGTATTGAATTAGGGTTATGGTTAGGGTTAGGGTTAGGATTAGCGTTAGGGTTAGGGTTCCGATTAGAGTTAGGTTTAGAGTTTGGGTTTGGGTAAGGGCTAAGGTTAGGGTTAGGGTTAGGGTTAGGGTAAGGACTAGGATTAGGGTTAGGGTTAGGGTTAGGATTAGGTTTAGGGTTTGGGTTTAGGTTTCGGTTATGGTTAGGGTTAGTGTTAGGGTTAGGGCTTAGTGTTAGTGTTAGTTTTAGGGTTAGGGTTTCGGTTTGGGTTATGTTTTGGGTGAGGTTTAGGGTTAGGGTTAGGGTTTGGGTTCGGGTTAGAAATAGGGTTAGGGTTTGAGTTTGAATTAGGTTTAGGGTTAGCATTAGGGTTATAGTTAGGTTTAGGATTACTGTTTCAGTTAGGGTTTGGGTTCGGGTTAGGGTTAGGGTTAGGGATAGGGTTTGATTTAGGGTTAGGGTTAGGTTTAGGGTTAGTGTTAGGTTTTGGGGTTGGGTTAGGGTTAGGACTAGGGTTAGTGTTAGGGTTAGGTTTAGTATTAGCATTAGGGTTAGGATTATTGTTAGGGTTAGGGTTTGGGTTAGGGTTAGGGTTAGGGTTAGGGTTAGGGTTTGTTTTAGGGTTAGGGTTAGGGTTAGGGTTTGGGTGAGGTTTAGGGTTAGGGTTAGGATTAGAGTTAGGGTTTGTGTTAAGATTAGGGTTTGGGTTTGGGTTAGGGTAAGGGTTAGGGTTAGGGTTAGGTTTAGAATTAGGGTTAGGGTTAGGTTTAGGGTTAGGGTTAGGGTTAGAATAAGGATGAGGGTTAGGATTAGGGTTAGGATTAGGGTTAATATTTGGGTTATGGTTTGGGTTAGTGTTAGGGTTAGGGTTTGGGTTAGTGTTAGAGTTAGGGTTTGAGTTAGGGTTAGGTTTAGGGTTAGGGTTAGGGTTAGGGTTAGGGTTAGGGTTAGGGTTAGGGTTAGGGTTAGGGTTAGAATTAGGGTTAGGGTTAGGTTTAGAGTTAGGGTTAGGGTTAGAATAAGGATGAGGTTTAGGGTTAGGTTTAGGATTAGAGTTATTATTTGGGTTATGGTTTGGGTTAGTGTTAGGGTTAGGGTTTGGGTTAGTGTTAGAGTTAGGGTTTGAGTTAGGGTTAGGTTTAGGGTTAGGTTAGGGTTTGGGTTAGAGATAGGGTTCGGGTTAGGGTTTGGGTTTGGTTTAGAGTTAGGGTTAGGTTAGGGTTTGGGTTAGAGTTAGGGTTAGGGTGAGGTGTTGGATTAGGGTTATGGTTAGGGTTAGGGGTAGAATTAGGGTAAGGGTTAGGGTTCCGATTAGAGTTAGGTTTAGAGTTTGGGTTTGGGTAAGGGTTAAGGTTACGGTTAGGGTTAGGGTTAGGGTAAGGACTAGGATTAGGGTTAGGGTTAGGTTTAGGATTAGGTTTAGGGTTTGGGTTTAGGTTTCGGTTATGGTTAGGGTTAGTGTTAGGGTTAGGGTTTAGTGTTAGTGTTAGTTTTAGGGTTAGGGTTTCGGTTTGGGTTATGTTTTGGGTTAGGTTTAGGGTTAGGGTTAGGGTTTGGGTACGGGTTAGAAATAGGGTTAGGGTTTGAGTTTGAATTAGGTTTAGGGTTAGCATTAGGGTTATAGTTAGGTTTAGGATTACTGTTTCAGTTAGGGTTTGGATTCGGGTTAGGGTTAGGGTTAGGGTTAGGGTTTGATTTAGGGTTAGGGTTAGGTTTAGGGTTAGTGTTAGGGTTTGGGTTAGGGTTAGGGTTAGGACTAGGGTTAGAGTTAGGGTTAGGTTTAGTATTAGCATTAGGGTTAGGATTAGGGTTAGGGTTAGGGTTTGGGTTAGGGTTAGGGTTAGGGTTAGGGTTAGGGTTTGTTTTAAGGTTAGGGTTAGGGTTAGGGTTTGGGTGAGGGTTAGGGTTAGGGTTAGGATTA
This sequence comes from Eospalax fontanierii, assembly GCA_035773235.1. Classification (NCBI taxonomy): domain Eukaryota; kingdom Metazoa; phylum Chordata; class Mammalia; order Rodentia; family Spalacidae; genus Eospalax; species Eospalax fontanierii. The sequence continues at coordinate 1,574,166 of JAJHUQ010000063.1, read as the reverse complement.
GAGTTAGGGTTTGTGTTAAGATTAGGGTTTGGTTTTGGGTTAGGGTAAGGGTTAGGGTTAGGGTTAGGGTTAGGTTTAGAATTAGGGTTAGGGTTAGGTTTAGGGTTAGGGTTAGGGTTAGAATAAGGATGAGGGTTAGGGTTAGGGTTAGGATTAGGGTTTTTATTTGGGTTATGGTTTGGGTTAGTGTTAGGGTTAGGGTTTGGGTTAGTGTTAGAGTTAGGGTTTGAGTTAGGGTTAGGTTTAGGGTTAGGTTAGGGTTTGGGTTAGAGATAGGGTTAGGGTTAGGGTTTGGGCTTGGTTTAGAGTTAGGGATAGGTTAGGGTTTGGATTAGAGTTAGGGTTAGGGTGAGGTGTTGGATTAGGGTTATGGTTAGGGTTAATGTTAGGATTAGGTTTAGGGTTAGGTTTCCGATTAGAGTTAGGTTTAGAGTTTGGGTTTGGGTAAGGGTTAAGGTTAGGGTTAGGGTTAGGGTTAGGGTTAGGGTTAGGACTAGGATTAGGGTTAGATTTAGGGTTAGGGTTAGGGTTAGGGTTAGGGTTAGGGTTAGGGTTAGGGTTAGGGTTAGGGTTAGGGTTAGGGTTTGGGTTGGGTTAGGATTAGGGTTAGGGTTTGAGTTTGAATTAGGTTTAGAGTTAGCATTAGGGTTAGGGTTAGGTTTAGGATAAGTATTTCAGTTAGGGTTAGGGTTAGGGTTAGGGTTTGGGTTCGGGTTATGGTTAGGGTTAGGGTTAGGGTTTGATTTAGGGTTAAGGTTAGGGTTAGGGTTAGTGTTAGGGTTTGGGTTAGGGTTAGGGTTAGGAGTAGGGTTAGTTTTAGCGTTAGGCTTAGGGTTAGCATTAGGGTTAGGATTAGCGTTAGGGTTAGGGTTTGGGTTAGGGTTAGGGTTAGGGTTAGGGTTTGGGTTAGGGTTAGGGTTAGGGTTAGGGTTAGGGTTAGGGTTAGGATTAGGGATAGGGTTTGTGTTAAGGTTAGGGTTTGTTTTTGGGTTAGGGTTAGGGTTAGCGTTAGGGTTAGGGTTAGAATTAGGGTTAGGGTTAAGGTTAGGGTTAGGGTTAGGTTTAGGGTTAGTTTTTGGGTTAGGGTTAGGGTTAGGTTTAGGGTTAGGCTTAGGTCTTGGGCTAGCGATAGGGTTAGCGTTTGGGTTAGGGTTAGGGTTAGGGTCAAGTTTAGTGTTAGGGTTAGGGCTTGGTTTAGGCTTACGGCTAGGTTCAGGTTTTCGGTTAAGTTTCAGGTTAGGGTTAGGGTTTGCGTTCGGGTTGGGTTAGTGTTAGGGTTTTAGTTAGGGTTAGGGTTAGGGTTAGCGTTACGGTTAGGGATTGGTTTAGGGGTAGGCTTAGGGGTAGGGATTGAGTTTGAGTTAGGTTTAGGGTTAGCATTATGGTTAGGATTAGGGTTAGGGTTAGGTTTTGGGTTAGGGTTAGGGTTAGGGTTAGGGTTTGGGTTAGGGTTAGGTTTGAATCTCGGTTAGTGTTAGGGTTAGGGTTAGTGTTAAGATTATGGTTAGGGTTAGTGTTTGGGTTAGGTTTTCTGTTAGGATTAGGGTTAGGGTTAGAATTAGGGTTACGTTTTGGGTTACGGTTAGGGTTAGGGTTAGGATAAGGATGAGGGTTGGGGTTAGGGTTAGGATTAGGGTTATTATTTGGGTTATGGTTTGGGTTAGGGTTAGGATTTGGGTTAGTTTTAGAGTTAGGGTTTGATTTAGGTTTATTTTTAGGGTTAGGTTAGGGTAAGGGTTAGGGTTAGGTTTAGGGTTAGGGTTGGGGTTAGGACTAAGATTAGGGTTAGGGTTAGGGTTAGGGTTGGGGTTTGGTTTAGGGTTTGGGGTTAGGGGTTAGGGGTTAAGTTTAGGTTTAGGGTTAGGGTTAGGGATTGGTTTAGGGTTAGGGTTAGCGTTTGGGTTAGGGTTAGGGTTAGGGTTAGTGTTAGGGTTAGGGTTTGGTTTAGGATTACGGTTAGGTTTAGGTTTTCGGTTAAGTTTCGGTTTAGGGTTATGGTTTGCGTTCGGGTTGGGTTAGTGTTAGGGTTTTAGTTAGGGTTAGGGTTAGGGTTAGGGTTAGGGTTAGGGTTTGGGTTAGGGTTAGGCTTAGGGTTATGGTTTGAGTTTGAGTTAGGTTTAGGGTTAGCATTATGGTTAGGATTAGGGTTAGGGTTAGGTTTTGGGTTAGGGTTAGGGTTAGGTTTAGGGTTAGGGTTTGGGTTAGGGTTAGGTTTGAATCTGGGTTAGTGTTAGGGTTATGGTTAGTGTTAAGATTATGGTTAGGGTTAGGGTTAGGTTTAGGTTTTGGGTTAGGGTTATGGTTAGGGTTAGGGTTAGAATTAGGTTTAGGGTTAGGGTTAGGGTTAGGGTTAGGGTTAGGATAAGGATGAGGGTTAGGGTTAGGGTTAGGATTAGGGTTATTATTTGGGTTATGGTTTGGGTTAGGGTTAGTGTTAGGGTTTGGGTTAGTGTTAGATTTAGGGTTTGAGTTAGGGTTAGGTTTAGGCTTACATTGGGGTTTGGGTTACAGTTAGGGTTAGGGTTAGGGTTTGGGTTTGGTTTAGAGTTAGGGTTAGGTTAAGGTTTGGGTTAGAGTTAGGGTTAGGGTGAGGTGTTGGATTAGGGTTATGGTTAGGGTTAGGGTTAGGGTTAGGGTTAGGGTTAGGGTTCCGTTTAGAGTTAGGTTTAGAGTTTGGGTTTGGGTAAGGGTTAAGGTTAGGGTTAGGGTTAGGGTTAGGGTTAGGGTTAGATTAGGACTAGGATTAGGGTTAGGGTTACGGTTAGGATTAGGTTTAGGGTTTGGATTTAGGTTTCGGTTATGGTTAGGGTTAGTGTTAGGGTTAGGGTTTAGTGTTAGGGTTAGTTTTAGGGTTTCGGTTTGGGTTATGTTTTGGGTTAGGTTTATGGTTAGGGTTAGGGTTTCGGTTCGGGTTAGAAATAGGGTTAGGGTTTTAGTTTTAATTAGGTTTAGGGTTAGCATTATGGTTAGGGTTAGGTTTAGGATTAGTGTTTCAGTTAGGGTTTGGGTTCGGGTTAGGGTTAGGTTTAGGGTTAGGGTTTGATTTAGGGTTAGGGTTAGGTTTAGGGTTAGTGTTAGGGTTTGGGTTAGGGTTAGGGTTAGGACTAGGGTTAGTGTTAGGGTTAGGGTTAGGGTTAGGGTTAGGGTGTGTTTTAGGGCTAGGGTTATGGTTAGGTTTTGGGTGAGGGTTAGGTTTAGGGTTAGGATTAGGGTTAGGGTTTGTGTTAAGATTAGGGTTTGGGTTTGGGTTAGGGTAAGGGTTAGGGTTAGGGTTAGGGTTAGGGTTAGGGTTAGGGTTAGAATTAGGGTTAGGGTTAGGTTTAGGGTTAGGGTTATGGTTAGAATAAGGATGAGGGTTAGGGTTAGGGTTAGGATTAGTGTTATTATTTGGGTTATGGTTTGGGTTAGTGTTAGGGTTAGGGTTTGGGTTAGTGTTAGAGTTAGGGTTTGAGTTAGGGTTAGGTTTAGGGTTAGGTTAGGGTTTGGGTTAGAGATAGGGTTAGGGTTAGGGTTTGGGTTTGATTTAGAGTTAGGGTTAGGTTAGGGTTTGGGTTAGAGTTAGGGTTAGGGTGAGGTGTTGGATTAGGGTTATGGTTAGGGTTAGGGTTAGGATTAGGTTTAGGGTTAGGGTTCCGATTAGAGTTAGTTTTAGAGTTTGGGTTTGGGTAAGGGTTAAGGTTAGGGTTAGGGTTAGGGTTAGGGTTAGGGTTAGGGTTAGGACTAGGATTAGGGTTAGGGTTAGGGTTAGCATTAGGTTTAGCGTTAGAGTTAGGGTTACGGTTTCGGTTTTGGTTATGTTTTGGGTTAGTTTTAGGGTTAGGGTTAGGGTGTGGGATGGGTTAGGATTAAGGTTAGGGTTTGAGTTTGAATTAGGTTTAGGGTTAGCATTAGGGTTAGGGTTAGGTTTAGGATAAGTGTTTCAGTTAGTGTTAGGGTTAGGGTTAGTGTTTGGGTTCGGGTTAGGGTTAGGTTTAGGGTTAGGGTTTGATTTAGGGTTAAGGTTAGGGGTAGGGTTAGTGTTAGGGTTTGGGTTAGGGTTAGGGTTAGGAGTAGGGTTAGTTTTAGGGTTAGGTTTAGGGTTAGCATTAGGGTTAGGATTAGCATTAGGGTTAGGGTTTGGGTTAGGGTTAGGGTTAGGGTTAGGTTTAGGGTTAGGGTTAGGGTTA
>JAJHUQ010000063.1:1542500-1550000 GCA_035773235.1 Eospalax fontanierii | reverse complement strand
GGTTAGGGTTAGGATTAGGGTTAGGGTTAGGGTTAGGGTTAGGGTTAGGACTAGGTTTAGTGTTAGGGTTAGTGTTAGGATTAGGGTTAGGGTTTGGGTTTAGGTTTGGGTTATGGTTAGGGTTAGGGTTAAGGGTTAGGGTTAGGGTTAGGGTTAGGGTTTCGGTTTGGGTTATGTTTTGGGTTAGGTTTAGGGTTAGGGTTAGGGTTTGGGTTCGGGATAGGACTAGGGTTATGGTTTGAGTTTGAATTAGGTTTAGGGTTAGCATTAGGGTTAGGATTAGGGTTAGGGTTAGGGTTTGGATTAGGGTTAGGGTTAGGGTTAGGGTTAGGCTTAGTGTTTGGGTTAGGGTTAGGTTTGAATCTGGGTTAGTATTAGGGTTATGGTTAGTGTTAAGATTAGGGTTAGGGTTAGGGTTAGGGTTAGGTTTTGGGTGAGGGTTAGGGTTAGAGTTAGGGTTAGACTTATGTTTAGGGTTAGGGTTAGGGTTAGGGTTAGGTTTAGGGTTAGGATAAGGATGAGGGTTAGGGTTAGGGTTAGGATTAGGGTTATTATTTGGATTGTGGTTTGGGTTAGGGTTAGTGTTAGGGTTTGGGTTATTGTTAGAGTTAGGGATTGAGTTAGGGTTAGGTTTAGGCTTACATTGGGGTTTGGGTTAGAGCTAGGGTTAGGGTTAGGGTTTGGGTTTGGTTTAGAGTTAGGGTTAGGTTAGGGTTTGGGTTAGAGTTAGGGTTAGGGTGAGGTGTTGGATTAGGGTTATGGTTAGGCTTAGGGTTAGGATTAGGGTTAGGGTTAGGGTTTGAGTTAGGGTTAGGTTTAGGCTTACTTTGGGGTTTGGGTTAGAGTTAGGGTTAGGGTTAGGGTTTGGGTTTGGTTTAGAGTTAGGGTTAGGTTAGGGTTTGGGTTAGAGTTAGGGTTAGGGTGAGGTGTTGGATTAGGGTTATGGTTAGGCTTAGGGTTAGGATTAGGGTTAGGGTTAGGGTTCCGATTAGAGTTGGGTTTAGAGTTTGGGTTTGGGTTAGGATTAGGGTTAGGGTTAGGGTTCCGATTAGGGTTAGGGTTAGGCTTCCGATTAGAGTTAGGTTTAGAGTTTGGGTTTGGGTAAGGGTTAAGGTTATGGTTAGGGTTATGGTTAGGGTTAGGACTAGGATTAGGGTTAGGGTTAGGGTTAGGATTAGGGTTACGTTTAGGGTTAGGGTTATGTTTTCCGTTTGGGTTATGTTTTGGGTTAGGTTTAGGGTTAGGGTTAGGGTTAGGGTTAAGGTTAGGATTAGGGTTAGGGTTTGAGTTTGAATTAGGTTTAGGGTTAGCATTAGGGTTAGCGTTAGATTTAGGATAAGTGTTTCAGTTAGGGTTTGGGTTAGGGTTAGGGTTAGGGTTAGGGTTAGGGTTTGGGTTAGGGTTAGGTTTAAGGTTAGGGTTTGGGTTAGGGTTAGGGTTAGGGTTAGGGTTAGGTTTTGGGTTAGGATTAGGGTTAGGTTTAGTGTTAGGGTTAGGGTTAGGGTTAGGACTAGGATTAGGGTTATGGTTAGGGTTAGGGTTAGGATTAGGTTTAGGGTTAGGGTTCCGATTAGAGTTCGGTTTAGAGTTTGGGTTTGGGTAAGGTTTAAGGTTAGGTTTAGGGTTAGGGTTAGGGTTAGGGTTAGGACTAGAATTAGGGCTAGGGTTAGGGTTAGGATTAGGGTTAGGGTTTGGTTTTAGGTTTGGGTTATGGTTAGGGTAAGGGTTAGGGTTAGGGTTTAGGGTTAGGGTTTGGATTAGTGTTAGAGTTAGGGTTTGAGTTAGGGTTAGGTTTAGGGTTAGGTTAGGGTTTGGGTTACAGTCAGGGTTAGGGTTAGGGTTTGGGTTTGGTTTAGAGTTAGGGTTAGGTTAGGGTTTGGGTTAGAGTTAGGGTTAGGGATAGTGTTAAATTTAGGGTGAGGGTTAGGGTTAGCGTTAGGGTTAGGTTTTGGGTTATGGTTAGGTTTAGGGTTAGAATTAGGGTTAGGGTTATGGTTAGGGTTAGGGTTAGGGTTAGGATAAGGATGAGTGTTAGGGTTAGGGTTAGGATTAGGGTTATTATTTGGGTTATGGTTTGGATTAGGGTTAGGGTTAGGGTTTGGGTTAGTGTTAGAGTTATGGTTTGAGTTAGGGTTAGGTTTAAGGTTAGGGTTTCGGTTTGGGCTATGTTTTGGGTTAGGTTTAGGGTTAGGGTTAGGGTTTGAGTTGGAATTAGGTTTAGGGTTAGCATTTGGTTAGGGTTAGGTTTAGGATTAGTGTTTCAGTTAGGGAAAGGGTAAGGGTTAGGGTTTGGGTTCGGGATAGGGTTAGGGTTAGGTTTAGGTTTTGATTTATGGTTAGGGTTAGGGTTAGGGTTTTTGTTAAGGTTTGGGTTAGGGTTTGGGTTAAGACTAGGGTTAGTGTTAGGGTTAGGTTTAGGGTTAGGGTTTGGGTTCGGGTTAGGGTTAGGGTTAGGGTTAGTGTTTGATTTAGGGTTAAGGTTAGGGTTAGGGTTAGTGTTAGGGTTTGGGTTAGGGTTAGGGTTAGGAGTAGGGTTAGTTTTAGGGTTAGGTTTAGGGTTAGCATTAGGTTTAGGATTAGCGATACGGTTAGGGTTTGGGTTAGGGTTAGGGTTAGGGTTAGGGTTTGGGTTAGGGTTAGGGTTAGGTTTCGGGTTTGGGTTAGAGTTAGGGTGAGGGTTAGGGTTTGGGTTAGGGTTAGGGTTACCTTTAGGATTAGGGTTATGGTTAGTGTTCGGATTAGGGTTAGTTTTAGGGTTTGGGTTTGGGTAAGGGTAAGGGTTAGGGTTCGGGTTAGGATAAGGATGAGGGTTAGGGTTAGGGTTAGGATTAGGGTTAGTATTTGGGTTATGGTTTAGGTATGGGTTAGGGTTAGGGTTTGGGTTAGTGTTAGAGTTAGGTTTTGAGTTACGGATAGGGTTAGGGTTAGCTTAGGATTTGGGTTAGAGTTAGGGTTAGTGTTAGGGTTCGGGTTAGGTTTAGGGTTAGGGTTAGGTTAGGGTTTATGTTAGAGTTAGGGTTAGGGTTAGGGGTTGGATTAGTGTTATGGTTAGGGTTAGGCTTTAGGTTTGGGTTGTGGTTAGGGTTAGGGTTTAAGAGTAGGATTATGGTTAGTGTTAGGGTTTGGGTTATGGTTAGGGTTACGGTGTGGGTTTGGGTTAGGGTTAGGGTTTCGGTGTGGGTTATGTTTTGGGTTAGGTTTAGGGTTAGGGTTAGGTTTTCGGTTCGGGTTAGGATTATGGTTAGGGTTTGAGTTTGAATTAGGTTTAGGGTTAGCATTAGGGTTAGGGTTAGGTTTAGGATTAGTGTTTCGGTTAGGGTTAAGGTTAGGGTTAGGGTTAGGGTTCCGATTAGAGTTAGGTTTCGAGTTTGGGTTTGGGTAAGGGTTAAGGTTAGGGTTAGGGTTAGGGTTAGGGTTAGGGTTAGTACTAGGATTAGGGTTAGGGTTAGGGTTAGGATTATGGTTAGGGTTAGGGTTAGGGTTAGGGTTTCGGTTTGGGTTATGTTTTGGGTTAGGTTTAGGGTTAGGGTTAGAGTTTATTGTTATGGTTAGGGTTAGGATTAGGGTTAGGATTTGAGTTTGAATTAGGTTTAGTGTTAGCATTAGGGTTAGGGTTAGGTTTAGGATAAGTGCTTCAGTTAGGTTTAGGGTTAGGGTTAGGGTGAGGGTTAGGGTTTGATTTAGGGTTCGGGTTAGGGTTAGGGTTAGTGTTAGGGTTTGGGTTAGGGTTAGGGTTAGGACTAGGGTTAGTGTTAGGGTTAAGTTTAGGGTTAGCATTAGGGTTAGGATTAGTGTTAGGGTTAGGGTTGGGGTTAGGGTTAGGGTTAGGGTTAGGGTTAGGGTTTGGGTTAGGGTTAGGGTTATGGTTAGGGTTTGAGTTAGGGTTAGGTTTAGGATTAGGGTTACGGTTAGAGTTAGGATTAGGGTTAGGGTTTGTGTTAAGATTAGGGTTTGGGTTTGGGTTAGGGTTAGGGTTAGGGTTTGGATTAGTGTTAGAGTTAGGGTTTGAGTTAGGGTTAGGTTTAGGGTTAGGTTAGGGTTTGGGTTACAGTCAGGGTTAGGGTTAGGGTTTGGGTTTGGTTTAGAGTTAGGGTTAGGTTAGGGTTTGGGTTAGAGTTAGGGTTAGGGTTAGTGTTAAGTTTAGGGTGAGGGTTAGGGTTAGCGTTAGGATTAGGGTTAGAGTTAGGGTTCCGATTAGAGTTAGGTTTAGAGTTTGGGTTTGGGTAAGGGTTAAGGTTAGGGTTAGGGTTAGGGTTAGGGTAAGGACTAGGATTAGGGTTAGGGTTAGGTTTAGGATTAGGTTTAGGGTTTGGGTTTAGATTTCGGTTATGGTTAGGGTTAGTGTTAGGGTTAGGGTTTAGTGTTAGTGTTAGGGTTAGGGTTAGGGTTTCGGTTTGGGTTATGTTTTGGGTTAGGTTTAGGGTTAGGTTTAGGGTTTGGGTTCGGGTTAGAAATAGGGTTAGGGTTCGAGTTTGAATTAGGTTTAGGGTTAGCATTAGGGTTATAGTTAGGTTTAGGATTAGTGTTTCAGTTAGGGTTTGGGTTCGGGTTAGGGTTAGGGTTAGGGTTAGGGTTTGATTGAGGGTTAGGGTTAGGTTTAGGGTTAGTGTTAGGGTTTGGGTTAGGGTTAGGGTTAGGCCTAGGGTTAGTGTTAGGGTTAGGTTTAGTATTAGCATTAGGGTTAGGATTATGGTTAGGGTTAGGGTTTCGGTTAGGGTTAGGGTTAGGGTTAGGGTTAGGGTTAGTGTTAGGGTTAGGGTTTGTTTTAGGGTTATGGTTAGGGTTAGGGTTAGGGTTAGGATAAGGATGAGTGTTGGGGTTAGGGTTAGGATTGGGGTTATTATTTGGGTTAGGGTTTGGGTTAGTGTTAGGGAGGGTTTGGGTTAGTGTTAGAGTTAGGGTTTGAGTTAGGGTTAGGTTTAGGGTTAGGTTAGGGTTTGGGTTAGAGATAGGGTTAGGGTTAGGGTTTGGGTTTGGTTTAGAGTTAGGGTTAGGTTAGGGTTTGGGTTAGAGTTAGGGTTAGGGTGAGGTGTTGGATTAGGGTTATGGTTAGGGTTAGGGTTAGGATTAGGTTTAGGGTTAGGTTTCCGATTAGAGTTAGGTTTAGAGTTTGGGTTTGGGTAAGGGTTAAGGTTAGGGTTAGGGTTAGGGTTAGGGTTAGGGTTAGGACTAGGATTAGGGTTAGGTTTAGGGTTAGGATTAGGGTTAGGTTTAGGGTTAGGGTTACGGTTTCGGTTTAGGTTATGTTTTGGGTTAGTTTTAGCGTTAGGTTTAGGGTTTGGGTTGGGTTAGGATTAGGGTTAGGGTTTGAGTTTGAATTAGGTTTAGAGTAACCATTAGGGTAAGGGTTAGGTTTAGGATAAGTATTTTAGTTAGGGTTAGGGTTAGGGTTAGGGTTTGGGTACGGGTAAGGGTTAGGGTTAGGGTTTGAGTTAGGGTTAGGGTTAGGAGTAGGGTTAGTTTTAGGGTTAGGTTTAGGGTTAGCATTAGGGTTAGGATTAGCGTTAGTGTTAGGTTTTGGGCTTAGGGTTAGGGTTAGGGTTAGGCTTTGGGTTAGGGTTAGGGTTAGGGTTAGGGTTAGGGTTAGGATTAGGGTTAGGGTTTGTGTTAAGATTAGGGTTTGGGTTTGGGTTAGGGTTAGGGTTAGAGTTAGGGTTAGAATTAGGGTTAGGGTTAAGGTTAGGGTTAGGGTTAGGTTTAGGGTTAGTTTTTGGGTTAGGATTAGGGTTAGGTTTAGGGTTAGGTTTAGGTTTAGGTTTTGGGTTAGCGATAGTGTTAGCGTTTGGGTTAGGATTAGGGTCAGGCTTAGGTTTAGTGTTAGAGGTAGCGCTCGGTTGAGGATTACGGTTAGGTTTAGGTTTTCGGTTAAGTTTAGGGTTAGGGTTAGGGTTTCCGTTCGGGTTGGTTTAGTGTTAGGGTTTTAGTTAGGGTTAGGGTTAGGGTTAGGGTTAGGGTTTGGACTAGGATAAGGGCTAGGGTTAGGGTTAGGATTAGGGTTAGGGTTAGGGTTTGGTTTTAGGTTTTGGTTATGGTTGGGGTAAGGGTTAGGGTTAGGGTTTAGGGTTAGGGTTTGGATTAGTGTTAGAGTTAGGGTTTGAGTTAGCGTTAGGTTTAGGGTTAGGTTAGGGTTTGGGTTACAGTCAGGGTTAGGGTTAGGGTTTGGGTTTGGTTTAGAGTTAGGGTTAGGTTAGGGTTTGGGTTAGAGTTAGGTTAGGGTTAGTGTTAAGTTTAGGGTGAGGGTTAGGGTTAGCGTTAGGGTTAGGTTTTGGGTTATGGTTAGGGTTAGGGTTAGAATTAGGGTTAGGGTTATGGTTAGGGTTAGGGTTAGGGTTAGGATAAGGATGAGTGTTATGGTTAGGGTTAGGATTAGGGTTATTATTTGGGTTATGGTTTGGATTAGGGTTAGGGTTAGGGTTTGGGTTAGTGTTAGAGTTATGGTTTGAGTTAGGGTTTCGGTTTGGGTCATGTTTTGGGTTAGGTTTAGGGTTAGGGTTAGGGTTTGAGTTGGAATTAGGTTTAGGGTTAGCATTTGGTTAGGGTTAGGTTTAGGATTAGTGTTTCAGTTAGGGTTAGGGTTAGGGTTAGGGTTTGGGTTCGGGATAGGGTTAGGGTTAGGTTTAGGTTTTGATTTATGGTTAGGGTTAGGGTTAGGGTTTTTGTTAAGGTTTGGGTTAGGGTTTGGGTTAAGACTAGGGTTAGTGTTAGGGTTAGGTTTAGGGTTAGGGTTTGGGTTCGGGTTAGGGTTAGGGTTAGGGTTAGGGTTTGATTTAGGGTTAAGGTTAGGGTTAGGGTTAGTGTTAGGGTTTGGGTTAGGGTTAGGGTTAGGAGTAGGGTTAGTTTTAGGGTTAGGTTTAGGGTTAGCATTAGGGTTAGGATTAGCGATACGGTTAGGGTTTGGGTTAGTGTTAGGGTTAGTGTTAGGGTTAGGGTTTGGGTTAGGGTTAGGGTTAGGTTTCGGTTTGGGTTAGAGTTAGGGTGAGGGTTAGGGTTTGGGTTAGGGTTAGGGTTACGGTTAGGATTAGGGTTATGGTTAGGGTTCGGATTAGGGTTAGTTTTAGGGTTTGGGTTTGGGTAAGGGTAAGGGTTAGGGTTCGGGTTAGGATAAGGATGAGGGTTAGGGTTAGGGTTAGGATTAGGGTTAGTATTTGGGTTATGGTTTAGGTATGGGTTAGGGTTAGGGTTTGGGTTAGTGCTAGAGTTAGGTTTTGAGTTATGGTTAGGGTTAGGGTTAGGTTAGGATTTGGGTTAGAGTTAGGGTTAGTGTTAGGGTTTGGGTTTGGTTTAGGGTTAGGGTTAGGTTAGGGTTTATGTTAGAGTTAGGGTTAGGGTTAGGGGTTGGATTAGTGTTATGGTTAGGGTTAGGCTTTAGGTTTGGGTTATTGTTAGGGTTAAGGTTAGGGTTTAAGAGTAGGATTAGGGTTAGTGTTAGGGTTTGGGTTATGGTTAGGGTTACGGTGTGGGTTTGGGTTATGGTTAGGGTTTCGGTGTGGGTTATGTTTT
>JAJHUQ010000063.1:1522500-1535000 GCA_035773235.1 Eospalax fontanierii | reverse complement strand
GGTTACGGTTAGAATTAGGTTTAGGGTTAGGGTTAGGGTTAGGGTTAGGATTAGGATGAGGGTTAGGGTTAGGGTTAGGATGAGGGTTATTATTTGGGTTATGGTTTGGGTTAGAGTTAGTGTTAGGATTTGGGTTAGTGTTAGAGTTAGGGTTTGAGTTAGGGTTAGGTTTAGGCTTACATTGGGGTTTGGGTTAGAGTTAGGGTTAGGGTTGGGGTTTGCGTTTGGTTTAAAGTTAGGGTTAGGTTAGGGTTTGGGTTAGAGTTAGGGTTAGGGTGAGGTGTTGGATTAGGGTTATGGTTAGGGTTAGGGTTAGGATTAGGGTTAGGGTTAGGGTTCCGATTAGAGTTAGGTTTAGAGTTTGGGTTTGGGTAAGGGTTAAGTTTAGGGTTAGGGTTAGGGTTAGGGTTAGGGTTAGGGTTAGGGTTAAGGTTAGGACTAGGATTAGTGTTAGGGTTAGTGTTAGGATTAGGGTTAGGGTTTGGGTTTAGTTTTGGGTTATGGTTAGGGTTAGGGTTTAGGGTTAGGGTTAGGGTTAGGGTTAGGGTTTCAGTTTGGGTTATGTTTTGGGTTAGGTTTAGGTTTAGGGTTAGGGTTTGGGTTTGGGATAGGACTAGGGTTATGGTTTGAGTTTGAATTAGGTTTAGGGTTAGCATTAGGGTTAGGATTAGGGTTAGGGTTAGGGTTTTGATTAGGGTTATGGTTAGGGTTAGGGTTAGGGTTTGGGTTAGGGTTAGGTTTGAATCTGGGTTAGTATTAGGGTTATGGTTAGTGTTAAGATTATGGTTAGGGTTAGGGTTAGGGTTAGGTTTTGGGTGAGGGTTAGGGTTAGGGTTAGGGTTAGACTGAGGTTTAGGGTTAGGGTTAGGGTTAGGGTTAGGGTTAGGGTTAGGGTTAGGATAAGGATGAGGGTTAGGGTTAGGGTTAGGATTAGGGTTATTATTTGGGTTATGGTTTGGGTTAGGGTTAGTGTTAGGGTTTGGGTTAGTGTTAGAGTTAGGGTTTGAGTTAGGTTTAGGTTTAGGCTTACATTGCGGTTTGGGTTAGAGTTAGGGTTAGAGTTAGGGTTTGGGTTTGGTTTAGAGTTAGGGTTAGGTTAGGGTTTGGGTTAGAGTTAGGGTTAGGGTGAGGTGTTGGATTAGGGTTATGGTTAGGGTTAGGGTTAGGATTAGGGTTAGGGTTAGGGTTCCGATTAGAGTTAGGTTTAGAGTTTGGGTTTGGGTAAGGGGAAAGGTTAGGGTTAGGGTTAGGGTTAGGGTTAGGGTTAGGACTAGGATTAGGGTTAGGGTTACTGTTAGGTTTAGGGTTAGGGTTTGGGTTTAGGTTTGGGTTAAGGTTAGGGTTAGTGTTAGGGTTAGGGTTTAGGGTTAGGGTTAGGGTTAGGGTTAGGGTTTCGGTTTGGGTTATGTTTTGGGTTAGGTTTAGGGTTAGGTTTAGGGTTTGGGTTCGGGTTAGGACTAGGGTTATGGTTTGAGTTTGAATTAGGTTTAGCGTTAGCATTAGGGTTAGGGTTAGGTTTAGGATTAGTGTTTCAGTTAGGCTTAGTGTTAGGGTTAGGGTTTGGGTACGGGTTAGGTTTAGGGTTAGGGTTAGGGTTTGATTTAGCGTTAGGGTTAAGGTTAGGGTTAGTGTAAGGGTTTGGGTTAGGGTTAGGGTTAGGAATAGGGTTAGTGATAGGGTTAGGTTTAGGGTTAGCATTAGGGTTAGGATTAGGTTTAGGGTTAGGGTTTGGGTTAGGGTTATGGTTATGGTTAGGGTTAGGTTTAGGGTTTGGTTTAGGGTTATGGTTAGGGTTAGGGTTTGGGTGAGGGTTAGGGTTAGGGTTAGGGTTAGGGTTTGTGTTAAGATTAGGTTTTGGGTTTGGGTTAGGGTTAGGATTAGGGTTAGGGTTAGGGTTCCGATTAGAGTTAGGTTTAGAGTTTGGGTTTGGGTAAGGGTTAAGGTTAGGTTTAGGGTTAGGGTTAGGGTTAGGGTTAGGACTAGGATTAGGGCTAGGGTTAGGGTTAGGATTAGGGTTAAGGTTTGGTTTTAGGTTTGGTTTATGGTTAGGGTAAGGGTTAGGGTTAGGGTTTAGGGTTAGGGTTAGGTTTAAGGTTAGGGTTTCGGTTTGGGTTATGTTTTGGGTTAGGTTTAGGGTTAGGGTTAGGGTTTGTGTTGGAATTAGGTTTAGCCTTAGCATTAGGGTTAGGGTTAGGTTTAGGATTAGTGTTTCAGTTAGGGTTAGGGTTAGGGTTAGGGTTTGGGTTCGGGTTAGGGTTAGGGTCAGGTTTAGGTTTTGATTTAGGGTTAGGGTTGGGGTTAGGGTTTTTGTTATGGTTTGGGTTAGGGTTAGGGTTAAGACTAGGGTTAGTGTTAGGGTTAGGTTTAGGGTTAGCATTAGGGTTAGGATTAGGGTTAGGGTTACGGTTCGAGTTAGGGTTAGGGTTAGGGTTAGGGTTAGGGTTAGGGTTTGGGTTAGGGTTAGGGTTAGGGTTAGGGTTAGGGTTAGGGTTAGGTTTAGCATTAGGGTTAGGGTTAGGGTTATGTTTAGGGTTAGCTTTAGGGTTAGGGTTAGGGTTTGGGTTTGGGTTAGGGTTTGGTTTAGGGATAGGGTTTGGGTTATTGTTAGGGTTAGAGTTCGGGTTAGGATGTGGGTTAGGGTTAGGGTTAGAGTCGGATTTGGGTTAAAGTTCTGGTGAGGGTTAGGGGTTATGTTAGGGTTAGGGTTACGGTTAGGGTTAGGGTTATGGTTAGGGTTAGGATTAGGGTTAGGGTTAGGGTAAGGGTTACGGTTTGGGTTAGGGTTAGGACTAGGATTAGGGTTATGGTTAGGGTTAGGGTTAGGATTAGGGTTAGGGTTAGGTTTCCGATTAGAGTTAGGTTTAGAGTTTGGGTTTGGGTAAGGGTTAAGGTTAGGTTTAGGGTTAGGCTTAGGGTTAGGTTTAGGACAAGGATTAGGACTAGGGTTAGGGTTAGGATTAGGGTTAGGGTTTGGTTTTAGGTTTGGGTTATGGTTAGGGTAAGGGTTAGGGTTAGGGTTTAGGGTTAAGGTTAGGTTTAAGGTTAGGGTTTCGGTTTGGGTTATGTTTTGGGTTAGGTTTAGGGTTAGGGTTAGGGTTTGAGTTGGAATTAGGTTTAGGGTTAGCATTAGGGTTAGGGTTAGGTTTAGGATTAGTGTTTCAGTTAGGGTTAGGGTTAGGGTTAGGGTTTGGGTTCGGGTTAGGGTTAGGGTTAGGTTTAGGTTTTGATTTAGGGTTAGGGTTAGGATTAGGGTTTTTTTTAGGGTTTGGGTTAGGGTTAGGGTTAATACTAGGGTTAGTGTTAGGGTTAGGTTTAGGGTTAGAATTAGGGTTAGGATTAGGTTTAGGGTTCCGGTTTGGGATAGGGTTAGGGTTAGGGTTGGGATTAGGGTTTGAGTTAGGGTTAGGGTTAGGGTTACCGTTAAGGTTAGGGTTATGGTTAGGTTTAGCATTAGGGTTAGGGTTAGGGTTATGGTTAGGGTTAGCTTTAGGGTTAGGGTTAGGGTTTGGGTTTGGGTTAGGGTTTGGTTTAGGTTTAGGTTTTGGGTTAGGGTTAGGGTTAGAGTTCGGGTTAGGATTTGGGTTAGGGTTAGGGTTAGAGTCGGATTTGGGTTAGAGTTATGGTGAGGGTTAGGGGTTGGGTTAGGGTTAGGGTTACGGTTAGGGTTAGGGTTATGGTTTGGGTTAGGTTTAGGGTTAGGGTTTGGGTTAGGGTTTCGGTTTCGGTTTCGGTTATATTTTGGGTTAGTTTTAGGGTTAGGTTTAAGATTTGGGTTGGGTTAGGATTAGGGTTAGGGTTTCAGTTTGAATTAGGTTTAGGGTTAGCATTAGGGTTAGGGTTAGGTTTAGGATAAGTGTTTCAGTTAGGGTTAGGGTTAGGGTTAGGGTTTGGGTTCGGGTTTGGGTTAGGGTTAGGGTTAGGGTTAGGTTTTGGGTTAGGATTAGGGTTAGGGTTAGGGTTAGGGTTAGGGTTAGGGTTCGGACTAGGATTAGGGTTATGGTTAGGGTTAGGGTTAGGATTAGGGTTAGGGTTAGGGTTCCGATTAGAGTTAGGTTTAGAGTTTGGGTTTGGGTAAGGGTTAAGGTTAGGTTTAGGGTTAGGGTTAGGGTTAGGGTTAGGACTAGGATTAGGGCTAGGGTTAGGGTTAGGATTAGGCTTAGGGTTTGGTTTTAGGTTTGGTTTATGGTTAGGGTAAGGGTTAGGGTTAGGTTTTAGGATTAGGGTTAGGTTTAAGGTTAGGGTTTCGGTTTGGGTTATGTTTTGGGTTAGGTTTAGGGTTAGGGTTAGGGTTTGTGTTGGAATTAGGTTTAGCCTTAGCATTAGGGTTAGGGTTAGGTTTAGGATTAGTGTTTCAGTTAGGGTTAGGGTTAGGGTTAGGGTTTGGGTTCGGGTTAGGGTTAGGGTTAGGTTTAGGTTTTGATTTAGGGTTAGGGTTAGGGTTAGGGTTTTTGTTATGGTTTGGGTTAGGGTTAGGGTTAAGACTAGGGTTAGTGTTAGGGTTAGGTTTAGGGTTAGCATTAGGGTTAGGATTAGGGTTAGGGTTACGGTTCGAGTTAGGGTTAGGGTTAGGGTTAGGGTTAGGGTTAGGGTTTGGGTAAGGGTTAGGGTTAGGGTTAGCGTTAGGGTTAGGGTTAGGTTTAGCATTAGGGTTAGGGTTAGGGTTATGTTTAGGGTTAGCTTTAGGGTTAGGGTTAGGGTTTGGGTTTGGGTTAGGGTTTGGTTTAGGGATAGGGTTTGGGTTAGGGTTAGGGTTAGAGTTCGGGTTAGGATGTGGGTTAGGGTTAGGGTTAGAGTCGGATTTGGGTTAAAGTTCTGGTGAGGGTTAGGGGTTATGTTAGGGTTAGGGTTACGGTTAGGGTTAGGGTTATGGTTAGGGTTAGGATTAGGGTTAGGGTTAGGGTAAGGGTTACGGTTTGGGTTAGGGTTAGGACTAGGATTAGGGTTATGGTTAGGGTTAGGGTTAGGATTAGGGTTAGGGTTAGGTTTCCGATTAGAGTTAGGTTTAGAGTTTGGGTTTGGGTAAGGGTTAAGGTTAGGTTTAGGGTTAGGGTTAGGGTTAGGTTTAGGACTAGGATTAGGACTAGGGTTAGGGTTAGGATTAGGGTTAGGGTTTGGTTTTAGGTTTGGGTTATGGTTAGGGTAAGGGTTAGGGTTAGGGTTTAGGGTTAAGGTTAGGTTTAAGGTTAGGGTTTCGGTTTGGGTTATGTTTTGGGTTAGGTTTAGGGTTAGGGTTAGGGTTTGAGTTGGAATTAGGTTTAGGGTTAGCATTAGGGTTAGGGTTAGGTTTAGGATTAGTGTTTCAGTTATGGTTAGGGTTAGGGTTAGGGTTTGGGTTCGGGTTAGGGTTAGGGTTAGGTTTAGGTTTTGATTTAGGGTTAGGGTTAGGGTTAGGGTTTTTTTTAGGGTTTGGGTTAGGGTTAGGGTTAATACTAGGGTTAGTGTTAGGGTTAGGTTTAGGGTTAGCATTAGGGTTAGGATTAGGTTTAGGGTTACGGTTTGGGTTAGGGTTAGGGTTAGGGTTCGGATTAGGGTTTGAGTTAGGGTTAGGGTTAGGGTTACGGTTAGGGTTAGGGTTATGGTTAGGTTTAGCATTAGGGTTAGGGTTAGGGTTATGGTTAGGGTTAGCTTTAGGGTTAGGGTTAGGGTTTGGGTTTGGGTTAGGGTTTGGTTTAGGGTTAGGGTTTGGGTTAGGGTTAGGGTTAGAGTTCGGGTTAGGATTTGCGTTAGGGTTAGGGTTAGAGTCGGATTTGGGTTAGAGTTATGGTGAGGGTTAGGGGTTGGGTTAGGGTTAGGGTTACGGTTAGGGTTAGGGTTATGGTTAGGGTTAGGATTAGGGTTAGGGTTAGGGTTAGGGTTACGGTTTCGGTTTCGTTTATATTTTGGGTTAGTTTTAGGGTTAGGTTTAAGATTTGTGTTGGGTTAGGATTAGTGTTAGGGTTTCAGTTTGAAGTAGGTTTAGGGTTAGCATTAGGGTTAGAGGTAGGTTTAGGATAAGTGTTTCAGTTAGGGTTAGGGTTAGGGTTAGGGTTTGGGTTCGGGTTTGGGTTAGGGTTAGGGTTAGGGTTAGGTTTTGGGTTAGGATTAGGGTTAGGGTTAGGGTTAGGGTTAGGGTTAGGGTTCGGACTAGGATTAGGGTTATGGTTAGGGTTAGGGTTAGGATTAGGGTTAGGGTTAGGGTTCCGATTAGAGTTAGGTTTAGAGTTTGGGTTTGGGTAAGGGTTAAGGTTAGGTTTAGGGTTAGGGTTAGGGTTAGGGTTAGGACTAGGATTAGGGCTAGGGTTAGGGTTAGGATTAGGGTTAGGGTTTGGTTTTACGTTTGGGTTATGGTTAGGGTAAGGGTTAGGGTTAGGGTTTAGTGTTATAGTTAGGTTTAAGGTTAGGGTTTCGGTTTGGGTTATGTTTTGGGTTAGGTTTAGGGTTAGGGTTAGGGTTTGAGTTGGAATTAGGTTTAGGGTTAGCATTAGGGTTAGGGTTAGTTTTAGGATTAGTGTTTCAGTTAGGTTTAGGTTTAGGGTTAGGTTTGGGTTCGGGTTAGGGTTAGGGTTAGGTTTAGGTTTTGATTTAGGGTTAGGGTTAGGGTTAGGGTTTTTGTTAGGGTTTGGGTTAGGGTTAGGGTTAAGACTAGGGATAGTGTTAGGGTTAGGTTTAGGGTTAGCATTAGGGTTAGGATTAGGGTTAGGGTTACGGTTTGGGTTAGGGTTAGGGTTAGGGTTAGGGTTAGGATTAGGGTTAGGGTTAGGGTTAAGTTTACGGTTAGGGTTAGGGTTATGGTTAGGTTTAGCTTTAGCGTTAGGGTTAGGGTTATGGTTAGGGTTAGCTTTAGGTTTAGGGTTAGGGTTTGGGTTTGGGTTAGGGTTTGGGTTAGGGTTAGGGTTTGGGTTAGTGTTAGGGTTAGAGTTCGGGTTAGGATTTGGGTTAGGGTTAGGGTTAGAGTCGGATTTGGGTTAGAGTTATGGTGAGGGTTAGGGGTTGGGTTAGGGTTAGGGTTACGGTTAGGGTTAGGGTTATGGTTAGGGTTAGGATTAGGGTTAGGGTTAGGGTTAGGGTTATGGTTTCGGTTTTGGTTATATTTTGGGTTAGTTTTAGGGTTAGGTTTACGGTTTGGGTTGGGTTAGGATTAGGGTTAGGGTTTGAGTTTGAATTAGGTTTAGGGTTAGCATTAGGGTTAGCGTTAGGTTTAGGATAAGTGTTTCAGTTAGGGTTAGGGTTAGGGTTAGGGTTTGGGTTCGGGTTAGGGTTAGGGTTAGGGTTAGGGTTAGGTTTTGGGTTAGGATTAGGGTTAGGGTTAGGGTTAGGGTTAGGGTTAGGGTTCGGACTAGGATTAGGGTTATGGTTAGGGTTAGGTTTAGGATTAGGGTTAGGGTTAGGGTTCCGATTATAGTTAGGTTTAGAGTTTGGGTTTGGGTAAGGGTTAAGGTTAGGTTTAGGGTTAGGATTAGGGTTAGGGTTTGGTTTTAGGTTTGGGTTATGGTTAGGGTAAGGGTTAGGGTTAGGGTTTAGGGTTAGGGTTAGGTTTAAGGTTAGGGTTTCGGTTTGGGTTATTTTTTGGGTTAGGTTTAGGGTTAGGGTTAGTGTTTGAGTTGGAATTAGGTTTAGGGTTAGCATTAGGGTTAGGGTTAGGTTTAGGATTAGTGTTTCAGTTAGGGTTAGGGTTAGGGTTAGGGTTTGGGTTCGGGTTAGGGTTAGGGTTAGGTTTAGATTTTGATTTAGGGTTAGGGTTACGGTTAGGGTTTTTGTTAGGGTTTGGGTTAGGCTTAGGGTTAAAACTAGGGTTAGTGTTAGGGTTAGGTTTAGGGTTAGCATTAGGGTTAGGATTAGGGTTAGGGTTACGGTTTGGGTTAGGGTTAGGGTTAGGGTTAGGGTTAGGGTTAGGGTTAGGGTTTGGGTTAGGGTTAGGGTTAGGGTTAGGTTTAGGGTTAGGTTTAGGTTTAGCATTAGGGTTAGGGTTAGGGTTATGGTTAGGGTTAGGGTTAGGGTTAGGTTCCGATTATAGTTAGGTTTAGTGTTTGGGTTTGGGTAAGGGTTAAGGTTAGGTTTAGGGTTAGGGTTAGGGTTAGGGTTAGGACTAGGATTAGGGCTAGGGTTAGGGTTTGGATTAGGCTTAGGGTTTGGTTTTAGGTTTGGGTTATGGTTAGGGTAAGGGTTAGGGTTAGGGTTTAGGGTTAGGGTTAGGTTTAAGGTTAGGGTTTCAGTTTGGGTTATGTTTTGGGTTAGGTTTAGGGTTAGGGTTAGGGTTTGAGTTGGAATTAGGTTTAGGGTTAGCATTAGGGTTAGGGTTAGGTTTAGGTTTAGTCTTTCAGTTAGGGTTAGGGTTAGGGTTAGGGGTTGGGTTCGGGTTAGGGTTAGGGTTAGGTTTAGATTTTGATTTAGGGTTAGGGTTAGGATTAGGGTTTTTGTTAGGGTTTGGGTTAGGCTTAGGGTTAAAACTAGGGTTAGTGTTAGGGTTAGGTGTAGTGTTAGCATTAGGGTTAGGATTAGGGTTAGGGTTACTGTTTGGGTTAGGGTTAGGGTTAGGTTTAGGGTTCGGGTTAGGGTTAGGGTTAGGGTTAGGGTTAGGGTTAGGTTTAGCATTAGGGTTAGGGTTAGGGTTATGGTTAGGGTTAGCTTTATGGTTTGGGTTAGGGTTAGGGTTAGGTTTAGGATTAGTGTTTCAGTTAGGGTTAGGGTTAGGGTTAGGGTTTGGGTTCGGGTTAGGGTTAGGGTTAGGTTTAGGTTTTGATTTAGGGTTAGGGTTAGGGTTAGGGTTTTTTTTAGGGTTTGGGTTAGGGTTAGGGTTAATACTAGGGTTAGTGTTAGGGTTAGGTTTAGGGTTAGCATTAGGGTTAAGATTAGGTTTAGGGTTACGGTTTGGGTTAGGGTTAGGGTTAGGGTTCGGATTAGGGTTTGAGTTAGGGTTAGGGTTAGGGTTACGGTTAGGGTTAGGGTTATGGTTAGGTTTAGCATTAGGGTTAGGGTTAGGGTTATGGTTAGGGTTAGCTTTAGGGTTAGGGTTAGGGTTTGGGTTTGGGTTAGGGTTTTGTTTAGGGTTAGGGTTTGGGTTAGGGTTAGGGTTAGAGTTCGGGTTAGGATTTGGGTTAGGGTTAGGGTTAGAGTCGGATTTGGGTTAGAGTTATGGTGAGGGTTAGGGGTTGGGTTAGGGTTAGGGTTACGGTTAGGGTTAGGGTTATGGTTAGGGTTAGGATTAGGGTTAGGGTTAGGGTTAGGGTTACGGTTTCGGTTTCGGTTATATTTTGGGTTAGTTTTAGGGTTAGGTTTAAGGTTTGGGTTGGGTTAGGATTAGGGTTAGGGTTTCAGTTTGAATTAGGTTTAGGGTTAGCATTAGGGTTAGGGTTAGGTTTAGGATAAGTGTTTCAGTTAGGGTTAGGGTTAGGGTTAGGGTTTGGGTTCGGGTTTGGGTTAGGGTTAGGGTTAGGGTTAGGTTTTGGGTTAGGATTAGGGTTAGGGTTAGGGGTAGGGTTAGGGTTAGGGTTCGGACTAGAATTAGGGTTATGGTTAGGGTTAGGGTTAGGATTAGGGTTAGGGTTAGGGTTCCGATTAGAGTTAGGTTTAGAGTTTGGGTTTGGGTAAGGGTTAAGGTTAGGTTTAGGGTTAGGGTTAGGGTTACGGTTAGGACTAGGATTAGGGCTAGGGTTAGGGTTAGGATTAGGGTTAGGGTTTGGTTTTACGTTTGGGTTATGGTTAGGGTAAGGGTTAGGGTTAGGGTTTAGGGTTAGAGTTAGGTTTAAGGTTAGGGTTTCGGTTTGGGTTATGTTTTGGGATAGGTTTAGGGTTAGGGTTAGGGTTTGAGTTGGAATTAGGTTTAGGGTTAGCATTAGGGTTAGGGTTAGGTTTAGGATTAGTGTTTCAGTTAGGTTTAGGGTTAGGGTTAGGGTTTGGGTTCGGGTTAGGGTTAGGGTTAGGTTTAGGTTTTGATTTAGGGTTAGGGTTAGGGTTAGGGTTTTTGTTAGGGTTTGGTTTAGGGTTAGGGTTAAGACTAGGGTTAGTGTTAGGGTTAGGTTTAGGGTTAGCATTAGGGTTAGGATTAGGGTTAGGGTTACGTTTAGGGTTAGGTTTAGGGTTAGGGTTAGGGTTAGGGTTAGGGTTTGGGTTAGGGTTAGGGTTAGGGTTAGGGTTAGGGTTAGGGTTAGGTTTAGCATTAGGGTTAGGGTTAGGGTTATGATTAGGGTTAGCTTTAGGGTTAGGGTTAGGGTTTGGGTTTGGGTTAGGGTTTGGGTTAGGGTTAGGGTTTGGGTTAGGGTTAGGGTTAGAGTTCGGGTTAGGATTTGGGTTAGGGTTAGGGTTAGAGTCGGATTTGGGTTAGAGTTATGGTGAGGGTTAGGGGTTGGGTTAGGGTTAGGGTTATGGTTAGGGTTAGGGTTATGGTTAGGGTTAGGATTAGGGTTAGGGTTAGGGTTAAGTTTACGGTTAGGCTTAGGGTTATGGTTAGGTTTAGCTTTAGCGTTAGGGTTGGGTTATGGTTAGGGTTAGCTTTAGGTTTAGGGTTAGGGTTTGGGTTTGGGTTAGGGTTTGGGTTAGGGTTAGGGTTTGGGTTAGGGTTAGGGTTAGAGTTCGGGTTAGGATTTGGGTTAGGGTTAGGGTTAGAGTCGGATTTGGGTTAGAGTTATGGTCAGGGTTAGGGGTTGGGTTAGGGTTAGGGTTACGGTTAGGGTTAGGGTTATGGTTAGGGTTAGGATTAGGGTTAGGGTTAGGGTTAGGGTTATGGTTTCGGTTTTGGTTATATTTTGGGTTAGTTTTAGGGTTAGGTTTACGGTTTGGGTTGGGTTAGGATTAGGGTTAGGGTTTGAGTTTGAATTAGGTTTAGGGTTAGCATTAGGGTTAGGGTTAGGTTTAGGATAAGTGTTTCAGTTAGGGTTAGGGTTAGGGTTAGGGTTTGGGTTCGGGTTAGGGTTAGGGTTAGGGTTAGGGTTAGGTTTTGGGTTAGGATTAGGGTTAGGGTTAGGGTTAGGTTTAGAGTTTGGGTTTGGGTTCGGACTAGGATTAGTGTTATGTTTAGGGTTAGGGTTAGGATTAGGGTTAGGGTTAGGGTTCCGATTATAGTTAGGTTTAGAGTTTGGGATTGGGAAAGGGTAAAGGTTAGGTTTAGGGTTAGGGTTAGGGTTAGGGTTAGGACTAGAAATAGGGCTAGTGTTAGGGTTAGGATTAGGGTTAGGTTTTGGTTTTAGGTTTGGGTTATGGTTAGGGTAAGGGTTAGGGTTAGGGTTTAGGGTTAGGGTTAGGTTTAAGGTTAGGGTTTCTTTTTGGGTTATTTTTTGGTTAGGTTTAGGGTTAGGGTTAGTGTTTGAGTTGGAATTAGGTTTAGGGTTAGCATTAGGGTTAGGGTTAGGTTTAGGATTAGTGTTTCAGTTAGGGTTAGGGTTAGGGTTAGGGTTTGGGTTCGGGTTAGGGTTACGGTTAGGTTTAGATTTTGATTTAGGGTTAGGGTTAGGGTTAGGGTTTTTGTTAGGGTTTGGGTTAGGCTTAGGGTTAAAACTAGGGTTAGTGTTAGGGTTAGGTTTAGGGTTAGCATTAGGGTTAGGATTAGGGTTAGGGTTACGGTTTGTGTTAGGGTTAGGGTTAGGGTTAGGGTTAGGGTTAGGGTTAGGGTTTGTGTTAGGGTTAGGGTTAGGGTTAGGGTTAGGGTTAGGTTTAGCATTAGGGTTAGGGTTAGGGTTATGTTTAGGGTTAGCTTTAGGGTTTGGGTTAGGGTTTGGGTTTGGGTTAGGGTTTGGGTTAGGGTTAGGGTTTATGTTATGGTTAGGGTTAGAGTTCGGGTTAGGATTTGGGTTAGGGTTAGGGTTAGAGTCGGATTTGGGTTGGAGTTATGGTGAGGGTTAGGGGTTGGGTTAGGGTTAGGGTTACGGTTAGGGTTAGGGTTATGGTTAGGGTTAGGATTAGGGTTAGGGTTAGGGTTAGGGTTACGGTTAGGGTTAGGGTTATGGTTAGGTTTAGCATTAGCGTTAGGGTTAGGGTTATGGTTAGGGTTAGCTTTAGGTTTAGGGTTAGGGTTTGGATTTAGGTTAGGGTTTGGGTTAGGGTTAGGGTTTGGGTTAGGGTTAGGGTTAGAGTTCGGGTTAGGATTTTTGTTAGGGTTAGGGTTAGAGTCGGATTTGGGTTAGAGTTATGGTGAGGGTTAGGGGTTGGGTTAGGGTTAGCGTTACGGTTAGGGTTAGGGTTATGGTTAGGGTTAGGATTAGGGTTAGGGTTAGGGTTAGGGTTATGGTTTCGGTTTCGGTTATATTTTGGGTTAGTTTTAGGGTTAGGTTCACGGTTTGGGTTGGGTTAGGATTAGGGTTAGGGTTTGAGTTTGAATTAGGTTTAGGGTTAGCATTAGGGTTAGGGTTAGGTTTAGGATAAGTGTTTCAGTTAGGGTTAAGGTTAGGGTTAGGGTTTGGGTTCGGGTTAGGGTTAGGGTTAGGGTTAGGGTTAGGTTTTGGGTTAGGATTAGTGTTAGGGTTAGGGTTAGGGTTAGGGTTAGGGTTCGCACTAGGATTAGGGTTATGGTTAGGGTTAGGGTTAGGATT
>JAJHUQ010000063.1:1490000-1500000 GCA_035773235.1 Eospalax fontanierii | reverse complement strand
GATTAGAGTTAGGTTTAGAGTTTGGGTTTGGGTAAGGGTTAAGGTTAGGGTTAGGGTTAGGGTTAGGGTTAGGGTTAGGGTTAGGATTAGGATTAGGGTTAGGGTTAGGGTTATGATTAGGTTTAGGTTTTGGATTTAGGTTTCGGTTATGGTTAGGGTTAGTGTTAGGGTTAGGGTTTAGTGTTAGGGTTAGGGTTAGGGTTTCGGTTTGGGTTATGTTTTGGGTTAGGTTTAGGGTTTCGGTTCGGGTTAGAAATAGGGTTAGGGTTTGAGTTTTAATTAGGTTTAGGGTTAGCATTATGGTTAGGGTTAGGTTTAGGATTAGTGTTTCAGTTAGGGTTTGGGTTCGGGTTAGGGTTAGGTTTAGGGTTAGGGTTTGATTTAGGGTTAAGGTTAGGGTTAGGGTTAGAATAAGGATGAGGGTTAGGGTTAGGGTTAGGATTAGTGTTATTATTTGGGTTATGGTTTGGGTTAGTTTTAGGGTTAGGGTTTGGGTTAGTGTTAGAGTTAGGGTTTGAGTTACGGTTAGGTTTAGGGTTAGGTTAGGGTTTGGGTTAGAGATAGGGTTAGGGTTAGGGTTTGGGTTTGGTTTAGAGTTAGGGTTAGGTTAGGATTTGGGTTAGAGTTAGGGTTAGGGTGAGGTGTTGGATTAGGGTTATGGTTAGGGTTAGGGTTAGGATTAGGTTTAGGGTTAGGGTTCCGATTAGAGTTAGGTTTAGAGTTTGTGTTTGGGTAAGGGTTAAGGTTAGGGTTAGGGTTAGGTTTAGGGTTAGGGTTAGGGTTAGGACTAGGATTAGTGTTAGGGTTAGGGTTAGCATTAGGGTTAGGGTTAGGGTTAGGGTTACGATTTCGGTTTGGGTTATGTTTTGGGTTAGTTTTAGGGTTAGGGTTAGGGTTTGGGATGGGTTAGGATTATGGTTAGGGTTTGAGTTTGAATTAGGTTTAGGGTTAGCATTAGGGTTAGGGTTAGGTTTAGGATAAGTGTTTCAGTTAGGGTTAGGGTTAGGGTTAGGATTTGGTTTCGGGTTAGGGTTAGGGTTAGGGTTAGGGTTTGATTTAGGGTTAAGGTTAGGGTTAGGGTTAGTGTTAGGGTTTGGGTTAGGGTTAGGCTTAGGAGTAGGGTTAGTTTTAGGGTTAGGTTTAGGGTTAGCATTAGGGTTAGGATTAGCGTTAGGGTTAGGGTTTGGGTTAGGGTTAGGGTTAGGGTTAGGTTTAGGGTTAGGTTTAGGGTTAGGGTGTGTTTTAGGGTTAGGGTTAGGGTTAGGGTTTGGGTGAGGGTTAGGTTTAGGGTTAGGATTAGGGTTAGGGTTTGTGTTAAGATTAGGGTTTGGGTTTGGGTTAGGGTAAGGGTTAGGGTTAGGGTTAGGGTTAGGGTTAGAGTTAGGGTTAGAATTAGGGTTAGGGTTAGGTTTAGGGTTAGGGTTAGGGTTAGGACTAGGATTAGGGTTAGGGTTAGGGTTCGGGTTAGGGTTTGGTTTAGCGTTTGGGGTTAGGGGTTAGGGGTTAAGTTAAGTTTAGGGTTAGGGTTAGGGATTGGTTTAGGGTTAGGGTTAGGTTTATGGTTAGGTTTAGGTTTTGGGTTAGTGTTAGGGTTAGCGTTTGTGTTAGGGTTAGGGTTAGGGTTAGTGTTAGGGTTACGGTTTGGTTTAGGATTACGGTTAGGTTTAGGTTTTTGGTTAAGTTTCAGGTTAGGGTTATGGTTTGCGTTCGGGTTGGGTTAGTGTTAGGGTTTTAGTTAGGGTTAGGGTTAGGGTTAGGGTTAGGTTTAGGGATAGGGTTTGGGTTAGGGTTAGGCTTAGGGTTAGGGTTTGAGTTTGAGTTAGGTTTAGGGTTAGCATTAGGTTTAGGATTAGGGTTAGGGTTTTGGTTTGGGTTAGGGTTAGGGTTAGGGTTAGGGTTTGGGTTAGGGTTAGGTTTGAATCTGGGTTAGTGTTAGGGTTATGGTTAGTGTTAAGATTATGGTTAGGGTTAGGGTTAGGGTTAGGTTTTGGGTGAGGGTTAGGATTAGGGTTACGGTTAGAATTAGGTTTAGGGTTAGGGTTAGGGTTAGGGTTAGGATAAGGATGAGGGTTAGGGTTAGGGTTAGGATGAGGGTTATTATTTGGGTTATGGTTTGGGTTAGAGTTAGTGTTAGGATTTGGGTTAGTGTTAGAGTTAGGGTTTGAGTTAGGGTTAGGTTTAGGCTTACATTGGGGTTTGGGTTAGAGTTAGGGTTAGGGTTGGGGTTTGCGTTTGGTTTAAAGTTAGGGTTAGGTTAGGGTTTGGGTTAGAGTTAGGGTTAGGGTGAGGTGTTGGATTAGGGTTATGGTTAGGGTTAGGGTTAGGATTAGGGTTAGGGTTAGGGTTCCGATTAGAGTTAGGTTTAGAGTTTGGGTTTGGGTAAGGGTTAAGTTTAGGGTTAGGGTTAGGGTTAGGGTTAGGGTTAGGGTTAGGGTTAAGGTTAGGACTAGGATTAGTGTTAGGGTTAGTGTTAGGATTAGGGTTAGGGTTTGGGTTTAGTTTTGGGTTATGGTTAGGGTTAGGGTTTAGGGTTAGGGTTAGGGTTAGGGTTAGGGTTTCAGTTTGGCTTATGTTTTGGGTTAGGTTTAGGTTTAGGGTTAGGGTTTGGGTTCGGGATAGGACTAGGGTTATGGTTTGAGTTTGAATTAGGTTTAGGGTTAGCATTAGGGTTAGGATTAGGGTTAGGGTTAGGGTTTTGATTAGGGTTATGGTTAGGGTTAGGGTTAGGGTTTGGGTTACGGTTAGGTTTGAATCTGGGTTAGTATTAGGGTTATGGTTAGTGTTAAGATTATGGTTAGGGTTAGGGTTAGGGTTAGGTTTTGGGTGAGGGTTAGGGTTAGGGTTAGGGTTAGACTTAAGTTTAGGGTTAGGGTTAGGGTTAGGGTTAGGGTTAGGGTTAGGGTTATGATAAGGATGAGGGTTAGGGTTAGGGTTAGGATTAGGGTTATTATTTGGGTTATGGTTTGGGTTAGGGTTAGTGTTAGGGTTTGGGTTAGTGTTAGAGTTAGGGTTTGAGTTAGGGTTAGGTTTAGGCTTACATTGGGGTTTGGGTTAGAGTTAGGGTTAGAGTTAGGGTTTGGGTTTGGTTTAGAGTTAGGGTTAGGTTAGGGTTTGGGTTAGAGTTAGGGTTAGGGTGAGGTGTTGGATTAGGGTTATGGTTAGGGTTAGGGTTAGGATTAGGGTTAGGGTCAGGGTTCCGATTAGAGTTAGGTTTAGAGTTTGGGTTTGGGTAAGGGGAAAGGTTAGGGTTAGGGTTAGGGTTAGGGTTAGGGTTAGGACTAGGATTAGGGTTAGGGTTACTGTTAGGTTTAGGGTTAGGGTTTGGGTTTAGGTTTGGGTTATGGTTAGGGTTAGTGTTAGGGTTAGGGTTTAGGGTTAGGGTTAGGGTTAGGGTTAGGGTTTCGGTTTGGGTTATGTTTTGGGTTAGGTTTAGGGTTAGGTTTAGGGTTTGGGTTCGGGTTAGGACTAGGGTTATGGTTTGAGTTTGAATTAGGTTTAGCGTTAGCATTAGGGTTAGGGTTAGGTTTAGGATTAGTGTTTCAGTTAGGCTTAGTGTTAGGGTTAGGGTTTGGGTACGGGTTAGGTTTAGGGTTAGGGTTAGGGTTTGATTTAGCGTTAGGGTTAAGGTTAGGGTTAGTGTAAGGGTTTGGGTTAGGGTTAGGGTTAGGAATAGGGTTAGTGATAGGGTTAGGTTTAGGGTTAGCATTAGGGTTAGGATTAGGTTTAGGGTTAGGGTTTGGGTTAGGGTTATGGTTAGGGTTAGGGTTAGGTTTAGGGTTTGGTTTAGGGTTATGGTTAGGGTTAGGGTTTGGGTGAGGGTTAGGGTTAGGGTTAGGGTTAGGGTTTGTGTTAAGATTAGGTTTTGGGTTTGGGTTAGGGTTAGGATTAGGGTTAGGGTTAGGGTTCCGATTAGAGTTAGGTTTAGAGTTTGGGTTTGGGTAAGGGTTAAGGTTAGGTTTACGGTTAGGGTTAGGGTTAGGGTTAGGACTAGGATTAGGGCTAGGGTTAGGGTTAGGATTAGGGTTAGGGTTTGGTTTTAGGTTTGGTTTATGGTTAGGGTAAGGGTTAGGGTTAGGGTTTAGGGTTAGGGTTAGGTTTAAGGTTAGGGTTTCGGTTTGGGTTATGTTTTGGGTTAGGTTTAGGGTTAGGGTTAGGTTTTGTGTTGGAATTAGGTTTAGCCTTAGCATTAGGGTTAGGGTTAGGTTTAGGATTAGTGTTTCAGTTAGGGTTAGGGTTAGGGTTAGGGTTTGGGTTCGGGTTAGGGTTAGGGTTAGGTTTAGGTTTTGATTTAGGGTTAGGGTTAGGGTTAGGGTTTTTGTTATGGTTTGGGTTAGGGTTAGGGTTAAGACTAGGGTTAGTGTTAGGGTTAGGTTTAGGGTTAGCATTAGGGTTAGGATTAGGGTTAGGTTTACGGTTCGAGTTAGGGTTAGGGTTAGGGTTAGGGTTAGGGTTAGGGTTTGGGTTAGGGTTAGGGTTAGGGTTAGGGTTAGGGTTAGGGTTAGGTTTAGCATTAGGGTTAGGGTTAGGGTTATGTTTAGGGTTAGCTTTAGGGTTAGGGTTAGGGTTTGGGTTTGGGTTAGGGTTTGGTTTAGGGATAGGGTTTGGGTTAGGGTTAGGGTTAGAGTTCGGGTTAGGATGTGGGTTAGGGTTAGGGTTAGAGTCGGATTTGGGTTAAAGTTCTGGTGAGGGTTAGGGGTTATGTTAGGGTTAGGGTTACGGTTAGGGTTAGGGTTATGGTTAGGGTTAGGATTAGGGTTAGGTTTAGGGTAAGGGTTACGGTTTGGTTTAGGGTTAGGACTAGGATTAGGGTTATGGTTAGGGTTACGGTTAGGATTAGGGTTAGGGTTAGGTTTCCGATTAGAGTTAGGTTTAGAGTTTGGGTTTGGGTAAGGGTTAAGGTTAGGTTTAGGGTTAGGGTTAGGGTTAGGTTTAGGACTAGGATTAGGACTAGGGTTAGGGTTAGGATTAGGGTTAGGGTTTGGTTTTAAGTTTGGGTTATGGTTAGGGTAAGGGTTAGGGTTAGGGTTTAGGGTTAAGGTTAGGTTTAAGGTTAGGGTTTCGGTTTGGGTTATGTTTTGGGTTAGGTTTAGGGTTAGGGTTAGGGTTTGATTTGGAATTAGGTTTAGGGTTAGCATTAGGGTTAGGGTTAGGTTTAGGATTAGTGTTTCAGTTAGGGTTAGGGTTAGGGTTAGGGTTTGGGTTCGGGTTAGGGTTAGGGTTAGGTTTAGGTTTTGATTTAGGGTTAGGGTTAGGGTTAAGGTTTTTTTTAGGGTTTGGGTTAGGGTTAGGGTTAATACTAGGGTTAGTGTTAGGGTTAGGTTTAGGGTTAGCATTAGGGTTAGGATTAGGTTTAGGGTTACGGTTTGTGTTAGTGTTAGGCTTAGGGTTCGGATTAGGGTTTGAGTTAGGGTTAGGGTTAGGGTTACCGTTAGGGTTAGGGTTATGGTTAGGTTTAGCATTAGGGTTAGGGTTAGGGTTATGGTTAGGGTTAGCTTTAGGGTTAGGGTTAGGGTTTGGGTTTGGGTTAGGGTTTGGTTTAGGGTTAGGGTTTGGGTTAGGGTTAGGGTTAGAGTTCGGGTTAGGATTTGGGTTAGGGTTAGGGTTAGAGTCGGATTTGGGTTAGAGTTATGGTGAGGGTTAGGGGTTGGGGTAGGGTTAGGGTTACGGTTAGGGTTAGGGTTATGGTTAGGGTTAGGATTAGGGTTAGGGTTAGGGTTAGGGTTACGGTTTCGGTTTCGGTTATATTTTGGGTTAGTTTTAGGGTTAGGTTTAAGATTTGGGTTGGGTTAGGATTAGGGTTAGGGTTTCAGTTTGAATTAGGTTTAGGGTTAGCATTAGGGTTAGGGTTAGGTTTAGGATAAGTGTTTCAGTTAGGGTTAGGGTTAGGGTTAGGGTTTGGGTTCGGGTTTGGGTTAGGGTTAGGGTTAGGGTTAGGTTTTGGGTTAGGATTAGGGTTAGGGTTAGGGTTAGGGTTAGGGTTAGGGTTCGGACTAGGATTAGGGTTATGGTTAGGGTTAGGGTTAGGATTAGGGTTAGGGTTAGGGTTCCGATTAGAGTTAGGTTTAGAGTTTGGGTTTGGGTAAGGGTTAAGGTTAGGTTTAGGGTTAGGGTTAGGGTTAGGGTTAGGACTAGGATTAGGGCTAGGGTTAGGGTTAGGATTAGGCTTAGGGTTTGGTTTTAGGTTTGGTTTATGGTTAGGGTAAGGGTTAGGGTTAGGGTTTAGGATTAGGGTTAGGTTTAAGGTTAGGGTTTCGGTTTGGGTTATGTTTTGGGTTAGGTTTAGGGTTAGGGTTAGGGTTTGTGTTGGAATTAGGTTTAGCCTTAGCATTAGGGTTAGGGTTAGGTTTAGGATTAGTGTTTCAGTTAGGGTTAGGGTTAGGGTTAGGGTTTGGGTTCGGGTTAGGGTTAGGGTTAGGTTTAGGTTTTGATTTAGGGTTAGGGTTAGGGTTAGGGTTTTTGTTATGGTTTGGGTTAGGGTTAGGGTTAAGACTAGGGTTAGTGTTAGGGTTAGGTTTAGGGTTAGGATTAGGGTTAGGATTAGGGTTAGGGTTACGGTTCGAGTTAGGGTTAGGGTTAGGGTTAGGGTTAGGGTTACGGTTTGGGTTAGGGTTAGGGTTAGGGTTAGGGTTAGGGTTAGGGTTAGGTTTAGCATTAGGGTTAGGGTTAGGGTTATGTTTAGGGTTAGCTTTAGGGTTAGGGTTAGGGTTTGGGTTTGGGTTAGGGTTTGGTTTAGGGATAGGGTTTGGGTTAGGGTTAGGGTTAGAGTTCGGGTTAGGATGTGGGTTAGGGTTAGGGTTAGAGTCGGATTTGGGTTAAAGTTCTGGTGAGGGTTAGGGGTTATGTTAGGGTTAGGGTTACGGTTAGGGTTAGGGTTATGGTTAGGGTTAGGATTAGGGTTAGGGTTAGGGTAAGGGTTACGGTTTGGGTTAGGGTTAGGACTAGGATTAGGGTTATGGTTAGGGTTAGGGTTAGGATTAGGGTTAGGGTTAGGTTTCCGATTAGAGTTAGGTTTAGAGTTTGGGTTTGGGTAAGGGTTAAGGTTAGGTTTAGGGTTAGGGTTAGGGTTAGGTTTAGGACTAGGATTAGGACTAGGGTTAGGGTTAGGATTAGGGTTAGGGTTTGGTTTTAGGTTTGGGTTATGGTTAGGGTAAGGGTTAGGGTTAGGGTTTAGGGTTAAGGTTAGGTTTAAGGTTAGGGTTTCGGTTTGGGTTATGTTTTGGGTTAGGTTTAGGGTTAGGGTTAGGGTTTGAGTTGGAATTAGGTTTAGGGTTAGCATTAGGGTTAGGGTTAGGTTTAGGATTAGTGTTTCAGTTAGGGTTAGGGTTAGGGTTAGGGTTTGGGTTCGGGTTAGGGTTAGGGTTAGGTTTAGGTTTTGATTTAGGGTTAGGGTTAGGGTTAGGGTTTTTTTTAGGGTTTGGGTTAGGGTTAGGGTTAATACTAGGGTTAGTGTTAGGGTTAGGTTTAGGGTTAGCATTAGGGTTAGGATTAGGGTTAGGGTTCCGGTTTGGGTTAGGGTTAGGGTTAGGGTTAGGGTTAGGGTTAGGGTTAGGGTTTGGGTTAGGGTTAGGGTTAGGGTTAGGTTTAGGGTTAGGTTTAGGTTTAGCATTAGGGTTAGGGTTAGGGTTATGGTTAGGGTTAGCTTTAGGGTTTGGGTTAGGGTTTGGGTTTGGGTTAGGGTTTGGGTTAGGGTTAGGGTTTGGGTTATGGTTAGGGTTAGAGTTCGGGTTAGGATTTGGGTTAGGGTTGGGGTAAGAGTCGGATTTGGGTTAGAGTTATGGTGAGGGTTAGGGGTTCGGTTAGGGTTAGGGTTACGGTTAGGGTTAGGGTTATGGTTAGGGTTAGGATTAGGGTTAGGGTTAGGGTCAGGTTTACGGTTAGGGTTAGGGTTAGGGTTAGGTTTAGCATTAGCGTTAGGGTTAGGGTTATGGTTAGGGTTAGCTTTAGGTTTAGGGTTAGGGTTTGGGTTTGGGTTAGGGTTTGGGTTAGGGTTAGGGTTTGGGTTAGGGTTAGGGTTAGAGTTCGGGTTAGGATTTGGGTTAGGGTTAGGGTTAGAGTCGGATTTGGGTTAGAGTTATGGTGAGGGTTAGGTGTTGGGTTAGGGTTAGCGTTACGGTTAGGGTTAGGGTTATGGTTAGGGTTAGGATTAGGGTTAGGGTTAGGGTTAGGGTTATGGTTTCGGTTTCGGTTATATTTTGGGTTAGTTTTAGGGTTAGGTTTACGGTTTGGGTTGGGTTAGGATTAGGGTTAGGGTTTGAGTTTGAATTAGGTTTAGGGTTAGCATTAGGTTTAGGGTTAGGTTTAGGATAAGTGTTTCAGTTAGGGTTTTGGTTCGGGTTAGGGTTTGGGTTATGGTTAGGGTTAGGTTTTGGGTTAGGATTAGGGTTAGGGTTAGGGTTAGGGTTAGGGTTAGGGTTCGCACTAGGTTTAGGGTTATGGTTAGGGTTAGGGTTAGGATTAGGGTTAGGGTTAGGGTTCCGATTATAGTTAGGTTTAGAGTTTGGGTTTGGGTAAGGGTTAAGGTTAGGTTTAGGGTTAGGGTTAGGGTTAGGGTTAGGGTTAGGACTAGGAATAGGGCTAGGGTTAGGGTTAGGATTAGGCTTAGGGTTTGGTTTTAGGTTTGGGTTATGGTTAGGGTAAGGGTTAGGGTTTAGGGTTAGGGGTAGGTTTAAGGTTAGGGTTTCGGTTTGGGTTATGTTTTGGGTTAGGTTTAGGGTTAGGGTTAGGGTTTGAGTTGGAATTAGGTTTAGGGTTAGCATTAGGGTAAGGGTTACGTTTAGGTTTAGTGTTTCAGTTAGGGTTAGGGTTAGGGTTAGGGGTTGGGTTCGGGTTAGGGTTAGGGTTAGGTTTAGATTTTGATTTAGGGTTAGGGTTAGGATTAGGGTTTTTGTTAGGGTTTGGGTTAGGCTTAGGGTTAAAACTAGGGTTAGTGTTAGGGTTTGGTTTAGTGTTAGCATTAGGGTTAGGATTAGGGTTAGGGTTACTGTTTGGGTTAGGGTTAGGGTTAGGGTTAGGGTTAGGGTTAGGGTTAGGGTTAGGGTTAGGGTTAGGGTTAGGTTTAGCATTAGGGTTAAGGTTAGGGTTATGGTTAGGGTTAGCTTTAGGGTTTGGGTTAGGGTTAGGGTTAGGTTTAGGATTAGTGTTTCAGTTAGGGTTAGGGTTAGGGTTAGGGTTTGGGTTCGGGTTAGGGTTAGGGTTAGGTTTAGGTTTTGATTTAGGGTTAGGGTTAGGGTTAGGGTTTTTTTTAGGGTTTGGGTTAGGGTTAGGGTTAATACTAGGGTTAGTGTTAGGGTTAGGTTTAGGGTTAGCATTAGGGTTAAGATTAGGTTTAGGGTTACGGTTTGGGTTAGGGTTAGGGTTAGGGTTCGGATTAGGGTTTGAGTTAGGGTTAGGGTTAGGGTTACGGTTAGGGTTAGGGTTATGGTTAGGTTTAGCATTAGGGTTAGGGTTAGGGTTATGGTTAGGGTTAGCTTTAGGGTTAGGGTTAGGGTTTGGGTTTGGGTTAGGGTTTTGTTTAGGGTTAGGGTTTGGGTTAGGGTTAGTGTTAGAGTTCGGGTTAGGATTTGGGTTAGAGTTAGGGTTAGAGTCGGATTTGGGTTAGAGTTATGGTGAGGGTTAGGGGTTGGGTTAGGGTTAGGGTTACGGTTAGGGTTAGGGTTATGGTTAGGGTTAGGATTAGGGTTAGGGTTAGGGTTAGGGTTACGGTTTCGGTTTCGGTTATATTTTGGGATAGTTTTAGGGTTAGGTTTAAGGTTTGGGTTGGGTTAGGATTAGGGTTAGGGTTTCAGTTTGAATTAGGTTTAGGGTTAGCATTAGGGTTAGGTTTAGGTTTAGGATAAGTGTTTCAGTTAGGGTTAGGGTTAGGGTTAGGGTTTGGGTTCGGGTTTGGGTTAGGGTTAGGGTTAGGGTTAGGTTTTGGGTTAGGATTAGGGTTAGGGTTAGGGGTAGGGTTAGGGTTAGGGTTCGGACTAGAATTAGGGTTATGGTTAGGGTTAGGGTTAGG
>JAJHUQ010000063.1:1482500-1485000 GCA_035773235.1 Eospalax fontanierii | reverse complement strand
GGTTAGGGTTAGGGTTTGGGTGAGGGTTAGGGTTAGGGTTAGGGTTAGGGTTTGTGTTAAGATTAGGGTTTGGGTTTCGGTTAGGTTAGGGTTTGGGTTACAGTTAGTGTTAGGGTTAGGGTTTGGGTTTGGTTTAGTGTTAGGGTTAGGTTAGGGTTTGGGTTAGAGTTAGGGTTAGGGTGAGGTGTTGGATTAGGGTTATGGTTAGGGTTAGGGTTAGGATTAGAGTTAGGGTTAGGGTTAGGGTTTGGGTTAGGGTTAGGAAAAGGATGAGGTTTAGGGTTAGGGTTAGGATTAGGGTTATTATTTGGGTTATGGTTTGGGTTAGGGTTAGTGTTAGGGTTTGGGTTAGTGTTAGAGTTAGGGTTTGAGTTAGGGTTAGGTTTAGGCTTACATTGGGGTTTGGGTTAGAGTTAGGGTTAGGGTTAGGGTTTGGGTTTGGTTTAGAGTTAGGGTTAGGTTAGTGTTTGGGTTAGAGTTAGGGTTAGGGGGAGGTGTTGGATTAGGGTTATGGTTAGGGTTAGGGTTAGGATTAGGGGGAGGGTTAGGGTTCCGATTAGAGTTAGGTTTAGGGTTTGGGTGTGGGTAAGGGTTAAGGTTAGGGTTAGGGTTAGGGTTAGGGTTTGGGTTTAGGTTTGGGTTATGGTTAGGGTTAGTGTTAGGGTTAGGGTTTAGGGTTAGGGTTTAGGGTTAGGGTTAGGGTTAGGGTTTCGGTTTGGGTTATGTTTTGGGTTAGGTTTATGGTTAGGGTTAGGGTTTGGGTTCGGGTTAGGAATAGGGTTATGGTTTGAGTTTGAATTAGGTTTAGGGTTAGCATTAGGGTTAGGGTTAGGTTTAGGATTAGTGTTTCAGTTAGGCTTAGGGTTAGGGTTAGGGTTAGGGTTAGGGTTAGGGTTAGGATTAGGGTTAGGTTTTGAGTTTGAATTAGGTTTAGGGTTAGCATTAGGGTTAGGGTTAGATTTAGGATAAGTGTTTCAGTTAGGGTTTAGGTTAGTGTTAGGGTTAGGGTTAGGGTTAGGGTTTGGTTTAGGGTTAGGGTTAGGGTTTGGGTTAGGTTTAGGGTTAGGGTTAGGGTTAGGGTTTGGGTTAGGTTTAGGGGTAGGGTTAGGTTTAGGGTTTGGGGTAGGGTTAGGGTTAGGGTTACGGTGTGTGTTAAGATTAGGGTTTCGGTCTGGGTAGGGTTAGGGTTAGGGTCAGGATTAGGGTTAGAGTTAGGGTTAGGGTTAGGGTTAAGGTTAGGGTTAGGGTTAGGGTTAGGATAAGGATGAGGGTTAGGGTTAGTGTTAAGATTATGGTTAGGGTTAGGGTTAGGGTTAGGGTTAGGGTTTGGGTTAGTGTTAGAGTTAGGGTTTGAGTTAGGGTTAGGTTTAGGGTTAGGTTAGGGTTTGGGTTTGGGTTATGTTTTGGGTTAGGTTTAGGGTTAGGTTTAGGGTTTGGGTTTGGGTTAGGAATAGGGTTATGGTTTGAGTTTGAATTAGGTTTAGGGGTAGCATTAGGGTTAGGGTTAGGTTTAGGATTAGTGTTTCAGTTAGGCTTAGTGTTATGGTTAGGGTTTGGGTACAGGTTAGGTTTAGGGTTAGGGTTAGGGTTTGATTTAGCGTTAGGGTTAAGGTTAGGGTTAGTGTTAGGGTTTGGGTTAGGGTGAGGGTTAGGAATAGGGTTAGGTTTAGGGTTAGCATTAGTTTTAGGATTAGGTTTAGGGTTAGGGTTTGGGTTAGGGTTATGGTTAGGGTTAGGGTTAGGTTTAGGGTTTGGTTTAGGGTTATGGTTAGGGTTAGGGTTTGTGTGAGGGTTAGGGTTAGGGTTAGGGTTAGGGTTTGTGTTAAGATTAGGGTTTGGGTTTCGGTTAGGTTAGGGTTTGGGTTACAGATAGGGTTAGGGTTAGGGTTTGGGTTTGGTTTAGTGTTAGGGTTAGGTTAACGTTTGGGTTAGAGTTAGGGTTAGGGTGTGGTGTTGGATTAGGGTTATGGTTAGCGTTAGGGTTAGGATTAAGGTTAGGGTTAGGGTTCCGATTAGAGTTAGGTTTAGAGTTTGGGTTTGGGTAAGGGTTAAGGTTAGGGTTAGGGTTAGGGTTAGGACTAGGATTAGGGTTAGGGTTAGGGTTAGGATTAGGGTTACGGTTAGGGTTAGGTTTAGGTGTTCAGTTTGGGTTATGTTTTGGGTTAGGTTTAGGGTTAGGGTTAAGGTTAGGGTTAGGGTTAAGGTTAGGATTAGGGTTAGGGTTTGAGTTTGAATTAGGTTTAGGGTTAGCATTAGGGTTAGGGTTAGATTTAGGATAAGTGCTTCAGTTAGGGTTTGGGTTAGGGTTAGGGTTAGGGTTAGAGTTAGGGTTTGGGTTAGGGTTAGGGTTAGGGTTAGGGTTTGGGTTAGGGTTAGGGTTAGGGTTAGGGTTAGGTTTTGGGTTAGGATTAGGGTTAGGGTTAGGGTTAGGGTTAGGGTTAGGGTTCGGACTAGGATTAGGGTTATGGTTAGGGTTAGGGTTAGGATTAGGATTAGGGTT
>JAJHUQ010000063.1:1465000-1472500 GCA_035773235.1 Eospalax fontanierii | reverse complement strand
ACGGTTTCGGTTTCGGTTATGTTTTGGGTTAGTTTTAGGGTTAGGTTTAGGGTTTGGGTTGGGTTAGGATTAGGGTTAGGGTTTGAGTTTGAATTAGGTTTAGGGTTAGCATTAGGGTTAGGGTTAGGTTTAGGATAAGTGTTTCAGTTAGGTTTAGGGTTAGGGTTTGGGTTCGGGTTAGGGTTAGGGTTAGGGTTTGATTTAGGGTTAAGGTTAGGGTTAGGGTTAGTGTTAGGGTTTGGGTTAGGGTTACGGTTAGGAGTAGGGTTAGTGTTAGGGTTAGGTTTAGGGTTAGCATTAGGGTTAGGATTAGCGTTAGGGTTAGGGTTTGGGTTAGGGTTAGGGTTAGGGTTAGGGTTAGGGTTTGGGTTAGGGTTGGGGTCTGGTTAGGGTTAGGGTTAGGATTAGGGTTAGGGTTTGTGTTAAGATCAGGGTTTGGGTTTGGGTTAGGGTTAGGGTTAGGGTTAGGGTTAGGGTTAGGGTTAGAATTAGGGTTAGGGTTAAGGTTAGGGTTAGGGTTAGGGTTAGGATAAGAATGAGGGTTAGGTTTAGGGTTAGGATTAGTGTTATTATTTGGGTTATGGTTTGGGTTAGGGTTAGGTTTAGGGTTTGGGTTAGTGTTAGAGTTAGGGTTTGAGTTAGGGTTAGGTATAGGGTTAGGTTAGGGTTTGGGTTAGAGTTAGGGTTAGGGTTAGGTTTGGGTTTGGTTTAGAGTTAGGGTTAGGTTTGGGTTTGGATTAGAGTTAGTGTTAGGGTGAGGTGTTGGATTAGTGTTATGGTTAGGGTTACGGTTAGGATTAGGGTTAGGGTTAGGGTTCCGATTAGAGTTAGGTTTAGAGTTTGGGTTTTGTAAGGGTTAAGGTTAGGGTTAGGGTTAGGGTTAGGGTTAGGGTTAGGGTTAGGACTTGGATTAGGGTTAGGGTTAGGGTTAGGATTATGGTTAGGGTTTGGATTTATGTTTGGGTTATGTTTAGGGTAAGTGTTAGGGTTAGGGTTTCGGGTTAGGGTTAGGGTTAGGGTTAGGGTTTGGGTTAGTTTTAGTGTTAGGGTTAGGGTTTGGGTTAGGGTTAGTGTTAGGGTTAGGGTTTGGGTTAGGGTTAGGTTTAGGATTAGGGTTAGGGTTTGTGTTAAGATTAGGGTTTGGGTTTGGGTTAGGGTTAGGGTTAGGGTTTGGATAAAGGTTCTGTTTAGGGTTAGGGTTTGGGTTTGGGTCAGGGTTAGGGTTAGGTTTACGTTTAGGGTTCCTGTTTCGGTTTCGGTGTGGATTAGGTTTAGGTTTCGTGTTAGGGTTTGGGTTTGGGTTTGGTTTAGGATTAGGGTTAGGGTTAAGGTTAGGGTTAGGATTTGGTTTAGGGTTAGTGTTAGGTTTAGGGTAAGCGTGTGGGTTAGGGTTAGGGTTAGGGTTTGATTTAGGGTTAGGGTTAGGTTTAGGGTTAGGGTTTGGGTTAGGGTTTGGGGTTAGGGGTTAGGGGTTAAGTTTAGGTTTATTGTTAGGGTTAGGGATTGGGTTAGGGTTAGGGTTAGGTTTAGGCTTAGGTTTAGATTTTGGGTTAGCGATAGGTTAGCGTTTGGGTTAGGGTTATGGTTAGGTTTAGTGTTAGGGTTAGGGTTTCGTTTAGGATTACGGTTAGGTTTAGGTTTTCGGTTAAGTTTCGGGTTAGGGTTAGGGTTTGCGTTCGGGTTGGGTTAGTGTTAGGGTTTTAGTTAGGGTTAGGGTTAGGGTTAGGGTTAGGTTTAGGGTTTGGGTTAGGGTTAAGCTTAGGGTTAGGGTTTGAGTTTGAGTTAGGTTTAGGGTTAGCATTATGGTTAGGATTAGGGTTAGGGTTAGGTTTTGGGTTAGGGTTAGGGTTAGGGTTAGGGTTTGGGTTAGGGTTAGGTTTGAATCTGGGTTAGTGTTAGGGTTAGGGTTAGTGTTAAGATTATGGTTAGGGTTAGGGTTAGGGTTAGGTTTTCTGTTAGGATTAGGGTTAGGGTTAGAATTAGGGTTAGGTTAGGGTTAGGGTTAGGGTTAGGATAAGGCTGAGGGTTAGGGTTAGTGTTAGGATTAGGGTTATTATTTGGGTTATGGTTTGAGTTAGGGTTAGGGTTAGGGTTTGGGTTACTGTTAGAGTTAGGGTTTGAGTTAGGGTTAGGTTTAGGGTTAGGTTAGAGTTAGGGTTAGGGTTAGGGTTAGGGTTAGGGTTAGGGTTTGGTTTAGGGTTTGGCGTTCGGGGTTAGGGGTTAAGTTTAGGTTTAGGGTTAGGGTTAGGGATTGGGTTAGGGTTAGGGTTAGGTTTAGGGTTACGTTAGGTTTTGGGTTAGGGTTAGGGTTAGTGTTTGTGTTAGGGTTGGGGTTAGGGTTAGTTTTAGGGTTAGGGTTTGGTTTAGGAATACGGTTAGGTTTAGGTTCTCGGTTAAGATTCGTGTTAGGGTTATGGTTTGCGTTCAGGTTAGGGTTTTAGTTAGGGTTAGGGTTAGGGTTAGGGTTAGGGTTAGGGTTTGGATTAGGGTTAGTCTTAGGGTTAGGGGTTGAGTTTGAGTTAGGTTTAGGGTTAGCATTAGGGTTAGGATTAGGGTTAGGGTTAGGGTTTGGGTTAGGGTTAGGCTTAGGGTTAGGGTTAGGGTTTGGGTTAGGGTTAGGTTTGAATCTGGGTTAGTGTTAGGGTTATGGTTAGTGTTAAGATTATGGTTAGGGTTAGGGTTAGGGTTAGGTTTTGGGTTAGGGTTAGGGTTAGGGTTAGGTTTAGGGTTAGGGTTAGGATTAGGGTTAGGGTTAGGGTTAGGGTTTGGGTTAGGGTTAGGAAAAGGAAGAGCTTTAGGGTTAGGGTTAGGATTAGGGTTATTATTTGGGTTATGGTTTGGGTTAGGGTTAGTGTTAGGGTTTGGGTTAGTGTTAGAGTTAGGGTTTGAGTTAGAGTTAGGTTTAGGCTTACATTGGGGTTTGGGTTAGAGTTAGGGTTAGGGTTATGGTTTGGGTTTGGTTTAGAGTTAGGGTTAGGTTAGGGTTTGGGTTAGAGTTAGGGTTAGGGTGAGGTGTTGGATTAGGGTTATGGTTAGGGTTAGGGTTAGGATTAGGGTTAGGGATAGGGTTCCGATTATAGTTAGGTTTAGAGTTTGTGTTTGGTTAGGGTTAATGTTAGGGTTAGGGTTAGGGTTAGGGTTAGGGTTAGGGTTAGGGTTAGGGTTAGGACTAGGATTAGGGTTAGGGTTAGTGTTAGGTTTAGGGTTAGGGTTTGGGTTTAGGTTTGGGTTATGGTTAGGGTTAGTGTTAGGGTTAGGGTTTAGGGTTAGGTTTAGGGTTAGGGTTAGGGTTTCGGTTTGGGTTATGTTTTGGGTTAGGTTTAGGGTTAGGTTTAGGGTTTGGGTTAGGGTTAGGAATAGGGTTAGGGTTAGGGTTAGGGTTAGGTTTAGGGTTAGCATTAGGCTTAGGGTTAGGTTTAGGATTAGTGTTCCAGTTAGGCTTAGTGTTAGGGTTAGGGTTTGGGTACGGGCTAGGTTTAGGGTTAGGGTTAGGGTTTGATTTAGCGTTAGGGTTAAGGTTAGGGTTAGTGTTAGGGTTTGGGTTAGGGTTAGGGTTAGGAATAGCGTTAGTGATATGGTTAGGTTTAGGGTTAGCATTAGGGTTAGGATTAGGTTTAGGGTTAGGGTTTGGGTTAGGGTTATGGTTAGGGTTAGGGTTAGGTTTAGGGTTTGGTTTAGGGTTATGGTTAGGGTTAGGGTTTGGGTGAGGGTTAGGGTTAGGGTTAGGGTTAGGGTTCGTGTTAAGATTAGGGTTTGGGTTTGGGTTAGGTTAGGGTTTGGGTTACAGTTAGGGTTAGAGTTAGGGTTTGGGTTTGGTTTAGTGTTAGGGTTAGGTTAGGGTTTGGGTTAGAGTTAGGGTTAGGGTGAGGTGTTGGATTAGGGTTATGGTTAGGGTTAGGGTTAGGATTAGAGTTAGGGTTAGGGTTAGGGTTTGGGTTAGGGTTAGGAAAAGGATGAGGTGTAGGGTTAGGGTGAGGATTAGAGATATTATTTGGGTAATGGTTAGGGATAGGGTTAGTGTAAGGGTTTGGGTTAGAGTTAGAGTTAGGGGTTGAGTTAGGGTTAGGTTTAGGCTTCCATTGGGGTTTGGGTTAGAGTTAGGGTTAGGGTTAGGGTTTGGGTTTGGTTTAGAGTTAGGGTTAGGTTAGGGTTTGGGTCAGAGTTAGGGTTAGGGTGAGGTGTTGGATTAGGGTTATGGTTAGGGTTAGGGTTAGGATTAGGGTTAGGGTTAGGGTTCCGATTAGAGTTAGGTTTAGAGTTTGGGTTTGGGTAAGGGTTAAGGTTAGGGTTAGGGTTAGGGTTAGGG
This sequence comes from Eospalax fontanierii, assembly GCA_035773235.1. Lineage (NCBI taxonomy): Eukaryota > Metazoa > Chordata > Mammalia > Rodentia > Spalacidae > Eospalax > Eospalax fontanierii. Next base: position 1,468,194 of record JAJHUQ010000063.1, on the reverse strand, counting down.
TTTGGGTTTAGGTTTGGGTTATGGTTAGGGTTAGTGTTAGGGTTAGGGTTTAGGGTTAGGGTAAGGGTTAGGGTTAGGGTTTCGGTTTGGGTTATGTTTTGGGTTAGGTTTATGGATAGGGTTAGGGTTTGGGTTCGGGTAAGGAATAGGGTTATGGTATGAGAATGAATTAAGTTAAGGGTTAGCATTAGGGTTAGGGTTAGGTTTAGGATTAGTGTTTCAGTTAGGCTTAGGGTTAGGGTTAGGGTTAGGGTTAGGGTTAGGATTAGGGTTAGGTTTTGAGTTTGAATTAGGTTTAGGGTTAGCATTAGGGTTAGGGTTAGATTTAGGATAAGTGTTTCAGTTAGGGTTTGGGTTAGTGTTAGGGTTAGGTTTAGGGTTAGGGTTTGGTTTAGGGTAAGGGTTAGGCTTTGGGTTAGGGTTAGGGTTAGGGTAAGGGTTAGGGTTTGGGTTAGGTTTAGGGTTAGGGTTAGGTTTAGGGTTTGGGTTAGGGTTAGGGTTAGGGTTACGGTTTGTGTTAAGATTAGGGTTTTGGTTTGGGTAGGGTTAGGGTTAGGGTTAGGATTAGGGTTAGGGTTAGGGTTAGGGTTAGGGTTAGGGTTAGAATTAGGGTTAGTGTTAAGGTTAGGGTTAGGGTTAGGGTTAGGATAAGGATGAGGGTTAGGGTTAGTGTTAAGATTATGGTTAGGGTTAGGGTTAGGGTTAGGGGTAGGGTGAGGGTTAGGGTTTGGGTTAGTGTTAGAGTTAGGGTTTGAGGGAGGGTTAGGTTTAGGGTTAGGTTAGGGTTTGGGTTAGAGTTAGGGTTAGGGTTAGGGTTAGAATTAGGGTTAGGGTTAAGGTTAGGGTTAGGGTTAGGGTTCGGATAAGGATGAGGGTTAGGGTTAGGGTTAGGATTAGTGTTATTATTTGGTTTAGGGTTAGGGTTAGGGTTTGGGTTAGTGTTAGAGTTAGGGTTTGAGTTAGGGTTAGGTATAGGGTTAGGTTAGGGTTTGGGTTAGAGTTAGGGTTAGGGTTAGGTTTGGGTTTGGTTTAGAGTTAGGGTTAGGTTTGGGTTTGGCTTAGAGTTAGTGTTAGGGTGAGGTGTTGGATTAGTGTTATGGTTAGGGTTAGGGTTAGGATTAGGGTTAGGGTTAGGGTTCCGATTAGAGTTAGGTTTAGAGTTTGTGTTTGGGTAAGGGTTAATGTTAGGGTTAGGGTTAGGGTTAGGGTTAGGGTTAGGGTTAGGGTTAGGGTTAGTACAAGGATTAGGGTTAGGGTTAGTGTTAGGTTTAGGGTTAGGGTTTGGTTTTAGGTTTGGGTTATGGTTAGGGTTAGTGTTAGGGTTAGGGTTTAGGGTTAGGTTTAGGGTTAGGGTTAGGGTTTCGGTTTGGGTTATGTTTTGGGTTAGGTTTAGGGTTAGGTTTAGGGTTTGGGTTCGGGTTAGGAATAGGGTTATGGTTTGAGTTTGAATTAGGTTTAGGGTTAGCATTAGGGTTAGGGTTAGGTTTAGGATTAGTGTTTCAGTTAGGCTTAGTGTTAGGGTTAGGGTTTGGGTACGGGTTAGGTTTAGGGTTAGGGTTAGGGTTTGATTTAGCGTTAGGGTTAAGGTTAGGGTTAGTGTTAGGGTTTGGGTTAGGGTGAGGGTTAGGAATAGGGTTAGGTTTAGGGTTAGCATTAGTTTTAGGATTAGGTTTAGGGTTAGGGTTTGGGTTAGGGTTATGGTTAGGGTTAGGGTTAGGTTTAGGGTTTGGTTTAGGGTTATGGTTAGGGTTAGGGTTTGTGTGAGGGTTAGGGTTAGGGTTAGGGTTAGGGTTTGTGTTAAGATTAGGGTTTGGGTTTGGGTTAGGTTAGGGTTTGGGTTACGGTTAGGGTTAGGGTTAGGGTTTGGGTTTGGTTTAGTGTTAGGGTTAGGTTAACGTTTGGGTTAGAGTTAGGGTTAGGGTGAGGTGTTGGATTAGGGTTATGGTTAGGGTTAGGGTTAGGATTAAGGTTAGGGTTAGGGTTCCGATTAGAGTTAGGTTTAGAGTTTGGGTTTGGGTAAGGGTTAAGGTTAGGGTTAGGGTTACGGTTAGGACTAGGATTAGGGTTAGGGTTAGGGTTAGCTTTAGGGTTACGGTTAGGGTTAGGTTTAGGTGTTCGGTTTGGGTTATGTTTTGGGTTAGGTTTAGGGTTAGGGTTAAGGTTAGGGTTAGCGTTAAGGTTAGGATTAGGGTTAGGGTTTGAGTTTGAATTAGGTTTAGGGTTAGCATTAGGGTTAGGGTTAGATTTAGGATAAGTGCTTCAGTTAGGGTTTGGGTTAGGGTTAGGGTTAGGGTTAGAGTTAGGGTTTGGGTTAGGGTTAGGGTTAGGGTTAGGGTTTCGGTTAGGGTTAGGGTTAGGGTTAGGGTTAGATTTTGGGTTAGGATTAGGGTTAGGGTTAGGGTTAGGGTTAGGGTTAGGGTTCGGACTAGGATTAGGGTTATGGTTAGGGTTAGGGTTAGGATTAGGGTTAGGGTTATGGTTCCAATTATAGTTAGGTTTAGAGTTTGGGTTTGGGTAAGGGTTAAGGTTAGGTTTAGGGTTAGGGTTAGGGTTAGGGTTAGGAAAAGGATTAGGGCTAGGGTTAGGGTTAGGATTAGGGTTAGGGTTTGGTTTTAGGTTTGGGTTATGGTTAGGGTAAGGGTTAGGGTTAGGGTTAGGGTTAGGGTTAGGTTTAGGGTTTTGGTTTGGGTTATGTTTTGGGTTAGGTTTAGGGTTAGGTTAGGGTTTGAGTTGGAATTAGGTTTAGGGTTAGCATTATGGTTAGGGTTAGGTTTAGGATTAGTGTTTCAGTTAGGGTTAGGGTTAGGGTTAGGGTTTGGGTTCGGGTTAGGGTTAGGGTTAGGTTTAGGTTTTGATTTAGGGTTAGGGTTAGGGTTAGGGTTTTTGTTAGGGTTTGGGTTAGGGTTAGGGTTAAGACTAGGTTTAGTGGTAGGGTTAGGTTTAGGGTTAGCATTAGGGTTAGGATTAGGGTTAGGGTTACGATTTGGGTTAGGGTTAGGGTTAGGGTTAGGGTTAGGGTTTGGGTTAGGGTTAGGGTTAGGGTTAGGGTTAGGGTTAGGGTTAGGTTTAGCATTAGGGTTAGGGTTAGGGTTATGGTTAGGGTTAGCTTTAGGGTTAGGGTTAGGGTTTGGGTTTGGGTTAGGGTTTGGGTTAGGGTTAGGGTTTGGGTTAGGATTAGGGTTAGAGTTCGGGTT
>JAJHUQ010000063.1:1457500-1460000 GCA_035773235.1 Eospalax fontanierii | reverse complement strand
GGTTTTGGGTTAGGATTAGGGTTAGGGTTAGGGTTAGGGTTAGGGTTCGGACTAGGATTAGGGTTATGGTTAGGGTTAGGGTTAGGATTAGGGTTAGGGTTAGGGTTCCGATTAGAGTTAGGTTTAGAGTTTGGGTTTGGGTAAGGGTTAAGGTTAGGTTTAGGGTTAGGGTTAGTGTTAGGGTTAGGACTAGGATTAGGGCTAGGGTTAGGGTTAGGATTAGGGTTAGGGTTTGGTTTTAGGTTTGGGTTATGGTTAGGGTAAGGGTTAGGGTTAGGGTTTAGGGGTAGGGTTAGGTTTAAGGTTAGGGTTTCGGTTTGGGTTATGTTTTGGGTTAGGTTTAGGGTTAGGGTTAGGGTTTGAGTTGGAATTAGGTTTAGGGTTAGCATTAGGGTTAAGGTTAGGTTTAGGATTAGTGTTTCAGTTAGGGTTTGGGTTAGGCTTAGGGTTAAGACTAGGGTTATTGTTATTGTTAGGTTTAGGGTTAGCATTAGGGTTAGGATTAGGGTTAGGTTTACGGTTTGGGTTAGGGTTAGGGTTAGGGTTAGGGTTAGCATTAGGGTTTGGGTTAGGGTTAGGGTTAGGGTTAGGGTTAGGGTTAGGGTTAGGGTTAGGTTTAGCATTAGGGTTAGGGTTAGGATTATGGTTAGGGTTAGCTTTAGGGTTAGGGTTAGGGTTTGGGTTTGGGTTAGGGTTTGGGTTAGGGTTAGGGTTTGGGTTAGGGTTAGGGTTAGAGTTCGGTTTAGGATTTGGGTTAGGGTTACGTTTAGAGTCGGATTTGGGTTAGAGTTATGGTGAGGGTTAGGGGTTGGGTTAGGGTTAGGGTTACGGTTAGGGTTAGGGTTATGGTTAGGGTTAGGATTAGGGTTAGGGTTAGGGTTAGGGTTACGGTTTCGGTTTCGGTAATGTTTTGGGTTAGTTTTAGGGTTAGGTTTAGGGTTTGGGTTGGGTTAAGATTAGGGTTAGGGTTTGAGTTTGAATTAGGTTTAGGGTTAGCATTAGGGTTAGGGTTAGGTTTAGGATAAGTGTTTCAGTTAGGGTTAGGGTTAGGGTTAGGGTTTGGGTTCGGGTTAGGGTTAGGGTTAGGGTTTGATTTAGGGTTAAGTTTAGGGTTAGGGTTAGTGTTAGGGTTAGGGTTAGTGTTAAGGTTAGGGTTAGGGTTAGGGTTAGGATAAGGATGAGGGTTAGGGTTAGTGTTAAGATTATGGTTAGGGTTAGGGTTAGGGTTAGGTTTAGGGTTAGGGTTAGGTTTTGGGTTAGTGTTAGAGTTAGGGTTTGAGTTAGGGTTAGGTTTAGGGTTAGGTTAGGGTTTGGGTTAGAGTTAGGGTTAGGGTTAGGGTTAGAATTAGGGTTAGGGTTAAGGTTAGGGTTAGGGTTAGGGTTCGGATAAGGATGAGGGTTAGGGTTAGGGTTAGGATTAGTGTTATTATTTGGGTTAGGGTTAGGGTTAGGGTTTGGGTTAGTGTTAGAGTTAGGGTTTGAGTTAGGGTTAGGTATAGGGTTAGGTTAGGGTTTGGGTTAGAGTTAGGGTTAGGGTTAGGTTTGGGTTTGGTTTAGAGTTAGGGTTAGGTTTGGGTTTGGCTTAGAGTTAGTGTTAGGGTGAGGTGTTGGATTAGTGTTATGGTTAGGGTTAGGGTTAGGATTAGGGTTAGGGTTAGGGTTCCGATTAGAGTTAGGTTTAGAGTTTGTGTTTGGGTAAGGGTTAATGTTAGGGTTAGGGTTAGGGTTAGGGTTAGGGTTAGGGTTAGGGTTAGGGTTAGGGTTAGGACAAGGATTAGGGTTAGGGTTAGTGTTAGGTTTAGGGTTAGGGTTTGGTTTTAGGTTTGGGTTATGGTTAGGGTTAGTGTTAGGGTTAGGGTTTAGGGTTAGGTTTAGGGTTAGGGTTAGGGTTTCGGTTTGGGTTATGTTTTGGGTTAGGTTTAGGGTTAGGTTTAGGGTTTGGGTTCGGGTTAGGAATAGGGTTATGGTTTGAGTTTGAATTAGGTTTAGGGTTAGCATTAGGGTTAGGGTTAGGTTTAGGATTAGTGTTTCAGTTAGGCTTAGTGTTAGGGTTAGGGTTTGGGTACGGGTTAGGTTTAGGGTTAGGGTTAGGGTTTGATTTGGCGTTAGGGTTAAGGTTAGGGTTAGTGTTAGGGTTTGGGTTAGGGTGAGGGTTAGGAATAGGGTTAGTGATAGGGTTAGGTTTAGGGTTAGCATTAGTTTTAGGATTAGGTTTAGGGTTAGGGTTTCGGTTAGGGTTATGGTTAGGGTTAGGGTTAGGTTTAGGGTTTGGTTTAGGGTTATGGTTAGGGTTAGCGTTTGTGTGAGGGTTAGGGTTAGGGTTAGGGTTAGGGTTTGTGTTAAGATTAGGGTTTGGGTTTGGGTTAGGTTAGGGTTTGGGTTACGGTTAGGGTTAGGGTTAGGGTTTGGGTTTGGTTTAGTGTTAGGGTTAGGTTAACGTTTGGGTTAGAGTTAGGGTTAGGGTGAGGTGTTGGATTAGGGTTATGGTTAGGGTTAGGGT
>JAJHUQ010000063.1:1445000-1452500 GCA_035773235.1 Eospalax fontanierii | reverse complement strand
TTAGGGTTAGGGTTAGGGTTAGGGTTAGGGTTAGGGTTAGAATTAGGGTTAGTGTTAAGGTTAGGGTTAGGGTTAGGGTTAGGATAAGGATGAGGGTTAGGGTTAGTGTTAAGATTATGGTTAGGGTTAGGGTTAGGGTTAGGGTTAGGGTTAGGGTTAGGGTTTGGGTTAGTGTTAGAGTTAGGGTTTGAGTTAGGGTTAGGTTTAGGGTTAGGTTAGGGTTTGGGTTAGAGTTAGGGTTAGGGTTAGGGTTAGAATTAGGGTTAGGGTTAAGGTTAGGGTTAGGGTTAGGGTTCGGATAAGGATGAGGGTTAGGGTTAGGGTTAGGATTAGTGTTATTATTTGGTTTAGGGTTAGGGTTAGGGTTTGGGTTAGTGTTAGAGTTAGGGTTTGAGTTAGGGTTAGGTATAGGGTTAGGTTAGGGTTTGGGTTAGAGTTAGGGTTAGGGTTAGGTTTGGGTTTGGTTTAGAGTTAGGGTTAGGTTTGGGTTTGGCTTAGAGTTAGTGTTAGGGTGAGGTGTTGGATTAGTGTTATGGTTAGGGTTAGGGTTAGGATTAGGGTTAGGGTTAGGGTTCCGATTAGAGTTAGGTTTAGAGTTTGTGTTTGGGTAAGGGTTAATGTTAGGGTTAGGGTTAGGGTTAGGGTTAGGGTTAGGGTTAGGGTTAGGGTTAGGGTTAGGACAAGGATTAGGGTTAGGGTTAGTGTTAGGTTTAGGGTTAGGGTTTGGTTTTAGGTTTGGGTTATGGTTAGGGTTAGTGTTAGGTTTAGGGTTTAGGGTTAGGTTTAGGGTTAGGGTTAGGGTTTCGGTTTGGGTTATGTTTTGGGTTAGGTTTAGGGTTAGGTTTAGGGTTTGGGTTCGGGTTAGGAATAGGGTTATGGTTTGAGTTTGAATTAGGTTTAGGGTTAGCATTAGGGTTAGGGTTAGGTTTAGGATTAGTGTTTCAGTTAGGCTTAGTGTTAGGGTTAGGGTTTGGGTACGGGTTAGGTTTAGGGTTAGGGTTAGGGTTTGATTTAGCGTTAGGGTTAAGGTTAGGGTTAGTGTTAGGGTTTGGGTTAGGGTGAGGGTTAGGAATAGGGTTAGTGATAGGGTTAGGTTTAGGGTTAGCATTAGTTTTAGGATTAGGTTTAGGGTTAGGTTTTGGGTTAGGGTTATGGTTAGTGTTAGGGTTAGGTTTAGGGTTTGGTTTAGGGTTATGGTTAGGATTAGGGTTTGTGTGAGGGTTAGGGTTACGGTTAGGGTTAGGGTTTGTGTTAAGATTAGGGTTTGGGTTTGGGTTAGGTTAGGGTTTGGGTTACAGTTAGGGTTAGGGTTAGGGTTTGGGTTTGGTTTAGTGTTAGGGTTAGGTTAACGTTTGGGTTAGAGTTAGGGTTAGGGTGAGGTGTTGGATTAGGGTTATGGTTAGGGTTAGGGTTAGGATTAAGGTTAGGGTTAGGGTTCCGATTAGAGTTAGGTTTAGAGTTTGGGTTTGGGTAAGGGTTAAGGTTAGGGTTAGGGTTACGGTTAGGACTAGGATTAGGGTTAGGGTTAGGGTTAGCTTTAGGGTTACGGTTAGGGTTAGGTTTAGGTGTTCGGTTTGGGTTATGTTTTGGGTTAGGTTTAGGGTTAGGGTTAAGGTTAGGGTTAGCGTTAAGGTTAGGATTAGGGTTAGGGTTTGAGTTTGAATTAGGTTTAGGGTTAGCATTAGGGTTAGGGTTAGATTTAGGATAAGTGCTTCAGTTAGGGTTTGGGTTAGGGTTAGGGTTAGGGTTAGAGTTAGGGTTTGGGTTAGGGTTAGGGTTAGGGTTAGGGTTTGGGTTAGGGTTAGGGTTAGGGTTAGGGTTAGATTTTGGGTTAGGATTAGGGTTAGGGTTAGGGTTAGGGTTAGGGTTAGGGTTCGGACTAGGATTAGGGTTATGGTTAGGGTTAGGGTTAGGATTAGGGTTAGGGTTATGGTTCCAATTATAGTTAGGTTTAGAGTTTGGGTTTGGGTAAGGGTTAAGGTTAGGTTTAGGGTTAGGGTTAGGGTTAGGGTTAGGAAAAGGATTAGGGCTAGGGTTAGGGTTAGGATTAGGGTTAGGGTTTGGTTTTAGGTTTGGGTTATGGTTAGGGTAAGGGTTAGGGTTAGGGTTAGGGTTAGGGTTAGGTTTAGGGTTTCGGTTTGGGTTATGTTTTGGGTTAGGTTTAGGGTTAGGTTTAGGGTTTGAGTTGGAATTAGGTTTAGGGTTAGCATTATGGTTAGGGTTAGGTTTAGGATTAGTGTTTCAGTTAGGGTTAGGGTTAGGGTTAGGGTTTGGGTTCGGGTTAGGGTTAGGGTTAGGTTTAGGTTTTGATTTAGGGTTAGGGTTAGGGTTAGGGTTTTTGTTAGGGTTTGGGTTAGGGTTAGGGTTAAGACTAGGTTTAGTGGTAGGGTTAGGTTTAGGGTTAGCATTAGGGTTAGGATTAGGGTTAGGGTTACGATTTGGGTTAGGGTTAGGGATAGGGTTAGGGTTAGGGTTAGGGTTTGGGTTAGGGTTAGGGTTAGGGTTAGGGTTAGGGTTAGGGTTAGGTTTAGCATTAGGGTTAGGGTTAGGGTTATGGTTAGGGTTAGCTTTAGGGTTAGGGTTAGGGTTTGGGTTTGGATTAGGGTTTGGGTTAGGGTTAGGGTTTGGGTTAGGATTAGGGTTAGAGTTCGGGTTAGGATTTGGGTTAGGGTTAGGGTTAGAGTCGGATTTGGGTTAGAGTTATGGTGAGGGTTAGGGGTTGGGTTAGGGTTAGGGTTACGGTTAGGGTTAGGGTTATGGTTAGGGTTAGGATTAGGTTTAGGGTTAGGGTTAGGGTTACGGTTTCGGTTTCGGTTATGTTTTGGGTTAGTTTTAGGGTTAGGTTTAGGGTTTTGGTTGGGTTAGGATTAGGGTTAGGGTTTGAGTTTGAATTAGGTTTAGGGTTAGCATTAGGGTTAGGGTTAGGTTTAGGATAAGTGTTTCAGTTAGGGTTAGGGTTAGGGTTTGGGTTCGGGTTAGGGTTAGGGTTAGGGTTTGATTTAGGGTTAAGGTTAGGGTTAGGGTTAGTGTTAGGGTTTGGGTTAGGGTTACGGTTAGGAGTAGGGTTAGTGTTAGGGTTAGGTTTAGGGTTAGCATTAGGGTTAGGATTAGCGTTAGGTTTAGGGTTTGGGTTAGGGTTAGGGTTAGGGTTAGGGTTAGGGTTTGGGTTAGGGTTGGGGTCTGGTTAGGGTTAGGGTTAGGATTAGGGTTAGGGTTTGTGTTAAGATCAGGGTTTGGGTTTGGGTTAGGGTTAGGGTTAGGGTTAGGGTTAGGGTTAGAATTAGGGTTAGGGTTAAGGTTAGGGTTAGGGTTAGGGTTAGGATAAGAATGAGGGTTAGGGTTAGGGTTAGGATTAGTGTTATTATTTGGGTTATGGTTTGGGTTAGGGTTAGGGTTAGGGTTTGGGTTAGTGTTAGAGTTAGGGTTTGAGTTAGGGTTAGGTATAGGGTTAGGTTAGGGTTTGGGTTAGAGTTAGGGTTAGGGTTAGGTTTGGGTTTGGTTTAGAGTTACGGTTAGGTTTGCGTTTGGATTAGAGTTAGTGTTAGGGTGAGGTGTTGGATTAGTGTTATGGTTAGGGTTACGGTTAGGATTAGGGTTAGGGTTAGGGTTCCGATTAGAGTTAGGTTTAGAGTTTGGGTTTTGTAAGGGTTAAGGTTAGGGTTAGGGTTAGGGTTAGGGTTAGGGTTAGGGTTAGGACTTGGATTAGGGTTAGGGTTAGGGTTAGGATTATGGTTAGGGTTTGGATTTAGGTTTGGGTTATGTTTAGGGTAAGTGTTAGGGTTAGGGTTTCGGGTTAGGGTTAGGGTTAGGGTTAGGGTTTCGGTTTTGGTTATGTTTTGGTTTAGGTTTAGGGTTAGGGTTAGGGTTTGGTTTCGGGTTAGGATTAGGGTTAGTGTTTGAGTTTGAATTAGGTTTAGGGTTAGCATTAGGGTTAGGGTTAGGTTTAGGATTAGTGTTTCAGTTAGGTTTAGGGTTAGGGTTAGGGTTTGGGTTACGGTTAGGGTTAGGGTTAGGGTTTGATTTACGGTTAGGGTTAGGGTTAGGGTTAGTGTTAGGGCTTGGGTAGGGTTAGGGTTAGGACTAGGGTTAGTGTTAGGGTTAGGTTTAGGGTTAGCATTAGGGTTAGGATTAGGGTTAGGTTTAGGGATTGGGTAAGGGTTAGGGTTAGTTTTAGTGTTAGGGTTAGTGTTTGGGTTAGGGTTAGTGTTAGGGTGAGGGTTTGGGTTAGGGTAAGGGTTAGGATTAGGGTTAGGGTTTGTGTTAAGATTAGGGTTTGGGTTTGGGTTAGGGTTAGGGTTAGGGTTTGGATTAAGGTTACGTTTAGTATTCGGGTTTGGGTTTGGGTTAGGGTTAGGGTTAGGTTTACGTTTAGGGTTATTGTTTCGGTTTCAGTGTGGATTAGGCTTAGGTTTCGTGTTAGGGTTTGGGTTTGGGTTTGGTTTAGGATTAGGGTTAGGGTTAAGGTTAGGGTTAGGGTTTGGTTTAGGGTTAGGGTTAGGTTTAGGGTAAGCGTTTGGGTTAGGGTTAGGGTTAGGGTTTGATTTAGGGTTAGGGTTAGGGTTAGGGTTAGGGTTTGGGTTAAGGTTTGGGGTTAGGGGTTAGGGTTAAGTTTAGGTTTATTGTTAGGGTTAGGGATTGGGTTAGGGTTAGGGTTAGGGTTTGATTTAGGGTTAGGGTTAGGGTTAGGGTTAGGGTTTGGGTTAAGGTTTGGGGTTAGGGGTTAGGGTTAAGTTTAGGTTTATTGTTAGGGTTAGGGATTGGGTTAGGGTTAGGGTTAGGTTTAGGCTTAGGTTCAGATTTTGGGTTAGCGATAGGTTAGCGTTTGAGTTAGGGTTAGGGTTAGGGTTAGGTTTAGTGTTAGGGTTAGGGTTTGGTTTAGGATTACGGTAAGGTTTAGGTTTCCGGTTAAGTTTGGGGTTAGGGTTAGGGTTTGCGTTCGGGTTGGGTTAGTGTTAGGGTTTTAGTTAGGGTTAGGGTTAGGGTTAGGGTTTGGTTTAGGGTTTGGGGTTCGGGGTTAGGGGTTAAGTTTAGGTTTAGGGTTAGGGTTAAGGATTGGGTTAGGGTTAGGGTTAGGTTTAGGGTTAGGTTTAGGTTTTGGGTTAGGGTTAGGATTAGCGTTTGTGTTAGCGTTGGGGTTAGGGTTAGTGTTAGGGTTAGGGTTTGGTTTAGGAATACGGTTAGGTTTAGGTTTTCTGTTAAGTTTCGTGTTAGGGTTATGGTTTGCGTTCGGGTTGGGTTAGTGTTAGGGTTTTAGTTAGGGTTAGGGTTAGGTTTAGGGATAGGGTTAGGGTTAGGCCTTTGATTTGGGTTAGGCCTAGGGTTAGGGTTTGCGTTTGAGTTAGGTTTAGGGTTAGCATTAGGGCTAGGATTAGGGTTAGGATTAGGGTTTGGGCTAGGCTTAGGCTTAGGGCTAGGGTTAGGGTTTGGGTTAGGGTTAGGTTTGAATCTGGGTTAGTGTTAGGGTTATGGTTAGTGTTAAGATTATGGTTAGGGTTAGGGTTAGGGTTAGGTTTTGGGTTAGGGTTAGGGTTAGGGTTAGAATTAGGGTTAGGGTTAGGGTTAGGGTTAGGGTTAGGGTTAGGAAAAGGATGAGGTTTAGGGTTAGGGTTAGGATTAGGGTTATTATTTGGGTTATGGTTTGGGTTAGGGTTAGTGTTAGGGTTTGGGTTAGTGTTAGAGTTAGTGTTTGAGTTAGGGTTAGGTTTAGGCTTACATTGGGGTTTGGGTTAGAGTTAGGGTTAGGGTTAGGGTTTGCGTTTGGTTTAGAGTTAGGGTTAGGTTAGGGTTTGGGTTAGAGTTAGGGTTAGGGTGAGGTGTTGGATTAGGGTTATGGTTAGGGTTAGGGTTAGGATTAGGGTTAGGGTTAGGGTTCCGATTAGAGTTATGTTTAGAGTTTGGGTTTTGGTAAGGGTTAAGGTTCGGGTTAGGTTTAGGGTTAGGGTTAGGGTTAGGGTTAGGGTTAGGGTTAGGGTTAGGGTTAGGGTTAGGAAAAGGATGAGGTTTAGGGTTAGGGTTAGGATTAGGGTTATTATTTGGGTTATGGTTTGGGTTAGGGTTAGTGTTAGGGTTTGGGTTAGTGTTAGAGTTAGTGTTTGAGTTAGGGTTAGGTTTAGGCTTACATTGGGGTTTGGGTTAGAGTTAGGGTTAGGGTTAGGGTTTGCGTTTGGTTTAGAGTTAGGGTTAGGTTAGGGTTTGGGTTAGAGTTAGGGTTAGGGTGAGGTGTTGGATTAGGGTTATGGTTAGGGTTAGGGTTAGGATTAGGGTTAGGGTTAGGGTTCCGATTAGAGTTATGTTTAGAGTTTGGGTTTTGGTAAGGGTTAAGGTTCGGGTTAGGTTTAGGGTTAGGGTTAGGGTTAGGGTTAGGGTTAGGGTTAGGGTTAGGGTTAGGGTTAGGACTAGGATTAGGGTTAGGGTTAGTGTTAGGTTTAGGGTTAGGGTTTGGGTTTAGGTTTGGGTTATGGTTAGGGTTAGTGTTAGGGTTAGGGTTTAGGGTTAGGTTTAGGGTTAGGGTGAGGGATTCGGTTTGGGTTATGTTTTGGTTTAGGTTTAGGGTTAGGTTTAGGGTTTGGGTTCGGGTTAGTAATAGGGTTATGGTTTGAGTTTGAATTAGGTTTAGGGTTAGCATTAGGGTTAGGGTTAGGTTTAGGATTAGTGTTTCAGTTAGGCTTAGTGTTAGGGTTAGGGTTTGGGTACCGGTTAGGTTTAGGGTTAGGGTTAGGGTTTGATTTAGGGTTAGGGTTAAGGTTAGGGTTAGTGTTAGGGTTTGGGTTAGGGTTAGGGTTAGGAATAGGGTTAGTGATAGGGTTAGGTTTAGGGTTAGCATTATGGTTAGGATTCGGTTTAGGGTTACGGTTTGGGTTTGGGTACGGGTTAGGTTTAGGGTTAGTGTTAGGGTTTGATTTAGGGTTAGGGTTAAGGTTAGGGTTAGTGTTAGGGTTTGGGTTAGGGTTAGGGATAGGAATAGGGTTAGTGATAGGGTTAGGATTAGGGTTAGCATTAGGGTTAGGATTAGGTTTAGGGTTAGAGTTTGGATTAGGGTTATGGTTAGGGTTAGGGTTAGGTTTAGGGTTTGGTTTAGGGTTATGGTTAGGGTTAGGGTTTGGGTGAGGGTTAGGGTTAGGGTTAGGGTTAGGGTTTGTGTTAAGATTAGGGTTTGGGTTTGGGTTAGGTTTGGGTTTGGGTTACAGTTAGGGTTAGGGTTAGGGTTTGGTTTTGGTTTAGTGTTAGGGTTAGGTTAGGGTTTGGGTTAGAGTTAGGGTTAGGGTGAGGTGTTGGATTAGGGTTATGGTTAGGGTTAGGGTTAGGATTAGGGTTAGGGTTAGGGTTCCGATTAGAGTTAGGTTTAGAGTTTGGGTTTGGGTAAGGGTTAAGGTTAGGGTTAGGGTTAGGGTTAGGGTTAGGACTAGGATTAGGGTTAGGGTTAGGGTTAGGATTAGGGTTACGGTTAGGGTTAGGGTTAGGTGTTCGGTTTGGGTTTTGTTTTAGGTTAGGTTTAGTGTT
>JAJHUQ010000063.1:1415000-1440000 GCA_035773235.1 Eospalax fontanierii | reverse complement strand
TTAGTGTTAGAGTTAGGGTTTGGGTACGGGTTAGGTTTAGGGTTAGGGTTAGGGTTTGATTTAGGGTTAGGGTTAAGGTTAGGGTTAGTGTTAGGGTTTGGGTTAGGGTTAGGGTTAGGAATAGGGTTAGTGATAGGGTTAGGTTTAGGGTTAGCATTATGGTTAGGATTCGGTTTAGGGTTAGGGTTTGGGTTTGGGTACGGGTTAGGTTTAGGGTTAGTGTTAGGGTTTGATTTAGGGTTAGGGTTAAGGTTAGGGTTAGTGTTAGGGTTTGGGTTAGGGTTAGGGATAGGAATAGGGTTAGTGATAGGGTTAGGTTTAGGGTTAGCATTAGGGTTAGGATTAGGTTTAGGGTTAGAGTTTGGATTAGGGTTATGGTTAGGGTTAGGGTTAGGTTTAGGGTTTGGTTTAGGGTTATGGTTAGGTTTAGGGTTTGGGTGAGGGTTAGGGTTAGGGTTAGGGTTAGGGTTTGTGTTAAGATTAGGGTTTGGGTTTGGGTTAGGTTTGGGTTTGGGTTACAGTTAGGGTTAGGGTTAGGGTTTGGTTTTGGTTTAGTGTTAGGGTTAGGTTAGGGTTTGGGTTAGAGTTAGGGTTAGGGTGAGGTGTTGGATTAGGGTTATGGTTAGGGTTAGGGTTAGGATTAGGGTTAGGGTTAGGGTTCCGATTAGAGTTAGGTTTAGGGTTTGGGTTTGGGTAAGGGTTAAGGTTAGGGTTAGGGTTAGGGTTAGGGTTAGGACTAGGATTAGGGTTAGGGTTAGGGTAAGGATTAGGATTACGGTAAGGGTTAGGGTTAGGGGTACGGTTTGGGTTTTGTTTTGGGTTAGGTTTAGGGTTAGGGTTAGGGTTAGGGTTAGGGTTAAGGTTAGGATTAGGGTTAGGGTTTGAGTTTGAATTAGGTTTAGGGTTAGCATTAGGGTTAGGGTTAGATTTAGGATAAGTGTTTCAGTTAGGGTTTGGGTTAGGGTTAGGTTTAGGGTTAGGGTTAGGGTTTGGGTTAGGGTTAGGGTTAGGGTAAGGGTTTGGGTTAGGGTTAGGGTTAGCGTTAGGATTAGGTTTTGGGTTAGGATTAGGGTTAGGGTTAGGGTTAGGGTTAGGGTTAGGGTTAGGGTTCGGACTAGGATTAGGGTTATGGTTAGGGTTAGGGTTAGGATTAGGGTTAGGGTTAGGGTTCCGATTAGAGTTAGGTTTAGAGTTTGGGTTTGGGTAAGGGTTAAGGTTAGGTTTAGGGTTAGGGTTAGTGTTAGGGTTAGGACTAGGATTAGGGCTAGGGTTAGGGTTAGGATTAGGGTTAGGGTTTGGTTTTAGGTTTGGGTTATGGTTAGGGTAAGGGTTAGGGTTAGGGTTTAGGGGTAGGGTTAGGTTTAAAGTTAGGGTTTCGGTTTGGGTTATGTTTTGGGTTAGGTTTAGGGTTAGGGTTAGGGTTTGAGTTGGAATTAGGTTTAGGGTTAGCATTAGGGTTAGGATTAGGGTTAGGGTTACGGTTTGGGTTAGGGTTAGGGTTAGGGTTAGGGTTAGCGTTAGGGTTTGGGTTAGGGTTAGGGTTAGGGTTAGGGTTAGGGTTAGGGTTAGGGTTAGGTTTAGCATTAGGGTTAGGGTTAGGGTTATGGTTAGGGTTAGCTTTAGGGTTAGGGTTAGGGTTTGGGTTTGGGTTAGGGTTTGGGTTAGGGTTAGGGTTTGGGTTAGGGTTAGGGTTAGAGTTCGGGTTAGGGTTAGGTTTGGGTTAGCTTTAGGGTTAGGGTTAGGGTTTGGGTTTGGGTTAGGATTTGGGTTAGGGTTACGTTTAGATTCGGATTTGGGTTAGAGTTATGGTGAGGGTTAGGGGTTGGGTTAGGGTTAGGGTTACGGTTAGGGTTAGGGTTATGGTTAGGGTTAGGATTAGGGTTAGGGTTAGGGTTAGGGTTACGGTTTCGGTTTCGGTTATGTTTTGGGGTAGTTTTAGGGTTAGGTTTAGGGTTTGGGTTGGGTTAAGATTAGGGTTAGGGTTTGAGTTTGAATTAGGTTTAGGGTTAGCATTAGGGTTAGGGTTAGGTTTAGGATAAGTGTTTCAGTTAGGGTTAGGGTTAGGGTTAGGGTTTGGGTTCGGGTTAGGGTTAGGGTTAGGGTTTGATTTAGGGTTAAGTTTAGGGTTAGGGTTAGTGTTAGGGTTTGGGTTAGGGTTACGGTTAGGAATATGGTTAGTGTTAGGGTTAGGGTTCCGATTAGAGTTAGGTTTAGAGTTTGGGTTTGGGTAAGGGTTAAGGTTAGGTTTAGGGTTAGTGTTAGGGTTAGGGTTAGGACTAGGATTAGGGCTAGGGTTAGGGTTAGGATTAGTGTTAGGGTTTGGTTTTAGGTTTGGGTTATGGTTAGGGTAAGGGTTAGGGTTAGGGTTTAGGGTTAGGGTTAGGTTTAAGGTTAGGGTTTCGGTTTGGGTTATGTTTTGGGTTAGGTTTAGGGTTAGGGTTAGGGTTTGAGTTGGAATTAGATTTAGGGTTAGCATTAGGGTTAGGGTTAGGTTTAGGATTAGTGTTTCAGTTAGGGTTTGGGTTAGGGTTAGGTTTAAGACTAGGGTTAGTGTTATTGTTAGGTTTAGGGTTAGCATTAGGGTTAGGATTAGGGTTAGGATTACGGTTTGGGTTAGGGTTAGGGTTAGGGTTAGGGTGAGGGTTAGGGTTAGGGTTTGGGTTAGGGTTAAGGTTAGGGTTAGGGTTAGGGTTAGGGTTAGGTTTAGCATTAGGGTTAGGGTTAGGGTTAGCTTTAGGGTTAGGGTTAGGGTTTGGGTTTGGGTTTGGGTTAGGGTTTGGGTTAGGGTTAGGGTTTGGGTTGGGTTAGGGTTAGAGTTCGGGTTAGGATTTGGGTTAGGGTTAGGGTTAGAGTCGGATTTGGGTTAGAGTTATGGTGAGGTTTAGGGGTTGGGTTAGGGTTAGAGTTACGGTTAGGTTTAGGGTTATGGTTAGGGTTAGGATTAGGGTTAGGGTTAGGGTTAGCGTTACGGTTTCGGTTTCGGTTATGTTTTGGGTTAGTTTTAGGGTTAGGTTTAGGGTTTGGGTTGGGTTAGGATTAGGGTTAGGGTTTGAGTTTGAATTAGGTTTAGGGTTAGCATTAGGGTTAGGGTTAGGTTTAGGATAAGTGTTTCAGTTAGGGTTAGGGTTAGGGTTTGGGTTAGGGTTAGGGTTAGGGTTAGTGTTAGGTTTTGGGTTAGGTTTAGTGTTAGGGTTAGGGTTAGGGTTAGGGTTTGGGTTAGGATTAGGGTTAGGGTTAGGGTTTGGGTTAGGGTTAGGGTTACGGTTATGGTTAGGGTTAGGATTAGGGTTAGGGTTTGTGTTAAGATTAGTTTTTTGGTTTGGGTTAGGGTTAGGGTTAGGGTTAGGGTTGGGATTAGAATTAGGGTTAGTGTTAAGGTTAGGGTTAGGGTTTGGGTTAGGATAAGGATGAGGGTTAGCGTTAGGGTTAGGATTAGGGTTATTATTTGAGTTTGGGTTATGGTTTGGGTTAGGGTTAGGGTTAGGGTTTGGGTTAGTGTTAGAGTTAGGGTTTGAGTTAGGTTTAGGTTTAGGCTTAGGTTAGGGTTTGGGTTAGAGTTAGGGTTAGGGTTAGGGTTTGGGTTTGGTTTAGAGTTAGGGTTAGGTTAGGGTTTGGGTTAGAGTTAGGGTTAGGGTGAGGTGTTGGATTAGGGTTATGGTTAGGGTTAGGGTTAGGGTTAGGGTTAGGGGTCCGATTAGGGTTAGGTTAAGAGTTTGGGTTTGGGTAAGGGTTAAGGTTAGGTTTAGCGTTAGGGTTAGGGTTAGGGTTAGGACTAGGATTAGGTTTATGGTTATGGTTAGGGTTAGGATTAGGGTTAGGATTAGGGTTCCGATTAGAGTTAGGTTTCGAGTTTGGGTTTGGGTAAGGGTTAAGGTTAGGTTTAGGGTTAGGGTTAGGGTTAGGGTTAGGACTAGGATTAGGGTTAGGGTTAGGGTTAGCATTAGGGTTAGGGTTAGGGTTAGGGTTAGGACTAGGATTAGGGTTAGGTTAGGGTTTGGGTTAGAGTTAGGGTTAGTGTTAGGGTTTGGGTTTGGGTTCGGGTTAGGGTTAGGGTTAGGGTTTGATTTAGGGTTAAGGTTAGGGTTAGGGTTAGTGTTACGGTTTGGGTTAGGGTTACGGTTAGGAGTAGGGTTAGTGTTAGGGTTAGGTTTAGGGTTAGCATTAGGGTTAGGATTAGCGTTAGGGTTAGGGTTTGGGTTAGGGTTAGGGTTAGGGTTAGGGTTAGGGTTAGGGTTTGGGTTAGGGTTAGGTTTAGGGTTAGCGTTAGGGTCTGGTTAGGGTTAGGGTTAGGATTAGGGTTAGGGTTTGTGTTAAGATCACGGTTTATGTTTGGGTTAGGGTTAGGGTTAGGGTTAGGGTTAGGGTTAGAATTAGGGTTAGGGTTAAGGTTAGGGTTAGGGTTAGGGTTAGGATAAGGATGAGGGTTAGGGTTAGGGTTAGGATTAGTGTTATTATTTGGGTTATGGTTTGGGTTAGGATTAGGGTTAGGGTTTGGGTTAGTGTTAGAGTTAGGGTTTGAGTTAGGGTTAGGTATAGGGTTAGGTTAGGGTTTGGGTTAGAGTTAGGGTTAGGGTTAGGTTTGGGTTTGGTTTAGAGTTAGGGTTAGGTTTGGGTTTGGATTAGAGTTAGTGTTAGGGTGAGGTGTTGGATTAGTGTTATGGTTAGGGTTACGGTTAGGATTAGGGTTAGGGTTAGGGTTCCGATTAGAGTTAGGTTTAGAGTTTGGGTTTTGTAAGGGTTAAGGTTAGGGTTAGGGTTAGGGTTAGGGTTAGGGTTAAGACTTGGATTAGGGTTAGGGTTAGGGTTAGGACTAGGATTAGGGTTAGGTTAGGGTTTGGGTTAGAGTTAGGGTTAGGGTTAGGGTTTGGGTTTGGGTTCGGGTTAGGGTTAGGGTTAGGGTTTGATTTAGGGTTAAGGTTAGGGTTAGGGTTAGTGTTAGGGTTAGGGTTAGGGTTAGGGTTAGGGTTAGGGTTAGGGTTAGGGTTAGGGTTAGGGTTAGGATAAGGATGAGGGTTAGGGTTAGGGTTAGGATTAGTGTTATTATTTGGGTTATGGTTTGGGTTAGGGTTAGGGTTAGGGTTTGGGTTAGTGTTAGAGTTAGGGTTTGAGTTAGGGTTAGGTATAGGGTTAGGTTAGGGTTTGGGTTAGAGTTAGGGTTAGGGTTAGGTTTGGGTTTGGTTTAGAGTTAGGGTTAGGTTTGGGTTTGGATTAGAGTTAGTGTTAGGGTGAGGTGTTGGATTAGTGTTATGGTTAGGGTTACGGTTAGGATTAGGGTTAGGGTTAGGGTTCCGATTAGAGTTAGGTTTAGAGTTTGGGTTTTGTAAGGGTTAAGGTTAGGGTTAGGTTTAGGGTTAGGGTTAGTGTTAGGACTTGGATTAGGGTTAGGTTTAGGGTTAGGATTATGGTTAGGGTTTGGATTTAGGTTTTGGTTATGTTTAGGGTAAGTGTTAGGGTTAGGATTTTGGGTTAGGGTTAGGGTTAGGGTTAGGGTTTCGGTTTTGGTTATGTTTTGGGTTAGGTTTAGGGTTAGGGTTAGGGTTTTTGTTCGGGTTAGGATTAGGTTTAGGGTTTGAGTTTGAATTACGTTTAGGGTTAGCATTAGGGTTAGGGTTAGGTTTAGGATTAGTGTTTCAGTTAGGGTTAGGGTTAGGGTTAGGGTTTGGGTTCGGGTTAGGGTTAGGGTTAGGGTTTGATTTACGGTTAGGGTTAGGGTTAGGCTTAGTGTTAGGGTTTGGGTAGGGTTAGGGTTAGGCCTAGGGTTAGTGTTAGGGTTAGGTTTAGGGTTAGCATTAGGGTTAGGATTAGGGTTAGGTTTAGGGTTTGGGTTAGGGTTTGGGTTAGTGTTAGGGTTAGGGTTAGGGTTTGGGTTAGGGTTAGGGTTAGGGTTAGGGTTAGGTTTTGGGTTAGGATTAGGGTTAGGGTTAGGATTAGGTTTAGGGTTAGGGTTAGGACTAGGATTAGGGTTATGGTTAGGGTTAGGGTTAGGATTAGGGTTAGGGTTAGGGTTCCGATTAGAGTTAGATTTAGAGTTTGGGTTTGGGTAAGGGTTAAGGTTAGGTTTAGGGTTAGGGTTAGGGTTAGGGTTAGGACTAGGATTAGGGCTAGGGTTAGGGTTAGGATTAGGGTTAGGGTTTGGTTTTAGGTTTGGGTTTTGGTTAGGGTAAGGGTTAGGGTTAGGGTTTAGGGTTAGGGTTAGGTTTAAGGTTAGGGTTTCGGTTTGGGTTATGTTTTGGGTTAGGTTTAGGGTTAGAGTTAGGGTTTGAGTTGGAATTAGATTTAGGGTTAGCATTAGGGTTAGGGTTAGGTTTAGGATTAGTGTTTCAGTTAGGGTTTGGGTTAGGGTTAGGGTTAAGACTAGGGTTAGTGTTATTGTTAGGTTTAGGGTTAGCATTAGGGTTAGGATTAGGGTTAGGGTTACGGTTTGGGTTAGGGTTAGGGTTAGGGTTAGGGTTAGGGTTAGGGTTTGGGTTAGTGTTAGGGTTAGGTTTATGGTTAGGGTTAGGTTTAGCATTAGGGTTAGGGTTAGGGTTATGGTTAGGGTTAGCTTTAGGGTTAGGGTTAGGGTTTGGGTTTGGGTTAGGGTTTGGGTTAGGGTTAGGGTTTGGGTTGGGTTAGGGTTAGAGTTCGGGTTAGGATTTGGGTTAGGGTTAGGGTTAGAGTCGGATTTGGGTTAGAGTTATGGTGAGCGTTAGGGGTTGGGTTAGGGTTAGAGTTACGGTTAGGTTTAGGGTTATGGTTAGGGTTAGGATTAGGGTTAGGGTTAGAGTTAGGGTTACGGTTTCGGTTTCGGTTATGTTTTGGGTTAGTTTTAGGGTTAGGTTTAGGGTTTGGGTTGGGTTAGGATTAGGGTTAGGGTTTGAGTTTGAATTAGGTTAGGGTTAGGGTTAGGGTTAGGGTTAGGGTTCCGATTAGAGTTAGGTTTAGAGTTTGGGTTTGGGTAGGGGTTAAGGTTAGGTTTAGCGTTAGGGTTAGGGTTAGGGTTAGGCCTAGGATTAGGTTTATGGTTATGGTTAGGGTTAGGATTAGGGTTAGGATTAGGGTTCCGATTAGAGTTAGGTTTCGAGTTTGGGTTTGGGTAAGGGTTAAGGTTAGGTTTAGGGTTAGGGTTAGGGTTAGGGTTAGGACTAGGATTAGGGTTAGGGTTAGGGTTAGCATTAGGGTTAGGGTTAGGGTTAGGGTTAGGACTAGGATTAGGGTTAGGTTAGGGTTTGGGTTAGAGTTAGGGTTAGGGTTAGTTTTAGGGTTTGGGTTTGGGTTCGGGTTAGGGTTAGGGTTAGGGTTTGATTTAGGGTTAAGGTTAGGGTTAGGGTTAGTGTTAGGGTTTGGGTTAGGGTTACGGTTAGGAGTAGGGTTAGTGTTAGGGTTAGGTTTAGGGTTAGCATTAGGGTTAGCATTAGCGTTAGGGTTAGGGTTTGGGTTAGGGTTAGGGTTAGTGTTAGGGTTAGGGTTTGGGTTAGGGTTAGGGTTAGGGTTAGCGTTAGGGTCTGGTTAGGGTTAGGGTTAGGATTAGGGTTAGGGTTTGTGTTAAGATCACCGTTTGGGTTTGGGTTAGGGTTAGGGTTAGGGTTAGGGTTAGGGTTAGGGTTAGAATTAGGGTTAGGGTTAAGGTTAGGGTTAGGGTTAGGGTAAGGATAAGGATGAGGGTTAGGGTTAGGGTTAGGATTAGTGTTATTATTTGGGTTATGGTTTGGGTTAGGGTTAGGGTTAGGGTTTGGGTTAGTGTTAGAGTTAGGGTTTGAGTTAGGGTTAGGTATAGGGTTAGGTTAGGGTTTGGGTTAGAGTTAGGGTTAGGGTTAGGTTTGGGTTTGGTTTAGAGTTAGGGTTAGGTTTGGGTTTGGATTAGAGTTAGTGTTAGGGTGAGGTGTTGGATTAGTGTTATGGTTAGGGTTACGGTTAGGATTAGGTTTAGGGTTAGGGTTCCGATTAAAGTTAGGTTTAGAGTTTGGGTTTTGTAAGGGTTAAGGTTAGGGTTAGGGTTAGGGTTAGGGTTAGGGTTAGGGTTAGGACTTGGATTAGGGTTAGGGTTAGGGTTAGGATTATGGTTAGGGTTTGGATTTAGGTTTTGGTTATGTTTAGGGTAAGTGTTAGGGTTAGGGTTTCGGGTTAGGGTTAGGGTTAGGGTTAGGGTTTCGGTTTTGGTTATGTTTTGGGTTAGGTTTAGGGTTAGGGTTAGGGTTTGGGTTTGGGTTAGAATTAGGGTTAGGGTTTGAGTTTGAATTACGTTTAGGGTTAGCATTAGGGTTAGGGTTAGGTTTAGGATTAGTGTTTCAGTTAGGGTTAGGGTTAGGGTTAGGGTTTGGTTTCGGGTTAGGGTTAGGGTTAGGGTTTGATTTACGGTTAGGGTTAGGGTTAGGCTTAGTGTAAGGGTTTGGGTAGGGTTAGGGTTAGGCCTAGGGTTAGTGTTAGGGTTAGGTTTAGGGTTAGCATTAGGGTTAGGATTAGGGTTAGGTTTAGGGTTTGGGTTAGGGTTTGGGTTAGGGTTAGGGTTAGGGTTAGGGTTTGGGTTAGGGTTAGGGTTAGGGTTAGGGTTAGGTTTTGGGTTAGGATTAGGGTTAGGGTTAGGATTAGCGTTAGGGTTAGGGTTAGGGTTAGGACTAGGATTAGGGTTATGGTTAAGGTTAGGGTTAGGATTAGGGTTAGGGTTAGGGTTCCGATTAGAGTTAGGTTTAGAGTTTGGGTTTGGGTAAGGGTTAAGGTTAGGTTTAGGTTTAGGGTTAGGGTTAGGGTTAGGACTAGGATTAGGGCTAGGGTTAGGGTTAGGATTAGGGTTAGGGTTTGGTTTTAGGTTTGGGTTATGGTTAGGGTAAGGGTTAGGGTTAGGGTTTAGGGTTAGGGTTAGGTTTAAGGTTAGGGTTTCGGTTTGGGTTATGTTTTGGGTTAGGTTTAGGGTTAGGGTTAGGGTTTGAGTTGGAATTAGATTTTGGGTTAGCATTAGGGTTAGGGTTAGGTTTAGGATTAGTGTTTCAGTTAGGGTTTGGGTTAGGGTTAGGGTTAAGACTAGGGTTAGTGTTATTGTTAGGTTTAGGGTTAGCATTAGGGTTAGGATTAGGGTTAGGGTTACGGTTTGGGTTAGGGTTAGGGTTAGGGTTAGGGTTAGGGTTAGGGTTTGGGTTAGGGTTAGGGTTAGGGTTAGGGTTAGGGTTAGGGTTAGGTTTAGCATTAGGGTTAGGGTTAGGGTTATGGTTAGGGTTAGCTTTAGGGTTAGGGTTAGGGTTTGGGTTTGGGTTAGGGTTTGGGTTAGGGTTAGGGTTTCGGTTGGGTTAGGGTTAGAGTTCGGGTTAGGATTTGTGTTAGGGTTAGGGTTAGAGTCGGATTTGGGTTAGAGTTATGGTGAGGGTTAGGGGTTGGGTTAGGGTTAGAGTTACGGTTAGGTTTAGGGTTATGGTTAGGGTTAGGATTAGGGTTAGGGTTAGGGTTAGGGTTACGGTTTCGGTTTCTGTTATGTTTTGGGTTAGTTTTAGGGTTAGGTTTAGGGTTTGGGTTGGGTTAGGATTAGGGTTAGGGTTTGAGTTTGAATTAGGTTTAGGGTTAGCATTAGGGTTAGGGTTAGGTTTAGGATAAGTGTTTCAGTTAGGGTTAGGGTTAGGGTTTGGGTTAGGGTTAGGGTTAGGGTTAGGTTTTGGGTTAGGTTTAGTGTTAGGGTTAGGGTTAGGGTTAGGGTTTGGGTTATGATTAGGGTTAGGGTTAGGGTTTGGGTTAGGGTTAGGTTTACGGTTACGGTTAGGGTTAGGATTAGGGTTAGGGTTTGTGTTGAGATTAGTTTTTGGGTTTGGGTTAGGGTTAGGGTTAGGGTTAGGGTTGGGATTAGAATTAGGGTTAGTGTTAAGGTTAGGGTTAGGGTTTGGGTTAGGATAAGGATGAGGGTTAGCGTTAGGGTTAGGATTAGGGTTATTATTTGTGTTTGGGTTATGATTTGGGTTAGGGTTAGGGTTAGGGTTTGGGTTAGTGTTAGAGTTAGGGTTTGAGTTAGGTTTAGGTTTAGGCTTAGGTTAGGGTTTGTGTTAGAGTTAGGGTTAGGGTTAGGGTTTGGGTTTGGTTTAGAGTTAGGGTTAGGTTAGGGTTTGGGTTAGAGTTAGGGTTAGGGTGAGGTGTTGGATTAGGGTTATGGGTAGGGGTAGGGTTAGGAGTAGGGTTAGGGCTAGGGTTCCGCTTAGAGTTAGGTTTAGAGTTTGGGTTTGGGTAAGGGTTAAGGTTAGGTTTAGCGTTAGGGTTAGTGTTAGGGTTAGGACTAGGATTAAGTTTATGGTTATGGTTAGGGTTAGGATTAGGGTTAGGATTAGGGTTCCGATTAGAGTTAGGTTTCGAGTTTGGGTTTGGGTAAGGGTTAAGGTTAGGTTTAGGGTTAGGGTTAGGGTTAGGGTTAGGACTAGGATTAGGGGTAGGGTTAGGGTTAGCATTAGGGTTAGGGTTAGGGTTAGGGTTAGGACTAGGATTAGGGTTAGGTTAGGGTTTGGGTTAGAGTTAGGGTTAGGGTTAGGGTTTGGGTTTGGGTTCGGGTTAGGGTTAGGGTTAGGGTTTGATTTAGGGTTAAGGTTAGGGTTAGGGTTAGTGTTAGGGTTTGGGTTAGGGTTACGGTTAGGAGTAGGGTTAGTGTTAGGGTTAGGTTTAGGGTTAGCATTAGGGTTAGGATTAGCGTTAGGGTTAGGGTTTGGGTTAGGGTTAGGGTTTGGGTTAGGGTTAGGGTTTGGGTTGGGTTAGGGTTAGAGTTCGGGTTAGGATTTGGGTTAGGGTTAGGGTTAGAGTCGGATTTGGGTTAGAGTTATGGTGAGGGTTAGGGGTTGGGTTAGGGTTAGAGTTACGGTTAGGTTTAGGGTTATGGTTAGGGTTAGGATTAGGGTTAGGGTTAGAGTTAGGGTTACGGTTTCGGTTTCGGTTTTGTTTGGGGTTAGTTTTAGGGTTAGGTTTAGGGTTTGGGTTGGGTTAGAATTAGGGTTAGGGTTTGAGTTTGAATTAGGTTAGGGTTAGGGTTAGGGTTAGGGTTAGGGTTCCGATTAGAGTTAGGTTTAGAGTTTGGGTTTGGGTAGGGGTTAAGGTTAGGTTTAGCGTTAGGGTTAGGGTTAGGGTTAGGCCTAGGATTAGGTTTATGGTTATGGTTAGGGTTAGGATTAGGGTTAGGATTAGGGTTCCGATTAGAGTTAGGTTTCGAGTTTGGGTTTGGGTAAGGGTTAAGGTTAGGTTTAGGGTTAGGGTTAGGGTTAGGGTTAGGACTAGGATTAGGGTTAGGGTTAGGGTTAGCATTAGGGTTAGGGTTAGGGTTAGGGTTAGGACTAGGATTAGGGTTAGGTTAGGGTTTGGGTTAGAGTTAGGGTTAGGGTTAGTTTTAGGGTTTGGGTTTGGGTTCGGGTTAGGGTTAGGGTTAGGGTTTGATTTAGGG
The DNA here is from genome assembly GCA_035773235.1 of Eospalax fontanierii. Taxonomy (NCBI): domain Eukaryota; kingdom Metazoa; phylum Chordata; class Mammalia; order Rodentia; family Spalacidae; genus Eospalax; species Eospalax fontanierii. The sequence continues at coordinate 1,428,626 of JAJHUQ010000063.1, read as the reverse complement.
TTAAGGTTAGGGTTAGGGTTAGTGTTAGGGTTTGGGTTAGGGTTACGGTTAGGAGTAGGGTTAGTGTTAGGGTTAGGTTTAGGGTTAGCATTAGCGTTAGGGTTAGGGTTTGGGTTAGGGTTAGGGTTAGTGTTAGGGTTAGGGTTTGGGTTAGGGTTAGGGTTAGGGTTAGCGTTAGGGTCTGGTTAGGGTTAGGGTTAGGATTAGGGTTAGGGTTTGTGTTAAGATCACCGTTTGGGTTTGGGTTAGGGTTAGGGTTAGGGTTAGGGTTAGGGTTAGGGTTAGAATTAGGGTTAGGGTTAAGGTTAGGGTTAGGGTTAGGGTTAGGATAAGGATGAGGGTTAGGGTTAGGGTTAGGATTAGTGTTATTATTTGGGTTATGGTTTGGGTTAGGGTTAGGGTTAGGGTTTGGGTTAGTGTTAGAGTTAGGGTTTGAGTTAGGGTTAGGTATAGGGTTAGGTTAGGGTTTGGGTTAGAGTTAGGGTTAGGGTTAGGTTTGGGTTTGGTTTAGAGTTAGGGTTAGGTTTGGGTTTGGATTAGAGTTAGTGTTAGGGTGAGGTGTTGGATTAGTGTTATGGTTAGGGTTACGGTTAGGATTAGGTTTAGGGTTAGGGTTCCGATTAAAGTTAGGTTTAGAGTTTGGGTTTTGTAAGGGTTAAGGTTAGGGTTAGGGTTAGGGTTAGGGTTAGGGTTAGGGTTAGGACTTGGATTAGGGTTAGGGTTTGGGTTAGGATTATGGTTAGGGTTTGGATTTAGGTTTTGGTTATGTTTAGGGTAAGTGTTAGGGTTAGGGTTTCGGGTTAGGGTTAGGGTTAGGGATAGGGTTTCGGTTTTGGTTATGTTTTGGGTTAGGTTTAGGGTTAGGGTTAGGGTTTGGGTTTGGGTTAGAATTAGGGTTAGGGTTTGAGTTTGAATTACGTTTAGGGTTAGCATTAGGGTTAGGGTTAGGTTTAGGATTAGTGTTTCAGTTAGGGTTAGGGTTAGGGTTAGGGTTTGGGTTCGGGTTAGGGTTAGGGTTAGGGTTTGATTTACGGTTAGGGTTAGGGTTAGGCTTAGTGTAAGGGTTTGGGTAGGGTTAGGGTTAGGCCTAGGGTTAGTGTTAGGGTTAGGTTTAGGGTTAGCATTAGGGTTAGGATTAGGGTTAGGTTTAGGGTTTGGGTTAGGGTTTGGGTTAGGGTTAGGGTTAGGGTTAGGGTTTGGGTTAGGGTTAGGGTTAGGGTTAGGGTTAGGTTTTGGGTTAGGATTAGGGTTAGGGTTAGGATTAGCGTTAGGGTTAGGGTTAGGGTTAGGACTAGGATTAGGGTTATGGTTAAGGTTAGGGTTAGGATTAGGGTTAGGGTTAGGGTTCCGATTAGAGTTAGGTTTAGAGTTTGGGTTTGGGTAAGGGTTAAGGTTAGGTTTAGGTTTAGGGTTAGGGTTAGGGTTAGGACTAGGATTAGGGCTAGGGTTAGGGTTAGGATTAGGGTTAGGGTTTGGTTTTAGGTTTGGGTTATGGTTAGGGTAAGGGTTAGGGTTAGGGTTTAGGGTTAGGGTTAGGTTTAAGGTTAGGGTTTCGGTTTGGGTTATGTTTTGGGTTAGGTTTAGGGTTAGGGTTAGGGTTTGAGTTGGAATTAGATTTAGGGTTAGCATTAGGGTTAGGGTTAGGTTTAGGATTAGTGTTTCAGTTAGGGTTTGGGTTAGGGTTAGGGTTAAGACTAGGGTTAGTGTTATTGTTAGGTTTAGGGTTAGCATTAGGGTTAGGATTAGGGTTAGGGTTACGGTTTGGGTTAGGGTTAGGGTTAGGGTTAGGGTTAGGGTTAGGGGTAGGGTTTGGGTTAGGGTTAGGGTTAGGGTTAGGGTTAGGGTTAGGGTTAGGTTTAGCATTAGGGTTAGGGTTAGGGTTATGGTTAGGGTTAGCTTTAGGGTTAGGGTTAGGGTTTGGGTTTCGGTTAGGGTTTGGGTTAGGGTTAGGGTTTGGGTTGGGTTAGGGTTAGAGTTCGGGTTAGGATTTGGGTTAGGGTTAGGGTTAGAGTCGGATTTGGGTTAGAGTTATGGTGAGGGTTAGGGGTTGGGTTAGGGTTAGAGTTACGGTTAGGTTTAGAGTTATGGTTAGGGTTAGGATTAGGGTTAGCGTTAGGGTTAGGGTTACGGTTTCGGTTTCTGTTATGTTTTGGGTTAGTTTTAGGCTTAGGTTTAGGGTTTGGGTTGGGCTAGGATTAGGGTTGGGGTTTGAGTTTGATTTAGGTTTAGGGTTAGCATTAGGGTTAGGGTTAGGTTTAGGATAAGTGTTTCAGTTAGGGTTAGGGTTAGGGTTTGGGTTAGGGTTAGGGTTAGGGTTAGGGTTAGGTTTTGGGTTAGGTTTAGTGTTAGGGTTAGGGTTAGGGTTAGGGTTTGGGTTATGATTAGGGTTAGGGTTAGGGTTTGGGTTAGGGTTAGGTTTACGGTTACGGTTAGGGTTAGGATTAGGGTTAGGGTTTGTGTTAAGATTAGTTTTTGGGTTTGGGTTAGGGTTAGGGTTAGGGTTAGGGTTGGGATTAGAATTAGGGTTAGTGTTAAGGTTAGGGTTAGGGTTTGGGTTAGGATAAGGATGAGGGTTAGCGTTAGGGTTAGGATTAGGGTTATTATTTGTGTTTGGGTTATGATTTGGGTTAGGGTTAGGGTTAGGGTTTGGGTTAGTGTTAGAGTTAGGGTTTGAGTTAGGTTTAGGTTTAGGCTTAGGTTAGGGTTTGTGTTAGAGTTAGGGTTAGGGTTAGGGTTTGGGTTTGGTTTAGAGTTACGGTTAGGTTAGGGTTTGGGTTAGAGTTAGGGTTAGGGTGAGGTGTTGGATTAGGGTTATGGTTAGGGTTAGGGTTAGGATTAGGGTTAGGGTTAGGGTTCCGATTAGAGTTAGGTTTAGAGTTTGGGTTTGGGTAAGGGTTAAGGTTAGGTTTAGCGTTAGGGTTAGTGTTAGGGTTAGGACTAGGATTAGGTTTATGGTTATGGTTAGGGTTAGGATTAGGGTTAGGATTAGGGTTCCGATTAGAGTTAGGTTTCGAGTTTGGGTTTGGGTAAGGGTTAAGGTTAGGTTTAGGGTTAGGGTTAGGGTTAGGGTTAGGACTAGGATTAGGGTTAGGGTTAGGGTTAGCATTAGGGTTAGGGTTAGGGTTAGGGTTAGGACTAGGATTAGGGTTAGGTTAGGGTTTGGGTTAGAGTTAGGGTTAGGGTTAGGGTTTGGGTTTGGGTTCGGGTTAGGGTTAGGGTTAGGGTTTGATTTAGGGTTAAGGTTAGGGTTAGGGTTAGTGTTAGGGTTTGGGTTAGGGTTACGGTTAGGAGTAGGGTTAGTGTTAGGGTTAGTTTTAGGGTTAGCATTAGGGTTAGGATTAGCGTTAGGGTTAGGGTTTGGGTTAGGGTTAGGGTTAGGGTTAGGGTTTGGGTTAGGGTTAGGGTTAGGGTTAGCGTTAGGGTCTGGTTAGGGTTAGGGTTAGGATTAGGGTTAGGGTTTGTGTTAAGATCACGGTTTGGGTTTGGGTTAGGGTTAGGGTTAGGGTTAGGGTTAGGGTTAGGGTTAGAATTAGGGTTAGGGTTAAGGTTAGGGTTAGGGTTAGGGTTAGGATAAGGATGAGGGTTAGGGTTAGGGTTAGGATTAGTGTTATTATTTGGGTTATGGTTTGGGTTAGGGTTAGGGTTAGGGTTTGGGTTAGTGTTAGAGTTAGGGTTTGAGTTAGGGTTAGGTATAGGGTTAGGTTAGGGTTTGGGTTAGAGTTAGGGTTAGGGTTAGGTTTGGGTTTGGTTTAGAGTTAGGGTTAGGTTTGGGTTTGGATTAGAGTTAGTGTTAGGGTGAGGTGTTGGATTAGTGTTATGGTTAGGGTTACGGTTAGGATTAGGGTTAGGGTTAGGGTTCCGATTAGAGTTAGGTTTAGAGTTTGGGTTTTGTAAGGGTTAAGGTTAGGGTTAGGGTTAGGGTTAGGGTTAGGGTTAGGACTTCGATTAGGGTTAGGTTTAGGGTTAGGATTATGGTTAGGGTTTGGATTTAGGTTTTGGTTATGTTTAGGGTAAGTGTTAGGGTTAGGGTTTCGGGTTAGGGTTAGGGTTAGGGTTAGGGTTTCGGTTTTGGTTATGTTTTGGGTTAGGTTTAGGGTTAGGGTTAGGGTTTGGGTTCGGGTTAGGATTAGGGTTAGGGTTTGAGTTTGAATTACGTTTAGGGTTAGCATTAGGGTTAGGGTTAGGTTTAGGATTAGTGTTTCAGTTAGGGTTAGGGTTAGGGTTTGGGTTTGGATTCGGGTTAGGGTTAGGGTTAGGGTTTGATTTACGGTTAGGGTTAGGGTTAGGCTTAGTGTTAGGGTTTGGGTAGGGTTAGGGTTAGGCCTAGGGTTAGTGTTAGGGTTAGGTTTAGGGTTAGCATTAGGGTTAGGATTAGGGTTAGGTTTAGGGTTTGGGTTAGGATTAGGGTTAGTTTTAGTGTTAGGGTTAGGGTTTGGGTTAGGGTTAGTGTTAGGGTTAGGGTTTGGGTTAGGGTTAGGGTTAGGATTAGGGTTAGGGTTTGTGTTAAGATTAGGGTTTGGGTTTGGGTTAGGGTTAGGGTTAGGGTTTGGATTAAGGTTACGTTTAGGGTTAGGGTTTGGGTTTGTGTTAGGGTTCAGGTTAGGTTTACGTTTAGGGTTATTGTTTCGGTTTCGGTGTGGATTAGGCTTAGGTTTCGTGTTAGGGTTTGGGTTTGGGTTTGGTTTAGGATTAGGGTTAGGGTTAAGGTTAGGGTTAGGGTTTGGTTTAGGGTTAGGGTTAGGTTTAGGGTAAGCATTTGGGTTAGGGTTAGGGTTAGGGTTTGATTTAGGGTTAGGGTTAGGGTTAGGGTTTGGGTTAGGGTTTGGGGTTAGGGGTTAGGGGTTAAGTTTAGGTTTCTTGTTAGGGTTAGGGATTGGGTTAGGGTTAGGGTTAGGTTTAGGCTTAGGATCAGATTTTGGGTTAGCGATAGGTTAGCATTTGAGTTAGGGTTAGGGTTAGGGTTAGGTTTAGTGTTAGGGTTAGGGTTTGGTTTAGGATTACGGTTAGGTTTAGGTTTTCGGTTAAGTTTCGGGTTAGGGTTAGGGTTTGCGTTCGGGTTGGGTTAGTGTTAGGTTTTTATTTAGGGTTAGGGTTAGGTTTAGGGTTTGGGTTAGGGTTAGGCTTAGAGTTAGGGTTTGAGTTTGAGTTAGGTTTAGGGTTAGCATTATGGTTAGGATTACGGTTAGGGTTAGGTTTTGGGTTAGGGTTAGGGTTAGGGTTAGGGTTAGGGTTAGGGTTTGGGTTAGGGTTAGGTTTGAATCTGGGTTAGCGTTAGGGTTAGGGTTAGTGTTAAGATTATGGTTAGGGTTAGGGTTAGGGTTAGGTTTTCTGTTAGGATTAGGGTTAGGGTTAGAATTAGGGTTACGGTTAGGGTTAGGGTTAGGTTTAGGGTTAGGATAAGGCTGAGGGTTAGGGTTCGTGTTAGGATTAGGGTTATTATTTGGGTTATGGTTTGGGTTAGGGTTAGGGTTAGGGTTTGGGTTAGTGTTAGATTTAGGTTTTGAGTTAGGGTTAGGTTTAGGCTTAGGTTAGGGTTTGGGTTAGAGTTAGGGTTAGGGTTAGGGTTTGGGTTTGGTTTAGAGTTAGGGTTAGGTTAGGGTTTGGGTTAGAGTTAGGGTTAGGGTGAGGTGTTGGATTAGGGTTATGGTTAGGGTTAGGGTTAGGATTAGGGTTAGGGTTAGGGTTCCGTCTAGAGTTAGGTTTAGAGTTTGGGTTTGGGTAAGTGTTAAGGTTTGGTTTAGCGTAAGGGTTAGTGTTAGGGTAAGGACTAGGATTAGGTTTATGGTTATGGTTAGGGTTAGGATTAGGGTTAGGATGAGGGTTCCGATTAGAGTTAGGTTTCGAATTTGGGTTTGGGTAAGGGTTAAGGTTAGGTTTAGGGTTAGGGTTAGGGTTAGGGTTAGGACTAGGATTAGGGTTAGGGTTAGGGTTAGCATTAGGGTTAGGGTTAGGGTTAGGGTTAGGACTAGGATTAGGGTTAGGTTAGGGTTTGGGTTAGAGTTAGGGTTAGGGTTAGGGTTTGGGTTTGGGTTCGGGTTAGGGTTAGGGTTAGGGTTTGATTTAGGGTTAAGGTTAGGGTTAGGGTTAGTGTTAGGGTTTGGGTTAGGGTTACGGTTAGGAGTAGGGTTAGTGTTCGGGTTAGGTTTAGGGTTAGCATTAGGGTTAGGATTAGCGTTAGGGTTAGGGTTTGGGTTAGGGTTAGGGTTAGGGTTAGGGTTTGGGTTAGGGTTAGGGTTAGGGTTAGCGTTAGGGTCTGGTTAGGGTTGGGGTTAGGATTAGGTTTAGGGTTTGTGTTAAGATCACGGTTTGGGTTTGGGTTAGGGTTAGGGTTAGGGTTAGGTTTAGGGTTACGGTTAGAATTAGGGTTAGGGTTAAGGTTAGGGTTAGGGATAGGGTTAGGATAAGGATGAGGGTTAGGGTTAGGGTTAGGATTAGTGTTATTATTTGGGTTATGGTTTGGGTTAGGGTTAGGGTTAGGGTTTGGGTTAGTGTTAGAGTTAGGGTTTGAGTTAGGGTTAGGTATAGGGTTAGGTTAGGGTTTGGGTTAGAGTTAGGGTTAGGGTTAGGTTTGGGTTTGGTTTAGAGTTAGGGTTAGGTTTGGGTTTGGATTAGAGTTAGTGTTAGGGTGAGGTGTTGGATTAGTGTTATGGTTAGGGTTACGGTTAGGATTAGGGTTAGGGTTAGGGTTCCGATTAGAGTTAGGTTTAGAGTTTGGGTTTTGTAAGGGTTAAGGTTAGGGTTAGGTTTAGGGTTAGGGTTAGTGTTAGGACTTGGATTAGGGTTAGGTTTAGGGTTAGGATTATGGTTAGGGTTTGGATTTAGGTTTTGGTTATGTTTAGGGTAAGTGTTAGGGTTAGGGTTTTGGGTTAGGGTTAGGGTTAGGGTTAGGGTTTCGGTTTTGGTTATGTTTTGGGTTAGGTTTAGGGTTAGGGTTAGGGTTTTTGTTCGGGTTAGGATTAGGTTTAGGGTTTGAGTTTGAATTACGTTTAGGGTTAGCATTAGGGTTAGGGTTAGGTTTAGGATTAGTGTTTCAGTTAGGGTTAGGGTTAGGGTTAGGGTTTGGGTTCGGGTTAGGGTTAGGGTTAGGGTTTGATTTACGGTTAGGGTTAGGGTTAGGCTTAGTGTTAGGGTTTGGGTAGGGTTAGGGTTAGGCCTAGGGTTAGTGTTAGGGTTAGGTTTAGGGTTAGCATTAGGGTTAGGATTAGGGTTAGGTTTAGGGTTTGGGTTAGGGTTAGGGTTAGTTTTAGTGTTAGGGTTAGGGTTTGGGTTAGGGTTAGTGTTAGGGTTAGGGTTTGGGTTAGGGTTAGGGTTAGGATTAGGGTTAGGGTTTGTGTTAAGATTAGGGTTTGGGTTTGGGTTAGGGTTAGGGTTAGGGTTTGGATTAAGGGTTAGGGTTAGGGTTAGGGTTAGGTTTTGGGTTAGGGTTAGGGTTAGGTTTACGTTTAGGGTTATTGTTTCGGTTTCGGTGTGGATTAGGCTTAGGTTTCGTGTTAGGGTTTGGGTTTGGGTTTGGTTTAGGATTAGGGTTAGGGTTAAGGTTAGGGTTAGGGTTTGGTTTAGGGTTAGGGTTAGGTTTAGGGTAAGCATTTGGGTTAGGGTTAGGGTTAGGGTTTGATTTAGGGTTAGGGTTAGGGTTAGGGTTTGGGTTAGGGTTTGGGGTTAGTGGTTAGGGGTTAAGTTTAGGTTTATTGTTAGGGTTAGGGATTGGGTTAGGGTTAGGGTTAGGTTTAGGCTTAGGTTCAGATTTTGGGTTAGCGATAGGTTAGCATTTGAGTTAGGGTTAGGGTTAGGGTTAGGTTTAGTGTTAGGGTTAGGGTTTGGTTTAGGATTACGGTTAGGTTTAGGTTTTCGGTTAAGTTTCGGGTTAGGGTTAGGGTTTGCGTTCGGGTTGGGTTAGTGTTAGGTTTTTATTTAGGGTTAGGGTTAGGGTTAGGGTTAGGTTTAGGGTTTGGGTTAGGGTTAGTCTTAGGGTTAGGGTTTGAGTTTGAGTTAGGTTTAGGTTTAGCATTATGGTTAGGATTAGGGTTAGGGTTAGGTTTTGGGTTAGGGTTAGGGTTAGGGTGAGGGTTAGGGTTTGGGTTAGGGTTAGGTTTGAATCTGGGTTAGGATTAGGGTTAGGGTTAGGGTTCCGATTAGAGTTAGGTTTAGAGTTTGGGTTTGGGTAAGGGTTAAGGTTAGGGTTGGGGGTAGGGTTAGGGTTAAGGTTAGGACTTGGATTAGGGTTAGGGTTAGGGTTAGGATTATGGTTAGGGTTTGGATTTAGGTTTTGGTTATGATTAGGGTTAGGGTTAGGGTTAGGTTTTGGGTTAGGGTTAGGGTTAGGGTTAGGGTTTCGGTTTTGGTTATGTTTTGGGTTAGGTTTAGGGTTAGGGTTAGGGTTTGGGTTCGGGTTAGGATTAGGGTTAGGGTTTGAGTTTGAATTACGTTTAGGGTTAGCATTAGGGTTAGGGTTAGGTTTAGGATTAGTGTTTCAGTTAGGGTTAGGGTTAGGGTTAGGGTTTGGGTTCGGGTTAGGGTTAGGGTTAGGGTTTGATTTACGGTTAGGGTTAGGGTTAGGCTTAGTGTAAGGGTTTGGGTAGGGTTAGGGTTAGGCCTAGGGTTAGTGTTAGGGTTAGGTTTAGGGTTAGCATTAGGGTTAGGATTAGGGTTAGGTTTACGGTTTGGGTTAGGGTTTGGGTTAGGGTTAGGGTTAGGGTTAGGGTTTGGGTTAGGGTTAGGGTTAGGGTTAGGGTTAGGTTTTGGGTTAGGATTAGGGTTAGGGTTAGGATTAGGGTTAGGGTTAGGGTTAGGGTTAGGACTAGGATTAGGGTTATGGTTAGGGTTAGGGTTAGTATTAGGGTTAGGGTTAGGGTTCCGATTAGAGTTAGGTTTAGAATTTGGGTTTGGGTAAGGGTTAAGGTTAGGTTTGGGGTTAGGGTTAGGGTTAGGGTTAGGACTAGGATTAGAGCTAGGGTTAGGGTTAGGATTAGGGTTAGGGTTTGGTTTTAGGTTTGAGTTATGGTTAGGGTAAGGGTTAGGGTTAGGGTTTAGGGTTAGGGTTAGGTTTAAGGTTAGGGTTTCGGTTTGGGTTATGTTTTGGGTTAGGTTTAGGGTTAGGGTTAGGGTTTGAGTTGGAATTAGATTTAGGGTTAGCATTAGGGTTAGGGTTAGGTTTAGGATTAGTGTTTCAGTTAGGGTTTGGTTTAGGGTTAGGGTTAAGACTAGGGTTAGTGTTATTGTTAGGTTTAGGGTTAGCATTAGGGTTAGGATTAGGGTTAGGGTTACGGTTTGGGTTATGGTTATGGTTAGGGTTAGGGTTAGGGTTAGGGTTAGGGTTTGGTTTAGGGTTAGGGTTAGGGTTAGGCTTAGGGTTAGGGTTAGGGTTAGGTTTAGCATTAGGGTTAGGGTTATGGTTATGCTTAGGGTTAGCTTTAGGGTTAGGGTTAGGGTTTGGGTTTGGGTTAGGGTTTGGGTTAGGGTTAGGGTTTGGGTTGGGTTAGGGTTAAAGTTCGGGTTAGGATTTGGGTTAGGGTTAGTGTTAGAGTCGGATTTGGGTTAGAGTTATGCTGAGGGTTAGTGGTTGGGTTAGGGTTAGAGTTACGGTTAGGTTTAGGGTTATGGTTAGGGTTAGGATTAGGGTTAGGGTTAGGGTTAGGGTTATGGTTTCGGTTTCTGTTATGTTTTGGGTTAGTTTTAGGGTTAGGTTTAGGGTTTGGGTTGGGTTAGGGTTAGGGTTAGGGTTTGAGTTTGAATTAGGTTTAGGGTTAGCATTAGGGTTAGGGTTAGGTTTAGGATAAGTGTTTCAGTTAGGGTTAGGGTTAGGGTTTGGGTTAGGGTTAGGGTTAGGGTTAGGGTTAGGTTTTGGGTTAGGTTTAGTGTTAGGGTTAGGGTTAGGGTTAGGGTTTGGGTTATGATTACGGTTAGGGTTAGGGTTTGGGTTAGGTTTAGGGTTACGGTTACGGTTAGGGTTAGGATTAGGGTTAGGGTTTGTGTTAAGATTAGTTTTTGGGTTTGGGTTAGGGTTAGGGTTAGGGTTAGGGTTGGGATTAGAATTAGGGTTAGTGTTAAGGTTAGGGTTAGGTTTTGGGTTAGGATAAGGATGAGGGTTAGCGTTAGGGTTAGGATTAGGGTTATTATTTGGGTTTGGGTTATGGTTTGGGTTAGGGTTAGGGTTAGGGTTTGGGTTAGTGTTAGAGTTAGGGTTTGAGTTAGGTTTAGGTTTAGGCTTAGGTTAGGGTTTGTGTTAGAGTTAGGGTTAGGGTTAGGGTTTGGGTTTGGTTTAGAGTTAGGGTTAGGTTAGGGTTTGGGTTAGAGTTAGGGTTAGGGTGAGGTGTTGGATTAGGGTTATGGTTAGGGTTAGGGTTAGGATTAGGTTAGGGTTAGGGTTCCGATTAGAGTTAGGTTTAGAGTTTGGGTTTGGGTAAGGGTTAAGGTTAGGTTTAGCGTTAGGTTTAGTGTTAGGGTTAGGACTAGGATTAGGTTTATGGTTATGGTTAGGGTTAGGATTAGGGTTAGGATTAGGGTTCCGATTAGAGTTAGGTTTCGAGTTTGGGTTTGGGTCAGGGTTAAGGTTAGGTTTAGGGTTAGGGTTAGGGTTAGGGTTAGGACTAGGATTAGGGTTAGGGTTAGGGTTAGCATTAGGGTTAGGGTTAGGGTTAGGGTTAGGACTAGGATTAGGGTTAGGTTAGGGTTTCGGTTAGAGTTAGGGTTAGGGTTAGGGTTTGGGTTTGGGTTCGGGTTCGGGTTCGGGTTAGGGTTTGATTTAGGGTTAAGGTTAGGGTTAGGGTTAGTGTTAGGGTTTGGGTTAGGGTTACGGTTAGGAGTAGGGTTAGTGTTAGGGTTAGGTTTAGGGTTAGCATTAGGGTTAGGATTACCGTTAGGGTTAGGGTTTGGGTTAGGGTTAGGGTTAGGGTTAGGGTTTGGGTTAGGGTTAGGGTTAGGGTTAGCGTTAGGGTCTGGTTAGGGTTAGGGTTAGGATTAGGGTTAGGGTTTGTGTTAAGATCACGGTTTGGGTTTGGGTTAGGGTTAGGGTTAGGGTTAGGGTTAGGGTTAGAATTAGGGTTAGGGTTAAGGTTAGGGTTAGGGTTAGGGTTAGGATAAGGATGAGGGTTAGGGTTAGGGTTAGGATAAGTGTTATTATTTGGGTTATGGTTTGGGTTAGGGTTAGGATTAGGGTTTGGGTTAGTGTTAGAGTTAGGGTTTGAGTTAGGGTTAGGTATAGGGTTAGGTTAGGGTTTGGGTTAGAGTTAGGGTTAGGGTTAGGTTTGGGTTTGGTTTAGAGTTAGGGTTAGGTTTGGGTTTGGATTAGAGTTAGTGTTAGGGTGAGGTGTTGGATTAGTGTTATGGTTAGGGTTACGGTTAGGATTAGGGTTAGGGTTAGGGTTCCGATTAGAGTTAGGTTTAGAGTTTGGGTTTTGTAAGGGTTAAGGTTAGGGTTAGGGGTAGGGTTAGGGTTAGGGTTAGGACTTGGATTAGGGTTAGGTTTAGGGTTAGGATTATGGTTAGGGTTTGGATTTAGGTTTTGGTTATGTTTAGGGTAAGTGTTAGGGTTAGGGTTTCGGGTTAGGGTTAGGGTTAGGGTTAGGGTTTCGGTTTTGGTTATGTTTTGGGTTAGGTTTAGGGTTAGGGTTAGGGTTTGGGTTCGGGTTAGGATTAGGGTTAGGATTTGAGTTTGAATTACGTTTAGGGTTAGCATTAGGATTAGGGTTAGGTTTAGGATTAGTGTTTCAGTTAGGGTTAGGGTTAGGGTTAGGGTTTGGATTCGGGTTAGGGTTAGGGTTAGGGTTTGATTTACGGTTAGGGTTAGGGTTAGGCTTAGTGTTAGGGTTTGGGTAGGGTTAGGGTTAGGCCTAGGGTTAGTGTTAGGGTTAGGTTTAGGGTTAGCATTAGGGTTAGGATTAGGGTTAGGTTTAGGGTTTGGGTTAGGGTTAGGGTTAGTTTTAGTGTTAGGGTTAGGGTTTGGGTTAGGGTTAGTGTTAGGGTTAGGGTTTGGGTTAGGGTTAGGGTTAGGATTAGGGTTAGGGTTTGTGTTAAGATTAGGGTTTGGGTTTGGGTTAGGGTTAGGGTTAGGGTTTGGATTAAGGTTACGTTTAGGGTTAGGGTTTGGGTTTGTGTTAGGGTTAGGGTTAGGTTTACGTTTAGGGTTATTGTTTCGGTTTCGGTGTGGATTAGGCTTAGGTTTCGTGTTAGGGTTTGGGTTTGGGTTTGGTTTAGGATTAGGGTTAGGGTTAAGGTTAGGGTTAGGGTTTGGTTTAGGGTTAGGGTTAGGTTTAGGGTAAGCATTTGGGTTAGGGTTAGGGTTAGGGTTTGATTTAGGGTTAGGGTTAGGGTTTGGGTTAGGGTTTGGGGTTAGGGGTTAGGGGTTAAGTTTAGGTTTATTGTTAGGGTTAGGGATTGGGTTAGGGTTAGGGTTAGGTTTAGGCTTAGGTTCAGATTTTGGGTTAGCGATAGGTTAGCATTTGAGTTAGGGTTAGGGTTAGGGTTAGGTTTAGTGTTAGGGTTAGGGTTTGGTTTAGGATTACGGTTAGGTTTAGGTTTTCGGTTAAGTTTCGGGTTAGGGTTAGGGTTTGCGTTCGGGTTGGGTTAGTGTTAGGTTTTTATTTAGGGTTAGGGTTAGGTTTAGGGTTTGGGTTAGGGTTAGGCTTAGGGTTAGGGTTTGAGTTTGAGTTAGGTTTAGGGTTAGCATTATGGTTAGGATTAGGGTTAGGGTTAGGTTTTGGGTTAGGGTTAGGGTTAGTGTTAGGGTTAGGGTTTGGGTTAGGGTTAGGTTTGAATCTGGGTTAGTGTTAGGGTTAGGGTTAGTGTTAAGATTATGGTTAGGGTTAGGGTTAGGGTTAGGTTTTCTGTTAGGATTAGGGTTAGGGTTAGAATTAGGGTTACGGTTAGGGTTAGGGTTAGGTTTAGGGTTAGGATAAGGCTGAGGGTTAGGGTTCGTGTTAGGATTAGGGTTATTATTTGGGTTATGGTTTGGGTTAGGGTTAGGGTTAGGGTTTGGGTTAGTGTTAGATTTAGGTTTTGAGTTAGGGTTAGGTTTAGGCTTAGGTTAGGGTTTGGGTTAGAGTTAGGGTTAGGGTTAGGGTTTGGGTTTCTTTTAGAGTTAGGGTTAGGTTAGGGTTTGGGTTAGAGTTAGGGTTAGGGTGAGGTGTTGGATTAGGGTTATGGTTAGGGTTAGGGTTAGGATTAGGGTTAGGGTTAGGGTTCCGATTAGAGTTAGGTTTAGAGTTTGGGTTTGGGTAAGGGTTAAGGTTTGGTTTAGCGTTAGGGTTAGTGTTAGGGTTAGGACTAGGATTAGGTTTATGGTTATGGTTAGGGTTAGGATTAGGGTTAGGATTAGGGTTCCGATTAGAGTTAGGTTTCGAATTTGGGTTTGGGTAAGGGTTAAGGTTAGGTTTAGGGTTAGGGTTAGGGTTAGGGTTAGGACTAGGATTAGGGTTAGGGTTAGGGTTAGCATTAGGGTTAGGGTTAGGGTTAGGGTTAGGACTAGGATTAGGGTTAGGTTAGGGTTTGGGTTAGAGTTAGGGTTAGGGTTAGGGTTTGGGTTTGGGTTCGGGTTAGGGCTAGGGTTAGGGTTTGATTTAGGGTTAAGGTTAGGGTTAGGGTTAGTGTTAGGGTTTGGGTTAGGGTTACGGTTAGGAGTAGGGTTAGTGT
>JAJHUQ010000063.1:1410000-1412500 GCA_035773235.1 Eospalax fontanierii | reverse complement strand
GGGTTAGGATTAGGGTTAGGTTTACGGTTTGGGTTAGGGTTTGGGTTAGGGTTAGGGTTAGGGTTAGGGTTTGGGTTAGGGTTAGGGTTAGGGTTAGGGTTAGGTTTTGGGTTAGGATTAGGGTTAGGGTTAGGATTAGGGTTAGGGTTAGGGTTAGGGTTAGGACTAGGATTAGGGTTATGGTTAGGGTTAGGGTTAGTATTAGGGTTAGGGTTAGGGTTCCGATTAGAGTTAGGTTTAGAATTTGGGTTTGGGTAAGGGTTAAGGTTAGGTTTGGGGTTAGGGTTAGGGTTAGGGTTAGGACTAGGATTAGAGCTAGGGTTAGGGTTAGGATTAGGGTTAGGGTTTGGTTTTAGGTTTGAGTTATGGTTAGGGTAAGGGTTAGGGTTAGGGTTTAGGGTTAGGGTTAGGTTTAAGGTTAGGGTTTCGGTTTGGGTTATGTTTTGGGTTAGGTTTAGGGTTAGGGTTAGGGTTTGAGTTGGAATTAGATTTAGGGTTAGCATTAGGGTTAGGGTTAGGTTTAGGATTAGTGTTTCAGTTAGGGTTTGGGTTAGGGTTAGGGTTAAGACTAGGGTTAGTGTTATTGTTAGGTTTAGGGTTAGCATTAGGGTTAGGATTAGGGTTAGGGTTACGGTTTGGGTTATGGTTAGGGTTAGGGTTAGGGTTAGGGTTAGGGTTAGGGTTTGGTTTAGGGTTAGGGTTAGGGTTAGGCTTAGGGTTAGGGTTAGGGTTAGGTTTAGCATTAGGGTTAGGGTTATGGTTATGCTTAGGGTTAGCTTTAGGGTTAGGGTTAGGGTTTGGGTTTGGGTTAGGGTTTGGGTTAGGGTTAGGGTTTGGGTTGGGTTAGGGTTAGAGTTCGGGTTAGGATTTGGGTTAGGGTTAGTGTTAGAGTCGGATTTGGGTTAGAGTTATGCTGAGGGTTAGGGGTTGGGTTAGGGTTAGAGTTACGGTTAGGTTTAGGGTTATGGTTAGGGTTAGGATTAGGGTTAGGGTTAGGGTTAGGGTTATGGTTTCGGTTTCTGTTATGTTTTGGGTTAGTTTTAGGGTTAGGTTTAGGGTTTGGGTTGGGTTAGGGTTAGGGTTAGGGTTTGAGTTTGAATTAGGTTTAGGGTTAGCATTAGGGTTAGGGTTAGGTTTAGGATAAGTGTTTCAGTTAGGGTTAGGGTTAGGGTTTGGGTTAGGGTTAGGGTTAGGGTTAGGGTTAGGTTTTGGGTTAGGTTTAGTGTTAGGGTTAGGGTTAGGGTTAGGGTTTGGGTTATGATTACGGTTAGGGTTAGGGTTTGGGTTAGGGTTAGGGTTACGGTTACGGTTAGGGTTAGGATTAGGGTTAGGGTTTGTGTTAAGATTAGTTTTTGGGTTTGGGTTAGGGTTAGGGTTAGGGTTAGGGTTGGGATTAGAATTAGGGTTAGTGTTAAGGTTAGGGTTAGGTTTTGGGTTAGGATAAGGATGAGGGTTAGCGTTAGGGTTAGGATTAGGGTTATTATTTGGGTTTGGGTTATGGTTTGGGTTAGGGTTAGGGTTAGGGTTTGGGTTAGTGTTAGAGTTAGGGTTTGAGTTAGGTTTAGGTTTAGGCTTAGGTTAGGGTTTGGGTTAGAGTTAGGGTTAGGGTTAGGGTTTGGGTTTGGTTTAGAGTTAGGGTTAGGTTAGGGTTTGGGTTAGAGTTAGGGTTAGGGTGAGGTGTTGAATTAGGGTTATGCTTAGGGTTAGGGTTAGGATTAGGTTAGGGTTAGGGTTCCGATTAGAGTTAGGTTTCGAGTTTGGGTTTGGGTAAGGGTTAAGGTTAGGTTTAGCGTTAGGGTTAGTGTTAGGGTTAGGACTAGGATTAGGTTTATGGTTAAGGTTAGGGTTAGGATTAGGGTTAGGATTAGGGTTCCGATTAGAGTTAGGTTTCGAGATTGGGTTTGGGTAAGGGTTAAGGTTAGGTATAGGGTTAGGGTTAGGGTTAGGGTTAGGACTAGGATTAGGGTTAGGTTAGGGTTTGGGTTAGAGTTAGGGTTAGGGTTAGGGTTTGGGTTTGGGTTCGGGTTCGGGTTAGGGTTAGGGTTTGATTTAGGGTTAAGGTTAGGGTTAGGGTTAGTGTTAGGGTTTGGGTTAGGGTTACGGTTAGGAGTAGGGTTAGTGTTAGGGTTAGGTTTAGGGTTAGCATTAGGGTTAGGATTAGCGTTAGGGTTAGGGTTTGGGTTAGGGTTAGGGTTAGGGTTAGGGTTAGGGTTTGGGTTAGGGTTAGGGTTAGGGTTAGCGTTAGGGTCTGGTTAGGGTTAGGGTTAGGATTAGGGTTAGGGTTTGTGTTAAGATCACGGTATGGGTTTGGGTTAGGGTTAGGGTTAGGGTTAGGGTTAGGGTTAGAATTAGGGTTAGGGTTAAGGTTAGGGTTAGGGTTAGGGTTAGGATAAGGATGAGGGTTAGGGTTAGGGTTAGGATTAGTGTTATTATTTGGGTTATGGTTTGGGTTAGGGTTAGGGTTAGGGTTTGGGTTAGTGTTAGAGTTAGGGTTTGAGTT
>JAJHUQ010000063.1:1392500-1400000 GCA_035773235.1 Eospalax fontanierii | reverse complement strand
GGTTCGGGTTAGGGTTAGGGCTGGGCTTTGATTTACGGTTAGGGTTAGGGTTAGGCTTAGTGTTAGGGTTTGGGTAGGGTTAGGGTTAGGGTTTGGGTTAGTGTTAGAGTTAGGGTTAGGGTTAGGGTTTGGGTTAGGATTAGGGTTAGGGTTAGGGTTTGGGTTAGGGTTAGGGTTAGGGTTAGGGTTAGGTTAGGGTTTGGGTTAGAGTTAGGGTTTGGGTGAGGTGTTGGATTAGCGTTATGGTTAGGGTTAGGGTTAGGATTAGGGTTAGGGTTAGGGTTCCGATTAGAGTTAGGTTTAGAGTTTGGGTTTGAGTAAGGGTTAAGGTTAGGGTTAGGGTTAGGGTTAGGGTTAGGGTTAGGACTAGGATTAGGGTTAGGGTTAGGGTTAGGGTTAGGGTTAGCGTTAGGGTTTTGGTTTGGGTTAGGTTTTGGGTTAGGTTTAGGGTTAGGGTTAGGGTTAGGGTTAGAGTTAGGGTTAGGGTTAGGATTAGGGTTAGGGTTTGAGTTTGAATTAGGTTTAGGGTTACCATTAGGGTTAGAGTTAGATTTAGGATAAGTGTTTTAGGTAGGGTTAGGGTTAGGGTTTGGGTTAGGGTTAGGGTTAGGGTTAGGGTTAGGTTTTGGGTTAGGTTTAGTGTTAGGGTTAGGGTTAGGGTTAGGGTTTGGATTAGGATTAGGGTTAGGGTTAGGGTTTGGGTTAGGGTTAGGTTTACGGTTACGGTTAGGGTTAGGATTAGGGTTAGGGTTTGTGTTAAGATTAGTTTTTGGGTTTGGGTTAGGGTTAGGGTTAGGGTTAGGTTTGGGATTAGAATTAGGGTTAGTGTTAAGGTTAGGGTTAGGGTTTGGGTTAGGATAAGGATGAGGGTTAGCGTTAGGGTTAGGATTAGGGTTATTATTTGGGTTTGGGTTATGGTTTGGGTTAGGGTTAGGGTTAGGGTTTGGGTTAGTGTTAGAGTTAGGGTTTGAGTTAGGTTTAGGTTTAGGCTTAGGTTAGGGTTTGGGTTAGAGTTAGGGTTAGGGTTAGGGTTTGGGTTTGGTTTAGAGTTAGGGTTAGGTTAGGGATTGGGTTACAGTTAGGGTTAGGGTGAGGTGTTGGATTAGGGTTATGGTTAGGGTTAGGTTTAGGATTAGGGTTAGGGTTAGGGTTCCGATTAGAGTTAGGTTTAGAGTTTGGTTTTGGGTAAGGGTTAAGGTTAGGTTTAGCGTTAGGGTTAGGGTTAGGGTTAGGACTAGGATTAGGTTTATGGTTATGGTCAGGGTTAGGATTAGGGTTAGGGTTAGGATTCCGATTAGAGTTAGGTTTCGAGTTTGGGTTTGGGTAAGGGTTAAGGTTAGGTTTAGGGTTAGGGTTAGGGTTAGGGTTAGGACTAGGATTAGGGTTAGGGTTAGGGTTAGCATTAGGGTTAGGGTTAGGGTTAGGGTTAGGACTAGGATTAGGGTTAGGTTAGGGTTTGGGTTAGAGTTAGGGTTAGGGTTAGGGTTTGGGTTTGGTTTAGTGTTAGAGTTAGGTTAGGGTTTGGGTTAGAGTTAGGGTTAGGGTGAGGTGTTGGATTAGCGTTATGGTTAGGGTTAGGGTTAGGATTAGGGTTAGGGTTAGGGTTCCGATTAGAGTTAGGTTTAGAGTTTGGGTTTGGGTAAGGATTAAGGTTAGGGTTAGGGTTAGGGTTAGGGTTAGAGTTAGGACTAAGATTCGGGTTAGAGTTAGGGTTAGGATTAGGGTTAGGGTTAGGGTTGGGGTTTGGGTTTGGGTTGTGTTTTGGGTTAGGTTTAGGGTTAGGGTTAGGGTTAGGGTTAGAGTTAGGGTTAGGGTTAGGATTAGGGTTAGGTTTTGAGTTTGAATTAGGTTTAGGGTTAGCATTAGGGTTAGGGTTAGGTTTAGGATAAGTGTTTCAGTTAGGGTTAGGGTTAGGGTTTGGGTTAGGGTTAGGGTTAGGATTAGGGTTAGGGTTTGGGTTAGGGTTAGGGTTACTTTTAGGATTAGGATTACGGTTAGGGTTTGGATTAGCGTTAGGGTTAGGGTTAGCGTTTGGGTTAGGGTTAGGATTTGGTTTAGGGTTAGGTTTAGGGTTCGGGTTTGGGTTAGAGTTAGGGTGAGGGTTAGGGGTTGGGTTAGGGTTAGGGTTACGGTTAGGATTAGGATTACGTTTAGGGTTTGGATTAAGGTTAGGGTTAGGGTTAGGGTTTGGGTATGGGTTAGGATAAGGGTAAGGGTTAGGGTTTGGCTTAGGGTTAGGTTTAGGTTTAGTTTTTGGGTTAGGGTTAGGGTTAGGTTTAGGGTTAGGTTTAGGTTTTGGGTTAGGGTTAGGGTTAGCGTTTGGGTTAGTGTTAGGGTTAGGGTTAGGGTTAGGGTTGGGTTTTGGTTTAGGATTACAGTTAGTTTTAGATTTTCGGTTAAGTTTCGGGTTAGGGTTAGGGTTTGCGTTCGGGTTGGGTTAGTGTTAGGGTTTTAGTTAGGGTTAGGGTTAGGGTTACGGTTAGGGTTTGGGTTAGGGTTAGGCTTAGGGTTAGGGTTTGAGTTTGAGTTAGGTTTAGGATTAGCATTAGGGTTAGAATTAGGGTTAGGGTTAGGGTTAGGGTTAGGGTTAGGATAAGGATGAGGGTTAGGGTTAGGGTTAGGTTTAGGGTTATTATTTGGGTTATGGTTTGCGTTAGGGTTAGGGTTAGGGTTTGGGTTAGTGTTAGAGTTAGGGTTTGAGTTAGGGTTAGTTTTAGGGTTAGGTTAGGGTTTGGGTTAGATTTAGGGTGAGGGTTAGGGTTTGGGTTTGGTTTAGAGTTAGTTTTAGGTTAGGGTTTTGGTTAGAGTTAGGGTTAGGTTGAGGTGTTGGATTAGGGTTATGGTTAGGGTTATGGTTAGGATTAGGGTTAGGGTTAGGGTTCCGATTAGAGTTAGGTTTAGAGTTTGGGTTTGGGTAAGTGTTCAGGTTAGGGTTATGGTTAGGGTTAGGGTTAGGACTAGGATTAGGGTTAGGGGTAGGGTTAGGATTAGGGTTAGGGTTTGGGTTTAGGTTTCGGTTATGGTTAGGGTTAGTGTTAGGGTTAGGGTGTAGGGATAGGGTTAGATTTAGGGTTAGGGTTTCGGTTTGGGTTATGTTTTGGGTTAGGTTTAGGGTTAGGGTTAGGGTTTGGGTTCGGGTTAGGAATAGGTTTAGGGTTTGAGTTTGAATAAAGTTTAGGGTTAGCATTAGGGTTAGGCTTAGTTTAGGGTTAGGGTTACGGTTAGGACTTGGGTTAGTGTTAGGGTTAGGTTTAGGGTTAGCATTAGGGTTAGGATTAGGGTTAGGTTTAGGGTTTTGGTTAGGGTTAGGGTTAGGGTTAGGGTTTGGGTTAGGGTTAGGTTTAGGATTAGGGTTTGGGTTAGGGTTAGGGTTAGAGTTAGGATTAGGGTTAGGGTTTGTATTAAAATTAGGGTTTGGGTTTGGGTTAGGGTTAGGGTTAGGGTTAGGAGTAGGGTTAGGGTTTAGGTTTTTGGTTAGGGTTAGTGTTAGGGTTATTGTTAGGATTAGGGTTTGGGTTAGGCTTTATGTTTGGTTAGGTTTAGGGTTAGGGTTAGGGTTATGGTTAGGTTTAGCGTTAGGATTAGGGTTAGGGTTATGGTTAGGGTTAGCTTTAGGGTTAGGGTTAGGATTTGGGTTTGGGTTAGGGTTTGGGTTAGGGTTAGGGTTTGGGTTAGGGTTAGGGTTAGGGTTAGTGTTAGGGTTAGGATTTGGGTTAGGGTTATGGTTAGGGATCGGATTTGGGTTAGAGTTATGGTTAGGGTTAGGGGTTGGGTTAGGGTTAGGTTTACGGTTAGGATTAGGGTTAGGGTTAGGGTTTGGATTAGGGTTAGTTTTAGGGTTTGCGTTTGGGTAAGGGTAAGGGTTAGGGTTAGGGTTAGGAGTAGGGTTAGGGTTTAGGTTTTCGGTTAGGGTTAGTGTTAGTGTTGGGATTAGGGTTTGGTTTAGGGTTAAGGTTAGGGTTTGGGTTAGGGTTAGGGTTAGGGTTAGGGTTTGGGTTAGGGTTATGGTTAGGGTTCGGGTTTGGGTTAGGGTTATTGTTAGGGTTAGGGTTAGGATTACGGTTAGGGTTTGGGTTAGGGTTAGGCTTAGGTTTGAATTTGGGTTAGTGTTAGGGCTTGGGTTAGTGTAAAGTTTAGGGTTTGGATTTGGGTTAGGGTTAGTGTTTGAGTTACGATTAGCGTAAAGTTTAGGGTTTAGGTTTGGGTTAGGTTTATGTTTAGGGTTAGGGTTATGGTTAGGTTTAGGGTTTGGTTTTGGGTTAGGGTTTGGTTTAGGGTTAGGGTTTTGGTTAGGGTTAGGGTTAGGGTTAGGGTTAGGATTTGGGTTAGGGTTAGGTTTAGGTTTCGGGTTTGGGTTAGAGTTAGGGTGAGGGTTAGGGTTTGGGTTAGGGTTAGGGTTACGGTTAGGATTAGGGTTATGGTTAGGGTTCGGATTACGGTTAGTTTTAGGGTTTGGGTTTGGGTAAGGGTAAGGGTTAGGGTTCGGGTTAGGATAAGGATCAGGGTTAGGGTTAGGGTTAGGATTAGGGTTAGTATTTGGGTTATGGTTTAGGTTTGCGTTAGGGTTAAGGTTTGGGTTAGTGTTAGAGATAGGTTTTGAGTTAGGGTTAGGTTTACTGTTAGGTTAGGGTTTGGGTTAGAATTAGGGTTAGGGTTAGGGTTTGGGTTTGGTTTAGAGTTAGTTTTAGGTTAGGGTTTGGGTTCGAGTAAGGGTTAGGGTGAGGTGTTGGATTAGTGTTATGGTTAGGTTTAGGGTTGGGATTAGGGTTAGGGTTAGGGTTAGGGTTTGTGTTAAGATTAGGGTTAGGGTTTGGGTTTGGGTTAGGGTTAGGGTTAGGTTAGGGTTAGGGTTAGGATAAGGATGAGGGTTAGGGTTAGGGTTAGAATTAGGGTTATTATTTGGGATATGGTTTGGGTTAGGGTTAGAGTTAGGGTTTGGGTTAGTGTTAGAGTTAGGGTTTGAGTTAGGTTTAGGTTTACTGTTAGGTTAGGGTTTGGGATAGAATTAGGGTTAGGGTTAGGGTTTGGGTTTGGTTTAGAGTTAGTTTTAGGTTACGGTTTGGGTTAGAGATAGGGTTAGGGTGAGGTGTTTGATTAGGGTTATGGTTAGGGTTAGGGTTGGGATTAGGGTTAGGGTTAGGGTTCCGATTAGAGTTAGATTTAGAGTTTGGGTTTGGGTAAGGGTTAAGGTTAGGGTTAGGGATAGGGTTAGGGTTAAGGTTAGGACTAGGATTAGGTTTAGGGTTAGGTTTAGGATTAGGGTTAGTGTTTGGGATTAGGTTTGGGTTATGTTTACGGTTAGTGTTAGGGTTATGGTTTAGGGTTAAGGTTAGATTTAGGGTTAGGGTTGCGGTTTGGGTTATGTTTTGGGTTAGGTTTAGGTTAGGGTTAGGGTTTGGGTTCGGGTTAGGAATAGGGTTAGGGTTTGAGTTTGAATTAGGTTTAGGGTTAGCATTAGGGGTAGGGTTAGGTTTAGGATTAGTGTTTCAGTTAGGGGTAGGGTTAGGGTTAGGGTTTGGGATCATGTTAGGGTTAGGGTTTGGGTTAGGGTTTGATTTAGGGTTAGGGTTAGGGTTAGGGTTAGTGTTAGGGTTTGGGTTAGGGTTAGGGTTAGGACTAGGGTTAGTGTTAGGGTTAGGTTTAGGGTTAGCATTAGGGTTAGGATTAGGGTTAGGTTTAGGGTTTGGGTTAGGGTTAGGGTTTGGGTTAGGGTTAGGGTTAGGGTTAGGGTTTGGGTTAGGGTTAGTGTTAGAGTTAGGATTAGGGTTAGGGTTTGTGTTAAGATTAGGGTTTGGGTTTGGGTTAGGGTTAGGGTTAGGTTTAGGGTTAGGATAAGGATGAGGGTCAGGGTTAGGGTTAGGATTAGCGTTATTATTTGGGTTATGGTTTGGGTTAGTGTTAGGGTTAGGGTTTGGGTTAGTGTTAGAGTTAGGGTTTGAGTTAGGGTTAGGTTTAGGGTTATGTTAGGTTTTGGGTTAGAGTTAGGGTTAGGGTTAGGGTTTGGTTTTGGTTTAGAGTTAGGGTTAGGTTAGGGTTTGGGTTAGAGTTAGGGTTAGGGTGAGGTGGTGGATTAGGGTTATAGTTAGGGTTAGGGTTAGGATTAGGGTTAGGGTTAGGGTTAGGGTTAGGGTTATTACTAAGATTAGGGTTAGAGTTAGGGTTAGGATTAGGGTTAGGGTTTGGGTTTAGGTTTGGGTTATGGTTAGGGTTAGTGTTAGGGTTAGGGTTTAGGTTTAGGGTTAGGGTTAGGGGTTCGGTTTGGGTTATGTTTTGGGTTAGGTTTAGGATTACGGTTAGGGTTTGGTTTCGGGTTATAATTAGGGTTAGGGTTTGAGTTTGAATTAGGTTTAGGGTTAGCATTAGGGTTAGGGTAAGGTTTAGGACAAGTATTTCAGTTAGGGTTAGGGTTAGGGTTAGGGTTTGGGTTCGGGTTAGGGTTAGGGTTAGGGTTTGGGTTAGGATTAGGGTTAGGACTAGGGTTAGTGTTAGGGTTAGGTTTAGGGTTAGCATTAGGGTTAGGATTAGGGTTAGGATTAGGGTTTGGGTTAGGGTTAGGGTTAGGGTTAGGGTTAGGGTTTGGGATAGGGTTAGGGTTAGGGTTAGGGTTTGGGTTAGGGTTAGGGTTAGTGTTAGGGTTAGAATTAGGGTTAGGGTTAGTGTTAGGGTTAGGGTTAGGATAAGGATGAGGGTTAGGGTTAGGGTTAGAGTTAGGGTTTCGGTTTGGGTTACGTTTT
Organism: Eospalax fontanierii; assembly: GCA_035773235.1. Taxonomy (NCBI): domain Eukaryota; kingdom Metazoa; phylum Chordata; class Mammalia; order Rodentia; family Spalacidae; genus Eospalax; species Eospalax fontanierii. The sequence continues at coordinate 1,393,266 of JAJHUQ010000063.1, read as the reverse complement.
GGGTTAGGTTTCGGGTTAGGTTTAGGGTTTGGGTTCGGGTTAGGATTACGGTTAGGGTTTGAGTTTGAATTAGGTTTAGGCTTAGCATTAGGGTTAGGGTTAGGTTTAGGATTAGTGTTTCGGTTAGGGTTAGGGTTTGAGTTAGGGTTACGGTTAAGATTAGAGTTAGCGTTTGGGTTAGGGTTACGGTTAGGGTTAGGATTAGGGTTAGGGTTTGTGTTAAGATTAGGGTTTGGGTTTGTGTTAGGGTTAGGGTTAGGGTTTGGGTTAAGTTTACGTTTAGGTTTAGGGTTATGGTTAGGGTTAGCGTTAGGGTTAGTGTTAGGGTTTGGGTTTGGTTTAGGCTTTGGGTTAGGGTTTGACTTAGGGTTAGGGTTTGGGTTAGGTAAGGGTTAGGGTTAGGGTTACGGTTACGGTTTGGGTTAGGATTAGTTTTAGGGTTAGGGTTTGGGTTAGGGTTAGGGTTAGGGTTAGGATTAGGGTTAGGGTTTGTGTTAAGATTAGGGTTTGGGTTTGGGTTAGGGTTAGGGTTAGGGTTAGGGTTAGGGTTACAATTATGGTTAGGGTTAAGGTTAGGGTTAGGTTTAGGGTTAGGATTAGGGTTAGGGTTTGTTTTAAGATTAGGGTTAGGGTTTGGGTTTGGGTTAGGGTTAGGGTTAGGTTAGGGTTTATGTTAGAGTTAGGGTAAGGGTTAGAGGTTGGATTAGGGTTATGGTTAGGGTTAGGCTTTAGGTTTGGGTTATGGTTAGGGTTAGGGTTAGGATTT
>JAJHUQ010000063.1:1380000-1390000 GCA_035773235.1 Eospalax fontanierii | reverse complement strand
GGGTAAGGGTTAGGGTTTGGCTTAGGGTTAGGTTTAGGTTTAGTTTTTGGGTTAGGGTTAGGGTTAGGTTTAGGGTTAGGTTTAGGTTTTGGGTTAGGGTTAGGGTTAGCGTTTGGGTTAGTGTTAGGGTTAGGGTTAGGGTTAGGGTTGGGTTTTGGTTTAGGATTACAGTTAGTTTTAGATTTTCGGTTAAGTTTCGGGTTAGGGTTAGGGTTTGCGTTCGGGTTGGGTTAGTGTTAGGGTTTTAGTTAGGGTTAGGGTTACGGTTAGGGTTTGGGTTAGGGTTAGGCTTAGGGTTAGGGTTTGAGTTTGAGTTAGGTTTTGGATTAGCATTAGGGTTAGAATTAGGGTTAGGGTTAGGGTTAGGGTTAGGATAAGGATGACGGTTAGGGTTAGGCTTAGGTTTAGGGTTATTATTTGGGTTATGGTTTGCGTTAGGGTTAGGGTTAGGGTTTGGGTTAGTGTTAGAGTTAGGGTTTGAGTTAGGGTTAGTTTTAGGGTTAGGTTAGGGTTTGGGTTAGATTTAGGGTGAGGGTTAGGGTTTGGGTTTGGTTTAGAGTTAGTTTTCGGTTAGGGTTTTGGTTAGAGTTAGGGTTAGGTTGAGGTGTTGGATTAGGGTTATGGTTAGGGTTATGGTTATGATTAGGGTTAGGGTTAGGGTTCCGATTAGAGTTAGGTTTAGAGTTTGGGTTTGGGTAAGGGTTCAGGTTAGGGTTATGGTTAGGGTTAGGGTTAGGACTAGGATTAGGGTTAGGGGTAGTGTTAGGATTAGGGTTAGGTTTTGGGTTTAGGTTTCGGTTATGGTTAGGGTTAGTGTTAGGGTTAGGGTGTAGGGATAGGGTTAGATTTAGCGTTAGGGTTTCGGTTTGGGTTATGTTTTGGGTTAGGTTTAGGGTTAGGGTTAGGGTTTGGGTTCGGGTTAGGAATAGGTTTAGGGTTTGAGTTTGAATAAAGTTTAGGGTTAGCATTAGGGTTAGGCTTAGTTTAGGGTTAGGGTTACGGTTAGGACTTGGGTTAGTGTTAGGGTTAGGTTTAGGGTTAGCATTAGGGTTAGGATTAGGGTTAGGTTTAGGGTTTTGGTTAGGGTTAGGGTTAGGGTTAGGGTTTGGGTTAGGGTTAGGTTTAGGATTAGGGTTTGGGTTAGGGTTAGGGTTAGAGTTAGGATTAGGGTTAGGGTTTGTATTAAAATTAGGGTTTGGGTTTGTGTTAGGGTTAGGGTTAGGGTTAGGAGTAGGGTTAGGGTTTAGGTTTTTGGTTAGGGTTAGTGTTAGGGTTATTGTTAGGATTAGGGTTTGGTTTAGGCTTTAGGTTTGGTTAGGTTTACTGTTAGGGTTAGGGTTATGGTTAGGTTTAGCGTTAGAATTAGGGTTAGGGTTATGGTTAGGGTTAGCTTTAGGGTTAGGGTTAGGATTTGGGTTTGGGTTAGGGTTTGGGTTAGGGTTAGGGTTTGGGTTAGGGTTAGGGTTAGGGTTAGTGTTAGGGTTAGGATTTGGGTTAGGGTTATGGTTAGGGATCGGATTTGGGTTAGAGTTATGGTGAGGGTTAGGGGTTGGGTTAGGGTTAGGTTTACGGTTAGGATTAGGGTTAGGGTTAGGGTTTGGATTAGGGTTAGTTTTAGGGTTTGCGTTTGGGTAAGGGTAAAGGTTAGGGTTAGGGTTAGGAGTAGGGTTAGTGTTTAGGTTTTCGGTTAGGGTTAGTGTTAGTGTTGGGATTAGGGTTTGGTTTAGGGTTAAGGTTAGGGTTTGGGTTAGAATTAGGGTTAGGGTTAGGGTTTGGGTTTGGTTTAGAGTTAGTTTTAGGTTAGGGTTTGGGTTCGAGTAAGGGTTAGGGTGAGGTGTTGGATTAGTGTTATGGTTAGGTTTATGGTTGGGATTAGGGTAGGGTTAGGGTTTGTGTTAAGATTAGGGTTAGGGTTTGGGTTTGGGTTAGGGTTAGGGTTAGGTTAGGGTTAGGGTTAGGATAAGGATGAGGGTTAGGGTTAGGGTTAGAATTAGGGTTATTATTTGGGATATGGTTTGTGTTAGGGTTAGAGTTAGGGTTTGGGTTAGTGCAAGAGTTAGGTTTTGAGTAAGGGTAAGGTTTACTGTTAGGTTAGGGTTTGGGATAGAATTAGGGTTAGGGGTAGGGTTTGGGTTTGGTTTAGAGTTAGTTTTAGGTTACGGTTTGGGTTAGAGATAGGGTTAGGGTGAGGTGTTTGATTAGGGTTATGGTTAGGGTTAGGGTTGGGATTAGGGTTAGGGTTAGGGTTCCGATTAGAGTTAGATTTAGAGTTTGGGTTTGGGTAAGGGTTAAGGTTAGGGTTAGGGATAGGGTTAGGGTTAAGGTTAGGACTAGGATTAGGTTTAGGGTTAGGGTTAGGATTAGGGTTAGTGTTTGGGATTAGGTTTGGGTTATGTTTACGGTTAGTGTTAGGGTTATGGTTTAGGGTTAAGGTTAGATTTAGGGTTAGGGTTTCGGTTTGGGTTATGTTTTGGGTTAGGTTTAGGGTTAGGGTTAGGGTTTGGGTTCGGGTTAGGAATAGGGTTAGGGTTTGAGTTTGAATTAGGTTTAGGGTTAGCATTAGGGTTAGGGTTAGGTTTAGGATTAGTGTTTCAGTTAGGGGTTGTGTTAGGGTTGGGGTTTGGGATCATGTTAGGGTTAGGGTTTGGGTTAGGGTTTGATTTAGGGTTAGGGTTAGGGTTAGGGTTAGTGTTAGGGTTTGGGTTAGGGTTAGGGTTAGGACTAGGGTTAGTGTTAGGGTTAGGTTTAGGGTTAGCATTAGGGCGAGGATTAGGGTGAGGTTTAGGGTTTGGGTTAGGGTTAGGGTTAGGGTTTGGGTTAGGGTGAGGATTAGGGTGAGGGTTTGGGATAGTGTTAGTGTTAGAGTGAGGATTAGGGTTAGGGTTTGTGTTAAGATTAGGGTTTGGGTTTGGGTTAGGGTTAGGGTTAGGGTTAGGGTTAGGATAAGGATGAGGGTTAGGGTTAGGGTTAGGATTAGGGTTATTATCTGGGTTATGGTTTGGGTTAGTGTTAGGGTTAGGGTTTGGGTTAGTGTTAGAGTTAGTGTTTGAGTTAGGGTTAGGTTTAGGGTTATGTTAGGTTTTGGGTTAGAGTTAGGGTTAGGGTTAGGGTTTGGTTTTGGTTTAGAGTTAGGGTTAGGTTAGGGTTTGGGTTAGAGTTAGGGTTAGGGTGAGGTGGTGAATTAGGGTTATAGTTAGGGTTAGGGTTAGGATTAGGGTTAGGGTTAGGGTTAGGGTTAGGGTTATTACTAAGATTAGGGTTAGAGTTAGGGTTAGGATTAGGGTTAGGGTTTGGGTTTAGGTTTGGGTTATGGTTAGGGTTAGTGTTAGGGTTAGGGTTTAGGTTTAGGGTTAGTGTTAGGGTTTCGGTTTGGGTTATGTTTTGGGTTAGGTTTAGGATTACGGTTAGGGTTTGGTTTCGGGTTATGATTAGGGTTAGGGTTTGAGTTTGAATTAGGTTTAGGGTTAGCATTAGGGTTAGGGTTAGGTTTAGGATAAGTATTTCAGTTAGGGTTAGGGTTAGGGTTAGGGTTTGGGTTCGGGTTAGGGTTAGGGTTAGGGTTTGGGTTAGGATTAGGGTTAGTGTTAGGGTTAGGTTTAGGGTTAGCATTAGGGTTAGGATTAGGGTTAGGATTAGGGTTTGGGTTAGGGTTAGGGTTAGGGTTAGGGTTAGGGTTAGGGTTAGGGTTTGGGATAGGGTTAGGGTTAGGGTTAGGGTTTGGGTTAGGGTTAGGGTTAGTGTTAGGGTTAGAATTAGGGTTAGGGTTAGTGTTAGGGTTAGGGTTAGGATAAGGATGAGGGTTAGGGTTAATGTTAGGGTTAGGGTTTCGGTTTGGGTTACGTTTTGGGTTAGGTTTAGGGTTAAGTTTAGGGTTTGGGTTCGGGTTAGGATTACGGTTAGGGTTTGAGTTTGAATTAGGTTTAGGCTTAGCATTAGGGTTAGTGTTAGGTTTAGGATTAGTGTTTCGGTTAGGGTTAGGGTTTGAGTTAGGATTACGGTTAGGATTAGAGTTAGCGTTTGGGTTAGGGTTACGGTTAGGGTTAGGATTAGGGTTAGGGTTTGTGTTAAGATTATGGTTTGGGTTTGTGTTAGGGTTAGGGTTAGGGTTTGGGTTAAGTTTACGTTTAGGTTTAGGGTTATGGTTAGGGTTAGCGTTAGGGTTAGTGTTAGGGTTTGGGTTTGGGTTAGGCTTTGGGTTAGGGTTTGACTTAGGATTAGGGTTTGGGTTAGGTAAGGGTTAGGGTTAGGGTTACGGTTACGGTTTGGGTTAGGATTAGGGTTAGGGTTAGGGTTTGGGTTAGGGTTAGGGTTAGGGTTAGGATTAGGGTTATGGTTTGTGTTAAGATTAGGGTTTGGGTTTGGGTTAGGGTTAGGGTTAGGGTTAGGGTTACAATTATGGTTAGGGTTAAGGTTAGGGTTAGGTTTAGGGTTAGGATTAGGGTTAGGGTTTGTTTTAAGATTAGGGTTAGGGTTTGGGTTTGGGTTAGGGTTAGGGTTAGGTTAGGGTTTATGTTAGAGTTAGGGTAGGGGTTAGAGGTTGGATTAGGGTTATGGTTAGGGTTAGGCTTTAGGTTTGGGTTATGGTTAGGTTTAGGCTTAGGATTTAAGGGTAGGATTAGGGTTAGTGTTAGGGTTTGGGTTAGGGTTAGGGTTACGGTGTGGGTTTGGGTTAGGGTTATGGTTAGGGTTATGGTTACGGTTAGGGTTAGGATTAGGGTTAGGGTTAGGGTTAAGGTTAGGGTTAGGTTTAGAATTAGGGTTAGTGGTAAGGTTAGGGTTAGGGTTAGGGTTAGGGTTAGCATTTCGGTTAGGGTTAGGGTTAGGGTTAGGGTTCGGGTTAGGGTTTGGGTTAGGGTTAGGGTTATGGTTAGGGTTTCAGTTAGGGTTAGGGTTAGGGTTAGGGTTTGGGTTAGGATTAGGGTTAGGGTTAGGGTTTGGGTTAGGGTTAGGGTTAGGGTTACGGTTAGGGTTAGGATTAGGGTTAGGGTTTGTGTTAAGATTAGGGTTTGGGTTTGGGTTAGGGTTAGGGTTAGGGTTAGGTTTACAATTAGGGTTAGTGTTAAGGTTAGGGTTAGGGTTAGGGTTAGGAGAAGGATGAAGGTTAGGGTTAGGGTTAGGATTAGGGTTACTATTTGGGTTATGGTTTGGGTTAGGGTTAGGGTTAGGTTTTGGGTTAGTGTTAGAGTTAGGGTTTGAGTTAGGGTTAGGTTTAGGTTTAGATTAGGGTTTGGGTTAGGGTCAGTATTAGGGTTACGGTTTGGGTTTGGTTTAGATTTAGGGTTAGGTTAGGGTTTGGGTTAGAGTTAGGGTTAGGATGAGGTGTTGGATTAGGGTTATGGTTTGGGTTAGGGTTTGGGTTAGTGTTAGAGTTAGGGTTTGAGTTAGGGTTAGGTTTAGGCTTACATTGGGGTTTGGGTTAGAGTTAGGGTTAGGGTTAGGGTTTGGGTTTGTTTAGAGTTAGGGTTAGGTTAGGGTTTGGGTTAGAGTTAGGGTTAGGGTGAGGTGTTGGATTAGGGTTATGGTTAGGGTTAGGGTTAGGATTAGGGTTAGAGTTAGGGTTAGGTTTAGGGTTAGCATTAGGGTTAGGATTAGGGTTAGGATTAGGGTTTGTGTTAGGGTTAGGGTTAGAGTTAGCGTTAGGGTTTGGGTTAGGGTTAGGGTTAGGGTTAGGGTTTGGGTTAGAGTTAGGGTTAGGGTTAGGGTTAGGGTTAGGGTTAGGGTTTGGGTTAGGGTTAGGGTTAGGGTTAGGGTTAGGGTTTGGGTTAGGATTAGGGTTAGGGTTAGGGTTTGGGTTAGGGTTAGGGTTAGGGTTACGGTTAGGGTTAGGATTAGGGTTAGGGTTTGTGTTAAGATTAGGGTTTGTGTTTGGGTTAGGGTTAGGGTTAGGTTTAGGGTTTGATTTAGGGTTAGGGTTAGGGTTAGGGTTAGTGTTAGGGTTTGGGTTAGGGTTAGGGTTAGGACTAGGGTTAGTGTTAGGGTTAGGTTTAGGGTTAGCATTAGGGTTAGGATTAGGGTTAGGATTAGGGTTTGTGTTAGGGTTAGGGTTAGGGTTAGCGTTAGGGTTTGGGTTAGGGTTAGGGTTAGGGTTAGGGTTTGGGTTAGGGTTAGGGTTAGTGTTAGGGTTAGGGTTTGGGTTAGGATGAGGGTTAGGGTTAGGGTTTGGGTTAGGGTTAGGGTTAGGGTTACGGTTAGGGTTAGGATTAGGGTTAGGGTTAGGGTTAAGGTTAGGGTTAGGTTTAGAATTAGGGTTAGTGTGAAGGTTAGGGTTAGGGTTAGGGTTAGGCTTAGGTTTAGGGTTAGGGTTTCGGTTAGGGTTAGGGTTAGGGTTAGGGTTTGGGTTAGGGTTAGGGTTAGGACTAAGATTCGGGTTAGAGTTAGGGTTAGGATTAGGGTTAGGGTTAGGGTTAGGGTTTCGGCTTGGGTTATGTTTTGGGTTAGGTTTAGGGTTAGGGTTAGGGTTAGGGTTAGAGTTAGGGTTAGGGTTAGGATTAGGGTTAGGTTTTGAGTTTGAATTAGGTTTAGGGTTAGCATTAGGGTTAGGGTTAGGTTTAGGATAAGTGTTTCAGTTAGGGTTAGGGTTAGGGTTTGGGTTAGGGTTAGGGTTAGGATTAGGGTTAGGGTTTGGGTTAGGGTTAGGGTTACTTTTAGGATTAGGATTACGGTTAGGGTTTGGATTAGCGTTAGGGTTAGGGTTAGCGTTTGGGTTAGGGTTAGGATTTGGTTTAGGGTTAGGTTTAGGGTTCGGGTTTGGGTTAGAGTTAGGGTGAGGGTTAGGGGTTGGGTTAGGGTTAGGGTTACGGTTAGGATTAGGATTACGTTTAGGGTTTGGATTAAGGTTAGGGTTAGGGTTAGGGTTTGGGTATGGGTTAGGATAAGGGTAAGGGTTAGGGTTTGGCTTAGGGTTAGGTTTAGGTTTAGTTTTTGGGTTAGGGTTAGGGTTAGGTTTAGGGTTAGGTTTAGGTTTTGGGTTAGGGTTAGGGTTAGCGTTTGGGTTAGTGTTAGGGTTAGGGTTAGGGTTAGGGTTGGGTTTTGGTTTAGGATTACAGTTAGTTTTAGATTTTCGGTTAAGTTTCGGGTTAGGGTTAGGGTTTGCGTTCGGGTTGGGTTAGTGTTAGGATTTTAGTTAGGGTTAGGGATAGGGTTACGGTTAGGGTTTGGGTTAGGGTTAGGCTTAGGGTTAGGGTTTGAGTTTGAGTTAGGTTTAGGATTAGCATTAGGGTTAGAATTAGGGTTAGGGTTAGGGTTAGGGTAAGGATGAGGGTTAGGGTTAGGGTTAGGTTTAGGGTTATTATTTGGGTTATGGTTTGCGTTAGGGTTAGGGTTAGGGTTTGGGTTAGTGTTAGAGTTAGGGTTTGAGTTAGGGTTAGTTTTAGGGTTAGGTTAGGGTTTGGGTTAGATTTAGGGTGAGGGTTAGGGTTTGGGTTTGGTTTAGAGTTAGTTTTAGGTTAGGGTTTTGGTTAGAGTTAGGGTTAGGTTGAGGTGTTGGATTAGGGTTATGGTTAGGGTTATGGTTAGGATTAGGGTTAGGGTTAGGGTTCCGATTAGAGTTAGGTTTAGAGTTTGGGTTTGGGTAAGTGTTCAGGTTAGGGTTATGGTTAGGGTTAGGGTTAGGACTAGGATTAGGGTTAGGAGTAGAGTTAGGATTAGGGTTAGGGTTTGGGATTAGGTGTCGGTTATGGTTAGTGTTAGTGTTAGGGTTAGGGTGGAGGCATAGGGTTAGATTTAGGGTTAGGGTTTCGGTTTGGGTTATGTTTTGGGTTAGGTTTAGGGTTAGGGTTAGGGTTTGGGTTCGGGTTAGGAATAGGTTTAGGGTTTGAGTTTGAATAAAGTTTAGGGTTAGCATTAGGGTTAGGCTTAGTTTAGGGTTAGGGTTACGGTTAGGACTTGGGTTAGTGTTAGGGTTAGGTTTAGGGTTAGCATTAGGGTTAGGATTAGGGTTAGGTTTAGGGTTTTGGTTAGGGTTAGGGTTAGGGTTAGGGTTTGGGTTAGGGTTAGGTTTAGGATTAGGGTATGGGTTAGGGTTAGGGTTAGAGTTAGGATTAGGGTTAGGGTTTGTATTAAAATTAGGGTTTGGGTTTGGGTTAGGGTTAGGGTTAGGGTTAGGAGTAGGGTTAGGGTTTAGGTTTTTGGTTAGGGTTAGTGTTAGGGTTATTGTTAGGATTAGGGTTTGGGTTAGGCTTTATGTTTGGTTAGGTTTAGGGTTAGGGTTAGGGTTATGGTTAGGTTTAGCGTTAGGATTAGGGTTAGGGTTATGGTTAGGGTTAGCTTTAGGGTTAGGGTTAGGATTTGGGTTTGGGTTAGGGTTTGGGTTAGGGTTAGGGTTTGGGTTAGGGTTAGGGTTAGGGTTAGTGTTAGGGTTAGGATTTGGGTTAGGGTTATGGTTAGGGATCGGATTTGGGTTAGAGTTATGGTTAGGGTTAGGGGTTGGGTTAGGGTTAGGTTTACGGTTAGGATTAGGGTTAGGGTTAGGGTTTGGATTAGGGTTAGTTTTAGGGTTTGCGTTTGGGTAAGGGTAAGGGTTAGGGTTAGGGTTAGGAGTAGGGTTAGGGTTTAGGTTTTCGGTTAGGGTTAGTGTTAGTGTTGGGATTAGGGTTTGGTTTAGGGTTAAGGTTAGGGTTTGGGTTAGGGTTAGGGTTAGGGTTAGGGTTTGGGTTAGGGTTATGGTTAGGGTTCGGGTTTGGGTTAGGGTTATTGTTAGGGTTAGGGTTAGGATTACGGTTAGGGTTTGGGTTAGGGTTAGGCTTAGGTTTGAATTTGGGTTAGTGTTAGGGCTTGGGTTAGTGTAAAGTTTAGGGTTTGGATTTGGGTTAGGGTTAGTGTTTGAGTTACGATTAGCGTAAAGTTTAGGGTTTAGGTTTGGGTTAGGTTTATGTTTAGGGTTAGGGTTATGGTTAGGTTTAGGGTTTGGTTTTGGGTTAGGGTTTGGTTTAGGGTTAGGGTTTTGGTTAGGGTTAGGGTTAGGGTTAGGGTTAGGATTTGGGTTAGGGTTAGGTTTAGGTTTCGGGTTTGGGTTAGAGTTAGGGTGAGGGTTAGGGTTTGGGTTAGGGTTAGGGTTACGGTTAGGATTAGGGTTATGGTTAGGGTTCGGATTACGGTTAGTTTTAGGGTTTGGGTTTGGGTAAGGGTAAGGGTTAGGGTTGGGGTTAGGATAAGGATCAGGGTTAGGGTTAGGGTTAGGATTAGGGTTAGTATTTGGGTTATGGTTTAGGTTTGCGTTAGGGTTAAGGTTTGGGTTAGTGTTAGAGATAGGTTTTGAGTTAGGGTTAGGTTTACTGTTAGGTTAGGGTTTGGGTTAGAATTAGGGTTAGGGTTAGGGTTTGGGTTTGGTTTAGAGTTAGTTTTAGGTTAGGGTTTGGGTTCGAGTAAGGGTTAGGGTGAGGTGTTGGATTAGTGTTATGGTTAGGTTTAGGGTTGGGATTAGGGTTAGGGTTAGGGTTAGGGTTTGTGTTAAGATTAGGGTTAGGGTTTGGGTTTGGGTTAGGGTTAGGGTTAGGTTAGGGTTAGGGTTAGGATAAGGATGAGGGTTAGGGTTAGGGTTAGAATTAGGGTTATTATTTGGGATATGGTTTGGGTTAGGGTTAGAGTTAGGGTTTGGGTTAGTGTTAGAGTTAGGGTTTGAGTTAGGTTTAGGTTTACTGTTAGGTTAGGGTTTGGGATAGAATTAGGGTTAGGGTTAGGGTTTGGGTTTGTTTTAGAGTTAGTTTTAGGTTACGGTTTGGGTTAGAGATAGGGTTAGGGTGAGGTGTTTGATTAGGGTTATGGTTAGGGTTAGGGTTGGGATTAGGGTTAGGGTTAGGGTTCCGATTAGAGTTAGATTTAGAGTTTGGGTTTGGGTAAGGGTTAAGGTTAGGGTTAGGGATAGGGTTAGGGTTAAGGTTAGGACTAGGATTAGGTTTAGGGTTAGGTTTAGGATTAGGGTTAGTGTTTGGGATTAGGTTTGGGTTATGTTTACGGTTAGTGTTAGGGTTATGGTTTAGGGTTAAGGTTAGATTTAGGGTTA
>JAJHUQ010000063.1:1370000-1372500 GCA_035773235.1 Eospalax fontanierii | reverse complement strand
GGGTTAGGGTTAGGGTTAGGGTTTGGGTTAGGGTTAGTGTTAGAGTTAGGATTAGGGTTAGGGTTTGTGTTAAGATTAGGGTTTGGGTTTGGGTTAGGGTTAGGGTTAGGGTTAGGGTTAGGATAAGGATGAGGGTTAGGGTTAGGGTTAGGATTAGGGTTATTATCTGGGTTATGGTTTGGGTTAGTGTTAGGGTTAGGGTTTGGGTTAGTGTTAGAGTTAGTGTTTGAGTTAGGGTTAGGTTTAGGGCTATGTTAGGTTTTGGGTTAGAGTTAGGGTTAGGGTTAGGGTTTGGTTTTGGTTTAGAGTTAGGGTTAGGTTAGGGTTTGGGTTAGAGTTAGGGTTAGGGTGAGGTGGTGAATTAGGGTTATAGTTAGGGTTAGGGTTAGGATTAGCGTTAGGGTTAGGGTTAGGGTTAGGGTTATTACTAAGATTAGGGTTAGAGTTAGGGTTAGGATTAGGGTTAGGGTTTGGGTTTAGGTTTGGGTTATGGTTAGGGTTAGTGTTAGGGTTAGGGTTTAGGTTTAGGGTTAGGGTTAGGGTTTCGGTTTGGGTTATGTTTTGGGTTAGGTTTAGGATTACGGTTAGGGTTTGGTTTCGGGTTATGATTAGGGTTAGGGTTTGAGTTTGAATTAGGTTTAGGGTTAGCATTAGGGTTAGGGTTAGGTTTAGGATAAGTATTTCAGTTAGGGTTAGGTTTAGGGTTAGGGTTTGGGTTCGGGTTAGGGTTAGGGTTAGGGTTTGGGTTAGGATTAGGGTTAGTGTTAGGGTTAGGTTTAGGGTTAGCATTAGGGTTAGGATTAGGGTTAGGATTAGGGTTTGGGTTAGGGTTAGGGTTAGGGTTAGGGTTAGGGTTAGGGTTAGGGTTTGGGATAGGGTTAGGGTTAGGGTTAGGGTTTGGGTTAGGGTTAGGGTTAGTGTTAGGGTTAGAATTAGGGTTAGGGTTAGTGTTAGGGTTAGGGTTAGGATAAGGATGAGGGTTAGGGTTAATGTTAGGGTTAGGGTTTCGGTTTGGGTTACGTTTTGGGTTAGGTTTAGGGTTAAGTTTAGGGTTTGGGTTCGGGTTAGGATTACGGTTAGGGTTTGAGTTTGAATTAGGTTTAGGCTTAGCATTAGGGTTAGTGTTAGGTTTAGGATTAGTGTTTCGGTTAGGGTTAGGGTTTGAGTTAGGGTTACGGTTAGGATTAGAGTTAGCGTTTGGGTTAGGGTTACGGTTAGGGTTAGGATTAGGGTTAGGGTTTGTGTTAAGATTATGGTTTGGGTTTGTGTTAGGGTTAGGGTTAGGGTTTGGGTTAAGTTTACGTTTAGGTTTAGGGTTATGGTTAGGGTTAGCGTTAGGGTTAGTGTTAGGGTTTGGGTTTGGGTTAGGCTTTGGGTTAGGGTTTGACTTAGGGTTAGGGTTTGGGTTAGGTAAGGGTTAGGGTTAGGGTTACGGTTACGGTTTGGGTTAGGATTAGGGTTAGGGTTAGGGTTTGGGTTAGGGTTAGGGTTAGGGTTACGATTAGGGTTAGGGTTTGTGTTAAGATTAGGGTTTGGGTTTGGGTTAGGGTTAGGGTTAGGGTTAGGGTTACAATTATGGTTAGGGTGAAGGTTAGGGTTAGGTTTAGGGTTAGGATTAGGGTTAGGGTTTGTTTTAAGATTAGGGTTAGGGTTTGGGTTTGGGTTAGGGTTAGGGTTAGGTTAGGGTTTATGGTAGAGTTAGGGTAAGGGTTAGAGGTTGGATTAGGGTTATGGTTAGGGTTAGGCTTTAGGTTTGGGTTATGGTTAGGTTTAGGGTTAGGATTTAAGGGTAGGATTAGGGTTAGTGTTAGGGTTTGGGTTAGGGTTAGGGTTACGGTGTGGGTTTGGGTTAGGGTTATGTTTAGGGTTATGGTTACGGTTAGGGTTAGGATTAGGGTTAGGGTTAGGGTTAAGGTTAGGGTTAGGTTTAGAATTAGGGTTAGTGGTAAGGTTAGGGTTAGGGTTAGGGTTAGGGTTAGCATTTCAGTTAGGGTTAGGGTTAGGGTTAGGGTTCGGGTTAGGGTTTGGGTTAGGGTTATGGTTATGGTTAGGGTTTCAGTTAGGGTTAGGGTTAGGGTTAGGGTTTGGGTTAGGATTAGGGTTAGGGTTAGGGTTTGGGTTAGGGTTAGGGTTAGGGTTACGGTTAGGGTTAGGATTAGGGTTAGGGTTTGTGTTAAGATTAGGGTTTGGGTTTGGGTTAGGGTTAGGGTTAGGGTTAGGTTTACAATTAGGGTTAGTGTTAAGGTTAGGGTTAGGGTTAGGGTTAGGAGAAGGATGAAGGTTAGGGTTAGGGTTAGGATTAGGGTTACTATTTGGGTTATGGTTTGGGTTAGGGTTAGGGTTAGGTTTTGGGTTAGTGTTAGAGTTAGGGTTTGAGTTAGGGTTAGGTTTAGGTTTAGATTAGGGTTTGGGTTAGGGTCAGTATTAGGGTTACGGTTTGGGTTTGGTTTAGATTTAGGGTTAGGTTAGGGTTTGGGTTAGAGTTAGGGTTAGGATGAGG
>JAJHUQ010000063.1:1310000-1312500 GCA_035773235.1 Eospalax fontanierii | reverse complement strand
TAGGGTTAGGGTTAGGATTAGGGTTACTATTTGGGTTATGGTTTGCGTTAGGGTTAGGGTGAGGGTTTGGTTTAGTGTTAGAGTTAGGGTTTGAGTTAGGGTTAGTTTTAGGGTTAGGTTAGGGTTTGGGTTAGATTTAGGGTGAGGGTTAGGGTTTGGGTTTGGTTTAGAGTTAGTTTTAGGTTAGGGTTTGGGTTAGAGTTAGGGTTAGGTTGAGGTGTTGGATTAGGGTTATGGTTAGGGTTAGGGTTAGGATTAGGGTTAGGGTTAGGGTTCCGATTAGAGTTAGGTTTAGAGTTTGGGTTTGGGTAAGGGTTCAGGTTAGGGTTATGGTTAGGGTTAGGGTTAGGACTAGGATTAGGGTTAGGGGTAGGGTTAGGATTAGGGTTAGGGTTTGGGTTTAGGTTTCGGTTATGGTTAGGGTTAGTGTTAGGGTTAGGGTGTAGGGATAAGGTTAGATTTAGGGTTAGGGTTTCGGTTTGGGTTATGTTTTGGGTTAGGTTTAGGATTAGGGTTAGGGTTTGGGTTCGGATTAGGAATAGGGTTAGCGTTTGAGTTTGAATAAGGTTTAGGGTTAGCATTAGGGTTAGGCTTAGTTTAGGGTTAGGGTTAGGGTTAGGACTTGGGTTAGTGTTAGGGTTAGGTTTAGGGTTAGCATTAGGGTTAGGATTAGGGTTAGGTTTAGGGTTTTTTTTAGGGTTATGGTTAGGGTTAGGGTTTGGGTTAGGGTTAGGTTTAGGATTAGGGTTTGGGTTAGGGTTAGGGGTAGGGTTAGGGTTAGGGTTAGGGTTTGTATTAAAATGAGGGTTAGGGATTGGGTTAGGGTTAGGGTTAGGGTTAGGGTTAGGATTAGGGTTAGGGTTTGAGTTTGAATTAGGTTTAAGGTTAGCATTAGGGTTAGGGTTAGGTTTAGGATAAGTGTTTCAGTTAGGGTTAGGGTTAGGGTTTGGGTTACGGTTATGGTTAGGGTTAGGGTTAGTGTTAGGTTTAGGGTTTGGGTTAGGGTTAGGGTTAGGGTTAGATTTTGGGTTAGGTTTAGTGTTAGGGTTAGGGTTAGGGTTAGGGTTTGGGTTAGGATTAGGGTTAGGGTTAGGGTTTGGGTTAGGGTTAGGGTTACGGTTAGGGTTAGGATTAGGGTTAGGTTTACGATTAGAATTAGGGTTAGTGTTAAGGTTAGGGTTAGGGTTAGGGTTAGGATAAGGATGAGGGTTAGCGTTAGGGTTAGGATTAGGGTTATTATTTGGGTTATGGTTGGGTTAGGGTTAGGGTTAGGGTTTGGGTTAGTGTTAGAGTTAGTGTTTGAGTTAGGTTTAGGTTTAGGGTTAGGTTAGGGTTTGGGTTAGAGTTAGGGTTAGGGTTAGGGTTTGGGTTTGGTTTAGAGTTAGGGTTAGGTTAGGGTTTGGGTTAGAGTTAGGGTTAGGGTGAGGTGTTGGATTAGGGTTATGGTTAGGGTTAGGGTTAGGATTAGGGTTAGGGTTAGGGTTCCGATTAGAGTTAGGTTTAGAGTTTGGGTTTGGGTAAGGGTTAAGGTTAGGTTTAGCGTTAGGGTTAGGGTTAGGGTTAGGACTAGGATTAGGTTTATGGTTATGGTTAGGGTTAGGATTAGGGTTAGGGTTAGGGTTCCGATTAGAGTTAGGTTTCGAGTTTGGGTTTGGGTAAGGGTTAAGGTTAGGTTTAGGGTTAGGGTTAGGGTTAGGGTTAGGACTAGGATTAGGGTTAGGGTTAGGGTTAGCATTAGGGTTAGGGTTAGGACTATGATTAGGGTTAGGTTAGGGTTTGGGTTAGAGTTAGGGTAAGGGTTTGGGTTTGGTTTAGTGTTAGGGTTAGGTTAGGGTTTTGGTTAGAGTTAGGGTTAGGGTGAGGTGTTGGATTAGCCTTATGGTTAGGGTTAGGGTTAGGATTAGGGTTAGGGTTAGGGTTCTGGTTAGAGTTAGGTTTAGAGTTTGGTTTTGGGTAAGGGTTAAGGTTAGGGTTAGGGTTAGGGTTAGGGTTAGGGTTAGGACTAAGATTCGGGTTGGGGTTAGGGTTAGGATTAGGGTTAGGTTTAGGGTTAGGGTTTCGGTTTGGGTTATGTTTTGGGTTAGGTTTAGGGTTAGGGTTAGGTTTAGGGATAGAGTTAGGGTTAGGGTTAGGATTAGGGTTAGGTTTTGAGTTTGAATTAGGTTTAGGGTTAGCATTAGGGTTAGGGTTAGGTTTAGGATAAGTGTTTCAGTTAGGGTTAGGGTTAGGGTTTGGGTTAGGGTTAGGGTTAGGGTTAGGGTTTTGGTTAGGGTTAGGGTTACGGTTAGGATTAGGATTACGGTTAGGGTTTGGATTAGGGTTAGGGTTAGGGTTATTGTTTGGGTATGGGGTAGGATAAGGGTAAGGGTTAGGGTTTGGCTTAGGGTTAGGTTTAGGTTTAGTTTTTGGGTTAGGGTTAGGGTTAGGTTTATTGTTAGGTTTAGGTTTTGGGTTAGGGTTAGGATTAGCGTTTGGGTTAGGGTTAGGAGTTGGTTTAGGG
>JAJHUQ010000063.1:1290000-1302500 GCA_035773235.1 Eospalax fontanierii | reverse complement strand
AGAATTAGGGTTAGGGTTAGGGTTTGGGTTAGGGTAGGTTTAGGATTAGAGTTTGAGTTTGAGTTAGGTTTAGGGTTAGCATTAGGTTTAGGATTAGGATGAGGGTTTGGGTTTGGGTTAGAGTTAGGGTTAGGGTTAGGGTTTGGCTTAGGGTTAGGGTTAGGGTTAGTTTTTGGGTTAGGTTTAGGGTTAGGGTTTGAGTTTGAGTTAGGTTTAGGGTTAGCATTAGGGTTAGGATTATGGTTAGGGTTTGGGTTTGGGTTAGGGTTAGGGTTAGGGTTAGGGTTTGGCTTAGGGTTAGGGTTAGGGTTAGGGTTTCGGTATGGGTTAGGATAAGGGTTAGGGTTAGGGTTTGGCTTAGGGTTAGGTTTAGGGTTAGTTTTTGGGTTAGGGTTAGGGTTAGGTTTAGGGTTAGGTTTAGGTTTTGGGTTAGGGTTAGGGTTAACGTTTGGGTTAGGGTTAGGGTTAGGGTTAGGATTAGGGTTAGGGTTTGGTTTAGGATTACAGTTAGGTTTAGATTTTCGGTTAAGTTTCGGGTTAGGGGTAGGGTTTGTGTTCGGGTTGGGTTAGTGTTAGGGTTTTAGTTAGGGTTAGTGTTAGGGTTAGGGTTAGGTTTAGGGTTTGGGTTAGGGTTAGGCTTAGGGTTAGAGTTTGAATTTGAGTTAGGTTTAGGGTTAGCATTAGGGTTAGGATTAGGGTTAGGGTTAGGGTCTGGGTTAGGGTTAGGGTTAGGGTTTGGGTTAGGGTTAGGTTTGAATCTGGGTAAGTGTTAGGGTTAGGGTTAGAATTAGGGTTAGGGTTAGGGTTAGGGTTAGGGTTAGGATAAGCATGAGGGTTAGGGTTAGGGTTAGGATTAGGGTTATTATTTGGGATATGGTTTGGGTTAGGGTTAGAGTTAGGGTTTGGGTTAGAGATAGGGTTAGGGTTAGGTTTTGGGTTTGGTTTAGAGTTAGTTTTAGGTTAGGGTTTGGGTTAGAGTTAGGGTTAGGGTGAGGTGTTGGATTAGGGTTATGGTTAGGGTTAGGGTTAGGATTAGGGTTAGGGTTAGGGTTCCGATTAGAGTTAGGTTTAGAGTTTGGGTTTGGGTAAGGGTTAAGGTTAGGGTTAGGGTTAGGGTTAGGGTTAGGTTTAGGACTAGGATTAGGGTTAGCGTTAGGGTTAGGATTAGGGATAGGGTGTGGGTTTAGGTTTAGGTTATGTTTAGGGTTAGTGTTAGTGTTAGGGTTTAGGGTTAAGGTTAGATTTAGGGTTAGGGTTTTGGTTTGGGTTATGTTTTGGGTTATGTTTAGGGTTAGGGTTAGGGTTTGGGTTCGGATTAGGAATAGTGTTAGGGTTTGAGTTTGAATTAGGTTTAGTGTTAGCATTAGGGTTAGGATTAGGTTTAGGATTAGTGTTGCAGTTAGGGGTAGGGTTAGGGTTAGGGATTGGGATCAGGTTAGGTTTAGGATTAGGGTTAGGCTTAGGGTTAGGGTTTGAGTTTGAGTTAGGTTTAGGGTAAGCATTAGGGTTAGAATTAGGGTTAGGGTTAGGGTTTGGGTTAGGGTTAGGTTTAGGGTTAGGGTTAGGGTTAGTGTTAGGATTAGGGTTAGGGTTAGAGTTAGGGTTAGGGTTAGGGTTAGGATAAGGATGAGGGTTAGGGTCAGGGTTAGGAATAGGGTTATTATCTGGGTTATGGTTTGCGTTAGGGTTAGGGTTAGGGTTTGGGTTATTGTTAGAGTTAGGGTTTGAGTTAGGGTTAGTTTTAGGGTTAGGTTAGGGTTTGGGTTAGATTTAGGGTGAGGTTTAGGGTTTGGGTTTGGTTTAGAGTTAGTTTTAGGTTAGGGTTTGGGTGAGAGTTAGGGTTAGGTTGAGGTGTTGGATTAGGGTTATGGTTAGGGTTAGGGTTAGGATTAGGGTTAGGGTTAGGGTTAGGGTTAGGGTTCCGATTAGAGTTAGGTTTAGAGTTTGGGTTTGGGTAAGGGTTCATGTTAGGGTTAGGGTTAGGGTTAGGGTTAGGACTAGGATTAGGGTTAGGGGTAGGGTTAGGATTAGGGTTAGGGTTTGGGTTTAGGTTTCGGGTATGGTTAGGGTTAGTGTTAGGGTTAGGGTTTAGGGATAGGGTTAGATTTAGGGTTAGGGTTTCGGTTTGGGTTATGTTTTGGGTTAGGTTTAGGAATAGCGTTTGGGTTCGGGTTAGGAATAGGGTTAGGGTTTGAGTTTGAATAAGGTTTAGGGTTAGCATTAGGGTTAGGCTTAGTTTAGGGTTAGGGTTAGGACTTGGGTTAGTGTTAGGGTTAGGTTTAGTGTTAGCATTAGGGTTAGGATTAGGGTTAGGTTTAGGGTTTTGGTTAGGGTTAGGGTTAGGGTTAGGGTTTGGGTTAGGGTTAGGTTTAGGATTAGTGTTTGGGTTAGGGTAAGGGTTAGAGTTAGGATTAGGGTTAGGATTTGTATTAAAATTAGGGTTTGGGTTTGTGTTAGGGTTAGGGTTAGGGTTAGGAGTAGGGTTAGGGTTTAGGTTTTTGGTTAGGGTTAGTGTTAGGGTTATTGTTAGGATTAGGGTTTGGGTTAGGCTTTATGTTTGGTTAGGTTTAGGGTTAGGGTTAGGGTTATGGTTAGGTTTAGCGTTAGGATTAGGGTTAGGGTTATGGTTAGGGTTAGCTTTAGGGTTAGGGTTAGGATTTGGGTTTGGGTTAGGCTTTATGTTTGGTTAGGTTTAGGGTTAGGGTTAGGGTTAGGGTTAGTGTTAGGGTTAGGATTTGGGTTAGGGTTAGGGTTAGGGATCGGATTTGGGTTAGAGTTATGGTGAGGGTTAGGTGTTGGGTTAGGGTTAGGTTTACGGTTAGGATTAGGGTTAGGGTTAGGGTTTGGATTCCGATGAGTTAGTTTTAGGTTGGGATTAGGGTTAGAGTTAGGGTTAGGGTGAGGTGTTGGATTAGGGTTATGGTTAGGGTTAGGGTTGGGATTAGGGTTAGGGTTAGGATTCCGATTAGAGTTAGATTTAGAGTTTGGGTTTGGTAAGGGTTAAGTTTAGGGTTAGGGATAGGTTTAGGGTTAAGGTTAGGACTAGGATTAGGGTTAGGGTTAGGGTTAGGATTAGGGTTAGCGTTTGGGATTAGGTTTGGGTTATGTTTAGGTTTAGTGTTAGGGTTATGGTTTAGGGTTAAGGTTAGATTTAGGGTTAGGGTTTCGGTTTGGGTTATTTTTTGGGTTAGGTTTAGGGTTAGGGTTAGGGTTTGCGTTCGGGTTAGCAATAGGGTTAGGGTTTGAGTTTGAATTAGGTTTAGGGTTAGCATTAGGGTTAGGGTTAGGTTTAGGATTAGTGTTTCAGTTAGGGGTAGGGTTAGGTTTAGGGTTTTGGATCAGGTTAGGGTTAGGGTTTGGGTTAGGGTTTGATTTAGGGTTAGGGTTAGGGTTAGGGTTAGTGTTAGGGTTTGGGTTAGGGTTAGGGTTAGGACTAGGGTTAGTGTTAGGGTTAGGTTTAGGGTTAGCATTAGGGTTAGGATTAGGGTTAGGGTTAGGGTCTGGGTTAGGGTTAGGGTTAGGGTTTGGGTTAGGGTTACGTTTGAATCTGGGTGAGTGTTAGGGTTAGGGTTAGAATTAGGGTTAGGGTTAGGGTTAGGGTTAGGGTTAGGATAAGCATGAGGGTTAGGGTTAGGGTTAGGATTAGGGTTATTATTTGGGATATGGTTTGGGTTAGGGTTAGAGTTAGGGTTTGGGTTAGAGATAGGGTTAGGGTTAGGTTTTGGGTTTGGTTTAGAGTTAGTTTTAGGTTAGGGTTTGGGTTAGAGTTAGGGTTAGGGTGAGGTGTTGGATTAGGGTTATGGTTAGGGTTAGGGTTAGGATTAGGGTTAGGGTTAGGGTTCCGATTAGAGTTAGGTTTAGAGTTTGGGTTTGGGTAAGGGTTAAGTTTAGGGTTAGGGTTAGGGTTAGGGTTAGGTTTAGGACTAGGATTAGGGTTAGGGTTAGGGTTAGGATTAGGGATAGGGTGTGGGTTTAGGTTTAGGTTATGTTTAGGGTTAGTGTTAGTGTTAGGGTTTAGGGTTAAGGTTAGATTTAGGGTTAGGGTTTTGGTTTGGGTTATGTTTTGGGTTAAGTTTAGGGTTAGGGTTAGGGTTTGGGTTCGGATTAGGAATAGGGTTAGGGTTTGAGTTTGAATTAGGTTTAGTGTTAGCATTAGGGTTAGGGTTAGGTTTAGGATTAGTGTTGCAGTTAGGGGTAGGGTTAGGGTTAGGGATTGGGATCAGGTTAGGTTTAGGGTTAGGGTTAGGCTTAGGGTTAGGGTTTGAGTTTGAGTTAGGTTTAGGGTTAGCATTAGGGTTAGAATTAGGGTTAGGGTTAGGGGTTGGGTTAGGGTTAGGTTTGGGGTTAGGGTTAGGGTTAGGGTTAGAATTAGGGTTAGGGTTAGAGTTAGGGTTAGGGTTAGGGTTAGGATAAGGATGAGGGTTAGGGTTAGGGTTAGGAATAGGGTTATTATTTGGGTTATGGTTTGCGTTAGGGTTAGGGTTAGGGTTTGGGTTATTGTTAGAGTTAGGGTTTGAGTTAGGGTTAGTTTTAGGGTTAGGTTAGGGTTTGGGTTAGATTTAGGGTGAGGTTTAGGGTTTGGGTTTGGTTTAGAGTTTGTTTTAGGTTAGGGTTTGGGTTAGAGTTAGGGTTAGGTTGAGGTGTTGGATTAGGGTTATGTTTAGGGTTAGGGTTAGGATTAGGGTTAGGGTTAGGGTTAGGGTTAGGGTTCCGATTAGAGTTAGGTTTAGAGTTTGTGTTTGGGTAAGGGTTCAGGTTAGGGTTAGGGTTAGGGTTAGGGTTAGGGTTAGGACTAGGATTAGGGTTAGGGGTAGGGTTAGGATTAGGGTTAGGGTTTGGGTTTAGGTTTCGGTTATGGTTAGGGTTAGTGTTAGGGTTAGGGTTTAGGGATAGGGTTAGATTTATGGTTAGGGTTTCGGTTTGGGTTATGTTTTGGGTTAGGTTTAGGGTTAGCGTTTGGGTTCGGGTTAGGAATAGGGTTAGGGTTTGAGTTTGAATAAGGTTTACGGTTAGCATTAGGGTTAGGCTTAGTTTATGGTTAGGGTTAGGGTTAGGACTTGGGTTAGTGTTAGGGTTAGGTTTAGGGTTAGCATTAGGGTTAGGATTAGGGTTAGGTTTAGGGTTTTGGTTAGGGTTAGGGTTAGGGTTAGGGTTTGGGTTAGGGTTAGGTTTAGGATTAGTGTTTGGGTTAGGGTTAGGGTTAGAGTTAGGATTAGGGTTAGGGTTTGTATTAAAATTAGGGTTTGGGTTTGGGTTAGGGTTAGGGTTAGGGTTAGGAGTAGGGTTAGGGTTTAGGTTTTTGGTTAGGGTTAGTGTTAGGGTTATTGTTAGGATTAGGGTTTGGGTTAGGCTTTATGTTTGGTTAGGTTTAGGGTTAGGGTTAGGGTTATGGTTAGGTTTAGCGTTAGGATTAGGGTTAGGGTTATGGTTAGGGTTAGCTTTAGGGTTAGGGTTAGGATTTGGGTTTGGGTTAGGGTTTGGGTTAGGGTTAGGGTTTGGGTTAGGGTTAGGGTTAGTGTTAGGGTTAGGATTTGGGTTAGGGTTAGGGTTAGGGATCGGATTTGGGTTAGAGTTATGGTGAGGGTTAGGGGTTGGGTTAGGGTTAGGTTTACGGTTAGGATTAGGGTTAGGGTTAGGGTTTGGATTCCGATGAGTTAGTTTTAGGTTGGGATTAGGGTTAGAGTTAGGGTTAGGGTGAGGTGTTGGATTAGGGTTATGGTTAGGGTTAGGGTTGGGATTAGGGTTAGGGTTAGGATTCCGATTAGAGTTAGATTTAGTTTGGGTTTGGGTAAGGGTTAAGGTTAGGGTTAGGGATAGGGTTAGGGTTAAGGTTAGGACTAGGATTAGGGTTAGGGTTAGGGTTAGGATTAGGGTTAGGGTTTGGGATTAGGTTTGGGTTATGCTTAGGTTTAGTGTTAGGGTTAGGGTTTAGGGTTAAGGTTAGATTTAGGGTTAGGGTTTCGGTTTGGGTTATGTTTTGGGTTAGGTTTAGGGTTAGGGTTAGGGTTTGGGTTCGGGTTAGCAATAGGGTTAGGGTTTGAGTTTGAATTATTTTTAGGGTTAGCATTAGGGTTAGGGTTAGGTTTAGGATTAGTGTTTCAGTTAGGGGTAGGGTTAGGGTTAGGGTTTTGGATCAGGTTAGGGTTAGGGTTTGGGTTAGGGTTTGATTTAGGGTTAGGGTTAGGGTTAGGGTTAGTGTTAGGGTTTGGGTTAGGGTTAGGGTTAGGACTAGGGTTAGTGTTAGGGTTAGGTTTAGGGTTAGCATTAGGGTTAGGATTAGGGTTAGGTTTAGGGTTAGGGTTTGGGTTAAGGTTAGTGTTAGAGTTAGGATTAGGGTTAGGGTTTGTGTTAAGATTGCGGTTTGGGTTTGGGTTAGGGTTAGGGTTAGGGTTAGGGTTAGGATAAGGATGAGGGTTAGGGTTAGGGTTAGGATTAGGGTTATTATTTGGGTTATGGTTTGGGTTATTGTTAGGGTTAGGGTTTGGGTTAGTGTTAGAGTTAGGGTTTGAGTTAGGGTTAGGTTTAGGGTTATGTTAGGTTTTGGGTTAGAGTTAGGGTTAGGGTTAGGGTTTGGTTTTGGTTTAGAGTTAGGGTTAGGTTAGGGTTTGGGTTAGAGTTAGGGTTAGGGTGAGGTGTTGGATTAGGGTTATAGTTAGGGTTAGGGTTAGGATTAGGGTTAGGGTTAGGGTTAGGGTTATTACTAAGATTAGGGTTAGAGTTAGGGTTAGGATTAGGGTTAGGGTTTGGGTTTAGGTTTGGGTTATGTTTAGGGTTAGTGTTAGGGTTAGGGTTTAGGGTTAGGGTTAGGGTTAGGGTTAGGGTTTCGGTTTGGGTTATGTTTTGGGTTAGGTTTAGGATTAGGGTTAGGGTTTGGTTTCGGGTTATGATTAGTGTTAGGGTTTGAGTTTGAATTAGGTTTAGGGTTAGCATTAGGGTAGGGGTTAGGTTTAGGATAAGTGTTTCAGTTAGGGTTAGGGTTAGGGTTAGGGTTTGGGTTCGGGTTATGGTTAGGGTTAGGGTTTGGGTTAGGATTAGGGTTAGGACTAGGGTTAGTGTTAGGGTTAGGTTTAGGGTTAGCATTAGGGTTAGGATTAGGGTTAGGGTTAGGGTTTGGGTTAGGGTTAGGGTTAGGGTTAGGGTTAGGGTTAGGGTTAGGGTTTGGGATAGGGTTAGGGTTAGGGTTAGGGTTAGGGTTTGGGTTAGGGTTAGGGTTAGGGTTAGGATTAGGTTTAGTGTTAGGGTTAGAATTAGGGTTAGGGTTAGTGTTAGGGTTAGGGTTAGGATAAGGATGAGGGTTAGGTTTAGGGTTAGGGTTAGGGTTAGGGTTTCGGTTTGGGTTACGTTTTGGGTTAGGTTTAGGGTTATGTTTAGGGTTTGGGTTCTGGTTAGGATTAGGGTTAGGGTTTGAGTTTGAATTAGGTTTAGGCTTAGCATTAGGGTTAGGATTAGGTTTAGGATTGGTGTTTCGGTTAGGGTTAGGGTTTGAGTTAGGGTTACGGTTAGGGTTAGCGTTAGCGTTTGGGTTAGGGTTACGGTAAGGGTTAGGATTAGGGTTAGGGTTTGTGTTAAGATTAGGGTTTGGGTTTGTGTTAGGGTTAGGGTTAGGGTTTGGGTTAAGTTTACGTTTAGGTTTAGGGTTATGGTTAGGGTTAGCGTTAGGGTTAGTGTTAGGGTTTGGGTTTGGGTTAGGCTTTGGGTCAGGGTTTGACTTAGGGTTAGGGTTTGGGTTAGGTAAGGGTTAGGGTTAGGGTTAGGGTTAGGACTAGGGTTAGTGTTAGGGTTAGGTTTAGGGTTAGCATTAGGGTTAGGATTAGGGTTAGGGTTAGGGTTAGGGTTAGGGTTTGGGTTAGGATTAGAGTTAGGGTTAGGGTTTGGGTTAGGGTTAGGGATAGGGTTAGGATTAGGGTTAGGGTTTGTGTTAAGATTAGGGTTTGGGTTTGGGTTAGGGTTAGGGTTAGGGTTAGGGTTAGGGTTAGAATTATGGTTAGGGTTAGGGTTAGGGTTAGGGTTAGTATTTGGGTTATGGTTTAGGTTTGCGTTAGGGTTAAGGTTTGAGTTAGTGTTATAGATAGGTTTTGAGTTAGGGTTAGGTTTACTGTTAGGTTAGGGTTTGGGTTAGAATTAGTGTTAGGGTTAGGGTTTGGGTTTGGTTTAGAGTTAGTTTTAGGTTAGGGTTTGGGTTAGAGTAAGGGTTAGGGTGAGGTGTTGGATTAGTGTTATGGTTAGGTTTAGGGTTGAGATTAGGGTTAGGGTTAGGGTTAGGTTTTAGGTTAGGGTTAGGGTTAGGGTTAAAATTCGGGTTAGGGTTAGGGTTAGGGTTAGGGTTAGGGTTAGGGTTAGGGTTAGGATAAGGATGAGGTTTAGGGTTAGGGTTAGAATTACGTTTATTACTTGGGATATGGTTTGGGTTAGGGTTAGAGTTAGGATTTGGGTTAGTGTTAGTGTTAGGGTTTGAGTTAGGTTTAGGTTTACTGTTAGGTTAGGGTTTGGGATAGAATTAAGGTTAGGGTTAGGGTTTGGGTTTGGTTTAGAGTTAGTTTTAGGTTAGGGTTTGGGTTAGAGTTAGGGTTAGGGTGAGGTGTTGGATTAGGGTTATGGTTAGGGTTAGGGTTAGGATTAGGGTTACGGTTAGGGTTCCGATTAGAGTTAGGTTTTGAGTTTGGGTTTGGGTAAGGGTTAAGGTTAGGGTTAGGGTTAGGGTTAGGGTTAGGTTTAGGACTAGGATTAGGGTTAGGGTTAGGGTTAGGATTAGGGTTAGGGTGTGGGTTTAGGTTTAGGTTATGTTTAGGGTTAGTGTTAGTGTTAGGGTTTAGGGTTAAGGTTAGATTTAGGGTTAGGGTTTCGGTTTGGGTTATGTTTTGGGTTAAGTTTAGGGTTAGGGTTAGGGTTTGGGTTCGGATTAGGAATAGGGTTAGGGTTTGAGTTTGAATTAGGTTTAGGGTTAGCATTAGGGTTAGGGTTAGGTTTAGGATTAGTGTTGCAGTTAGGGGTAGGGTTAGGGTTAGGGATTGGGATCAGGTTAGGGTTAGGGTTAGGGTTAGGGTTTGATTTAGGGTTAGGGATAGGGTTAGGGTTAGTGTTAGGGGTTGGGTTAGGGTTAAGGTTAGGACTAGGGTTAGTGTTAGGTTTAGGGTTTGAGTTAAGGTTAGTGTTAGAGTTAGGATGAGGGTTAGGTTTAGGGTTAGGATTAGTGTTATTATTTGGGTTATGGTTTGGGTTAGTGTTAGGGTTAGGGTTAGGTTTAGGATAAGTATTTCAGTTAGGGTTAGGGTTAAGGTTAGGGTTTGGGTTCGGGTTAGGTTTAGGGTTAGGGTTTGGGTTAGGATTAGGTTTAGGACTAGGGTTAGTGTTAGGGTTAGTTTTAGGGTTAGCATTTGGGTTAGGTTTAGAGTTAGGGTTACGGTTTGGGTTCGGGTTAGGGTTAGGATTAGGGATAGGGTTTGAGTTAGGGTTAGGGTTAGGGTTAGGGTTAGGATTAGGGTTAGGGTTAGGGTTAGAATTAGGGTTAGGGTTAGGGTTAGGGTTAGGATAAGGATGAGGTTTAGGTTTAGGTTTAGGGTTAGGGTTTCGGTTTGGGTTACGTTTTCGTTTAGGTTTAGCGTTAGGGTTAGAGTTTGGGTTCGGGTTATGATTAGGGTTAGGATTTGAGTTTGAATTAGGTTTAGGGTTAGCATTACGGTTAGACTTATGTTTAGGATTAGTGTTTCAGTTAGGGTTAGGGTTAGGGTTAAGGTTAGGGTTAGGGTTAGGGTTTGGGTTTGGTTTAGAGTTAGTTTTAGGTTAGGGTTTCGGTTAGAGTTAGGGTTAGGGTGAGGTGTTGGATTAGGGTTATGGTTAGGGTTAGGGTTAGGATTAGGGTTACGGTTAGGGTTCCGATTAGAGTTAGGTTTAGAGTTTGGGTTTGGGTAAGGGTTAAGGTTAGGATTAGGGTTAGGGTTAGGACTAGGATTAGGGTTAGGGTTTAGTGTTAGGGTTAGAGTTAGGGTTAGGGTTTCGGTTTGGATTATGTTTTGGGTTAGGTTTAGGGTTAGGGTTAGGGTTTGGGTTCGGGTTAGGATTAGGGTTAGGGTTTGAGTTTGAATTAGGTTTAGGGTTAGCATTAGGGTTCGGGTTAGGTTTAGGATTAGTGTTTCAGTTAGGGTTAGGGTTAGGGTTAGGTTTTGGGTTCTGGTTAGGTTTAGGGTTTGATTTAGGGTTAGGGTTAGGGTTAGGGTTAGTGTTAGGGTTTGTGTTAGGATTAGGGTTAGGACTAGGGTTAGTGTTAGGGTTAGGTTTAGGATTAGCATTAGGGTTAGGATTAGGGTTAGGGTTAGGTTTTGGGTTAGGGTTAGTGTTAGGGTTAGGGTTAGGGTTTGGGTTAGGGTTAGGGTTAGGATTTGTGTTAAGATTAGGGTTTGGTTTTGGGTTAGGGTTAGGGTTAGGGTTTGGGTTAAGGTTACGTTTAGGGTTAGGGTTTGTGTTAGGGTTAGGGTTAGGGTTAGGAGTAGGGTTAGGGTTTAGGTTTTCGGTTAGGGTTAGTGTTAGGGTTAGGGTTAGTATTAGGGTTTGGGTTAGGGTTTAGGTTTGGTTAGGTTTAGGGTTAGGGTTAGGGTTATGGTTAGGTTTAGCGTTAGGGTTAGGGTTAGGGTTATGGTTAGGTTTACCGTTAGGGTTAGGTTTAGGGTTTGGGTTTGGGTTAGGGTTTGGGTTAGGGTTAGGGTTTGGGTTAGGGTTAGGGTTAGGGTTAGGGTTAGGATTTGTGTTAGGGTTAGGGTTAGGGTTCAGGTTTGCGTTAGAGTTAGGGTGAGGGTTAGGGGTTGGGTTAGGGTTAGGGTTACGGTTAGGATTAGGGTTAGGGTTAAGGTTTGGATTAGGGTTAGTTTTAGGATTTGGGTTTGGGTAAGGGTAAGGGTTAGGGTTAGGGTTAGGAGTAGGGTTAGGGTTTAGGTTTTCGGTTAGGGTTAGTGTTAGGGTTAGAATTAGGATTAGGGTTTGCTTTAGCGTTAAGATTCGGGTTAGTGTTTGGTTTAGGGTTAGGGATAGGGTTATGGTTTTGGGTTAGGGTTATGGTTAGGGTTCGGGTTTGGGTTAGGGTTAGGGTTAGGCTTAGGGTTAGGCTTAGGATTAGGGTTAGGGTGAGTGTTAGGTTTAGGGTTTGGTTTAGGATTACGGTTAGGTTTAGGTTTTCGGTTAAGTTTCGGGTTTGGGTTTTGGGTTTGCGTTTGGGTTGGGTTAGCGTTAGGGTTTTAGTTAGGGTTAGGGTTAGGGTTAGGGTTAGGGTTTGGGTTAGGGTTAGGCTTAGGGTTAGGGTTTGAGTTTGAGTTAGGTTTAGGTTTAGCATTAGGGTTAGGATTAGGGTTAGGGTTAGGGTTTGGGTTAGGGTTAGGTTTAGGGTTAGGGTTTGCGTTAGGGTTAGGTTTGAATCTGGGTTAGTGTTAGGGTTAGGGTTAGTGTTAAGATTATGTTTAGGGTTAGGTTTAGGATTAGGTTTTGGGTTAGGGTTAGGGTTAGGGTTAGAATTAGGATTAGGGTTAGGCATAGAATTAGGGTGAGGGTGAGAATAAGGATGATGTTAAGGATTAGCTTTAGGGTTATTTTTTGGGTTATGGTTTGAGTTAGGTTTAGAGTTAGTCTTTGGGTTACTGTTAGAGTTAGGGTTTGAGTTAGGGTTAGGTTTAGGGTTAGGTTAGGGTTTGGGTTAGAGTTAGGGTTAGTGTTAGGGTTTGGGTTTGGTTAAGAGTTAGGGTTAGGTTAGGGTTTGGGTTAGAGTTAGGGTTAGGGTGAGGTGTTGGATTAGGGTTATGGTTAGGGTTAGGGTTAAGATTAGGGTTAGGGTTAGGGTTCCGATTAGAGTTAGGTTTAGAGTTTGGGTTTGGGTAAGGGTTAAGGTTAGGGTTAGTGTTAGGGTTATGGTTAGGGTTAGGACTAGGTTTAGGTTTAGGGTTAGGGTTAGGGTTAGGGTTAGGGTTAGGGTTAGGGTTTGGATTAGGGTTTGGGGTTAGGGGTTAGGGGTTAAGTTAAGTTTTAGGGTTAGGCTTAGAGATTGGGTTACGGTTAGGGTTAGGTTTAGGGTTAGGTTTAGGTTTTGGGTTAGGGTTAGGGTTAGCGTTTGGGTTAGTGTTAGGGTTAGCGTTAGCGTTAGTGCTAGGGTTAGGGTTAGGGTTAGGGTTAGGGTTTGGGTTCGGGTTGGGTTAGTGTTAGGGTTTTAGTTAGGGTTAGGGTTAGGGTTAGGGTTTGGTTTAGGATTAGGCTTAGGGTTAGGGTTTGAGTTTGAGTTAGGTTTCGGGTTAGCATTAGGGTTAGGATTAGGGTTAGTGTTAGGGTTTGGGTTAGGGTTAGGGTTAGGGTTAGGGTTTTAGTTAGGGTTAGGGTTAGGGTTAGGGTTTGGTTTAGGTTAGGCTTAGGGTTAGGGTTTGACTTTGAGTTAGGTTTCGGGTTAGCATTAGGGTTAGGATTAGGGTTAGGGTTAGGGTTTGGGTTAGCGTTAGGGTTAGGGTTAGGTTTGAATCTGGGTTAGTGTT
>JAJHUQ010000063.1:1280000-1285000 GCA_035773235.1 Eospalax fontanierii | reverse complement strand
TTAGTGTTAGGGTTAGGGTTTGGGTTAGTGTTAGAGTTAGGGTTTGAGTTAGGGTTAGGTTTAGGGTTAGGTTAGGCTTTGTGTTAGATTTAGGGTTAGTGTGAGGTGTTGGATTAGGGTTATGGTTAGGGTTAGGGTTAGGATTAGGGTTAGGGTTAGGGTTCCGATTAGAGTTATGTTTAGAGTTTGGGTGTGGGTAAGGGTTAAGGTTAGGTTTAGGGTTATTATTAGGGTTAGGGTTTGAGTTTGAATTAGGTTTAAGGTTAGCATTAGGGTTAGGGTTAGGTTTAGGATAAGTATTTCAGTTAGGGTTAGGGTTAGGGTTAGGGTTTGGGTTCGGGTTAGGGTTAGGGTTAGGGTTAGGGTTTGATTTAGGGTTAGGGTTAATCTTAGGGTTAGTGTAAGTGTTTGGGTTAGGGTTAGGGTTAGGACTAGGTTTAGTGTTAGGGTTAGGTTTAGGGTTAGCATTAGGGTTAGGATTAGGGTTAGGGTTATTGTTTGGGTTAGGGTTAGGCTTAGGGTTAGG
Source organism: Eospalax fontanierii (assembly GCA_035773235.1). Taxonomy (NCBI): domain Eukaryota; kingdom Metazoa; phylum Chordata; class Mammalia; order Rodentia; family Spalacidae; genus Eospalax; species Eospalax fontanierii. Next base: position 1,284,474 of record JAJHUQ010000063.1, on the reverse strand, counting down.
TTTAGGTTTAGGGTTAGGGTTAGGGTTTGGGTTAGGGTTAGGATTAGGGTTAGGGTTTGTGTTAAGATTAGGGTTAGGGTTTGTGTTAAGATTAGGGTTTGTGTTTGGGTTAGGGTTAGGGTTAGGGTTAGGGTTAGGGTTAGGGTTAGGTTTAGGGTTTGATTTAGGGTTAGGGTTAGGGTTAGGGTTAGAGTTAGGATTAGGGTTAGGGTTTGTATTAAAATTAGGGTTTGGGTTTGGGTTAGGGTTAGGGTAAGTGTTACGGTTACAGGTTAGGGTTAGGGTTAGGGTTAGGGTTAGGGTTTCGGTTTGGGTTATGTTTTTGGCTAGGTTTAGGGTTAGGGTTACAGTTAGGGTTTGGGTTCGGGTTAGGATTAGGGTTTGAGTTTGAATTAGGTTTAGGGTTAGCATTAGGGTTAGGGTTAGGTTTAGGATTAGTGTTTCAGTTAGGGTTAGGGTTAGGGTTAAGGTTAGGGTTAGGGTTAGGTTTAGGGTTTGATTTAGGGTTAGGGTTAGGGTTAGGGTTAGTGTTAGGGTTTGGGTTAGGGTTAGGTTAGAGTTTGGGTTAGAGTTAGGGTTAGGATAGGGTTTGGTTTAGAGTTAGGGTTCGGGTGAGGTGTTGGATTAGGGTTATGGTTAGGGTTAGAGGTAGGATTAGGGTTAGGGTTAGGGTAATGATTAGAGTTAGGTTTAGAGTTTTTGTTTGGGTAAGGCTTAAGGTTAGTGTTAGTGTTAGCGTTAGAGTGAGGGTTAGGGTTAGGACTTGCGATAGGGTTACGTGTAGGGTTAGGATTAGGGTTAGGGTTTGGGTTTAGGTTTGGGTTAATATTAGGGTTAGTGTTAGGATTAGGGTTTAGGGTTAGGGTTAGATTTAGGGTTAGGGTTTCGGTTTGGGTTATGTTTTGGGTTAGGTTTAGGGTTAGGGTTAGTGTTTGGGTTCGGGTTAGGAATAGGGTTAGGGTTTGAGTTTGAATTAGGTTTAGGGTTAGCATTAGGGTTAGGGTTAGGTTTAGGATTAGTGTTTCAGGTAGGGTTAGGGTTAGGGTTAGGGTTTCGGTTCGGGTTAGGGTTAGGGATAGGGTTAGGGTTTGATTTACGGTTAGGGTTAGGGTTAGGTTTAGTGTTAGGGTTTGGGTTAGGGTTAGGGTTAGGACTAGGGTTAGTGTTAGGGTTAGGTTTAGGGTTACCATTAGGGTTAGGATTAGGGTTAGGGTTAGGGTTTGGGTTAGGGTTAGGGTTAGATTTAGGGTTAGGATTAGGGTTTGGGTTAGGGTTAGGCTTAGGGTTAGGGTTAGGCTTAGGATTAGGGTTAGGGTGAGTGTTAGGGTTAGGGTTTGGTTTAGGATTACGGTTAGGTTTAGGTGTTCGGTTAAGTTTCGGGTTTGGGTTTTGGGTTTGCGTTCGGGTTGGGTTAGCGTTAGGGTTTTAGTTAGGGTTAGGGTTAGGGTTAGGGTTAGGGTTTGGGTTAGGGTTAGGCTTAGGGTTAGGGTTTGAGTTTGAGTTAGGTTTAGGTTTAGCATTAGGGTTAGGATTAGGGTTAGGGTTAGGGTTTGGGTTAGGGTTAGGTTTAGGGTTAGGGTTTGCGTTAGGGTTAGATTTGAATCTGGGTTAGTGTTAGGGTTAGGGTTAGTGTTAAGATTATGTTTAGGGTTAGGTTTAGGATTAGGTTTTGGGTTAGGGTTAGGGTTAGGGTTAGAATTAGGATTAGGGTTAGGGTTAGAATTAGGGTTAGGGTTAGGATAAGGATGAGGGTTAGGATTAGGATTAGGGTTATTTTTTGGGTTATGGTTTGAGTTAGGTTTAGAGTTAGTGTTTGGGTTAGTGTTAGAGTTAGGGTTTGAGTTAGGGTTAGGTTTAGGGTTAGGTTAGGGTTTGGGTTAGAGTTAGGGTTAGTGTTAGGGTTTGGGTTTGGTTAAGAGTTAGGGTTAGGTTAGGGTTTGGGTTAGAGTTAGGGTTAGGGTGAGGTGTTGGATTAGGGTTATGGTTAGGGTTAGGGTTAAGAATAGGGTTAGGGTTAGGGTTCCGATTAGAGTTAGGTTTAGAGTTTGGGTTTGGGTAAGGGTTAAGGTTAGGGTTAGTGTTAGGGTTATGGTTAGGGTTAGGACTAGGTTTAGGTTTAGGGTTAGGGTTAGGGTTAGGGTTAGGGTTAGGGTTTGGATTAGGGTTTGGGGTTAGGGGTTAGGGGTTAAGTTAAGTTTTAGGGTTAGGCTTAGAGATTGGGTTACGGTTAGGGTTAGGTTTAGGGTTAGGTTTAGGTTTTGGGTTAGGGTTAGGGTTAGCGTTTGGGTTAGTGTTAGGGTTAGGGTTAGCGTTAGTGCTAGGGTTAGGGTTAGGGTTAGGGTTAGGGTTTGGCTTCGGGTTGGGTTAGCGTTAGGGTTTTAGTTAGGGTTAGGCTTAGGGTTAGGGTTTGGTTTAGGATTAGGCTTAGGGTTAGGGTTTGAGTTTGAGTTAGGTTTCGGGTTAGCATTAGGGTTAGGATTAGGGTTAGTGTTAGGGTTTGGGTTAGGGTTAGGGTTAGGGTTAGGGTTTTAGTTAGGGTTAGGGTTAGGGTTAGGGTTTGGTTTACGTTAGGCTTAGGGTTAGGGTTTGACTTTGAGTTAGGTTTCGGGTTAGCATTAGGGTTAGGATTAGGGTTAGGGCTAGGGTTTGGGTTAGCGTTAGGGTTAGGGGTAGGTTTGAATCTGGGTTAGTGTTAGGGTTAGGGTTAGTGTTAAGATTATGGTTAGGGTTAGGGTTAGGGTTAGGTTTTGGGTTAGGGTTAGGGTTAGGGTTAGAATTAGGGTTAGGGTTAGGGTTAGGTTTTGGGTTAGGGTTAGGGTTAGGGTTAGAATTAGGGTTAGGGTTAGGGTTAGGATAAGGATGAGGGTTAGGTTTAGGGTTAGGATTAGGGTTATTATTTGGGTTATGGTTTGTGTTAGGGTTAGGGTTAGGGTTAGGTTTAGGGTTTGATTTAGGGTTAGGGTTAGGGTTAGGGTTAGATTTAGGGTTTGGGTTAGGGTTAGGGTTTGGGTTAGGACTAGGATTACTGTTAGGATAAGGATTAGGGTTAGGGTTAGGGTTAGGGTTAGGGTTTAGGGTTAGGGTTAGGGATAGGGTTAGGGTTAGGGTTTCAGTTTGGGTTATGTTTTGGGTTAGGTTTAGGGTTAGGGTTAGGGTTTGGGTTCGGGTTAGGATTAGGGTTAGGTTTGAGTTTGAATTAGGTTTAGGGTTAGCATTAAGGTTAGGGTTAGGTATAGGATTAGTGTTTCAGTTAGGTTTAGGGTTAGGGTTAGGGTTTGGGTAATGGTTAGGTTTAGGGTTAGGGTTAGTTTTAGGGTTAGCGTTTAGGTTTAGGTTTAGGGTTATTGTTAGGGTTTGGGTTAGGGTTAGTGTTAGGGTTTGGGTTAGGGTTAGGGTTAGGATTAGGGTTAGGGTTTGGGTTAGGGTTAGGGTTTGCGTTTGGGTTAGGGTTAGGGTTATGGTTAGGATTAGGGTTAGGGTTTGTGTTAAGATTATGGTTTCTGTGTGGTTTAGGGTTAGGGTTAGGGTTTGGATTAAGGTTACGTTTAGGGTTAGGGTTTGTGTTAGGGTTAGGGTTAGGGTTAGGAGTAGGATTAGGGTTTATGTTTTCGGTTAGGGTCAGTGTTAGGGTTAGTGTTAGGATTAGGGTTTGGGTTAGGGTTTAGGTTTGGTTAGGTTTAGGGTTAGGGTTATGGTTAGGGTTAGTGTTAGGGTTAGGGTTAGGGTTAGGGTTAGCGTTAGGGTTAGGGTTAGGGTTTGGGTTTGGGTTAGGGTTTGGGTTAGGGTTAGGGTTTGGGTTAGGGTTAGGGTTAGGGTTAGGGTAAGGATTTAGGTTAGGCTTAGGGTTAGGGTTCGGGTTTGGGTTAGAGTTATGGTGAGGGTTAGGGGTTGGGTTAGGGTTAGGGTTACGGTTAGAATTAGGGTTAGGGTTTGTGTTAAGATTAGGGTTTGGGTTTGGGTTAGGGTTAGGGTTAGCGTTTGGGTTAGTGTTAGGGTTAGGGTTAGCGTTAGTGCTAGGGTTAGGGTTAGGGTTAGGGTTAGGGTTTGGGTTCGGTTTGGGTTAGTGTTAGGGTTTTAGTTAGGGTTAGGGTTAGGGTTAGGGTTTGGTTTAGGATTAGGCTTAGGGTTAGGGTTTGAGTTTGAGTTAGGTTTCGGGTTAGCATTAGGGTTAGGGTTAGGGTTAGTGTTAAGATTATGGTTAGGGTTAGGGTTAGGGTTAGGTTTTGGGTTAGGGTTAGGGTTAGGGTTAGAATTAGGGTTAGGGTTAGGGTTAGGTTTTGGGTTAGGGTTAGGGTTAGGGTTAGAATTAGGGTTAGGGTTAGGGTTAGGATAAGGATGAGGGTTAGGTTTAGGGTTAGGATTACGGTTATTATTTGGGTTATGGTTTGTGTTAGGGTTAGGGTTAGGGTTAGGTTTAGGGTTTGATTTAGGGTTAGGGTTAGGGTTAGGGTTAGATTTAGGGTTTGGGTTAGGG
>JAJHUQ010000063.1:1272500-1275000 GCA_035773235.1 Eospalax fontanierii | reverse complement strand
GGTTAGAGTTAGGGTTAGGGTTAGGGTTTGGGTTTGGTTTAGAGTTAGGTTTAGGTTAGGGTTTGGGTTAGAGTTAGGGTTAGGGTGAGTTGTTGCATTAGGGTTATGGTTAGGGTTAGGGTTAGGGTTAGGGTTAGGGTTAGGGTTAGGGTTTGGTTTAGGGTTAGGGTTAGGACTAGGGTTAGTGTTAGGGTTTGGTTTAGGGTTAGGGTTAGGACTAGGGTTAGTGTTAGGGTTAGGTTTAGGGTTAGGGTTAGTGTTTGGGTTTGGTTTAGAGTTAGGTTTAGGTTAGGGTTTGGGTTAGAGTTAGGGTTAGGGTGAGGTGTTGGATTAGGGTTATGGTTAGGGTTAGGGTTAGGATTAGGGTTAGGGTTAGGCTTCCGATTAGAGTTAGGTTTAGAGTTTGGGTTTGGGTAAGGGTTAAGGTTAGGGTTAGCGTTAGGGTTAGGGTTAGGGTTAGGGTTCCGATTAGAGTTAGGTTTAGAGTTTGGGTTTGGGTAAGGTTAAGGTTACGGTTACGGTTAGGGTTAGGGATAGGACTAGAATTAGGGTTAGGTTTAGGGTTAGGATTAGGGTTAGGGTTTGTGTTTAGGTTTGGGTTATGGTTATGGTTAGGGTTAGGGTTATGGTTAGGGTTAGGGTTAGGGTTAGGGTTTCGGTTTGGGTTATATTTTGGGTTAGGTTTAGGGTTAGGGTTGGGGTTTGGGTTCGGGTTAGGTTTAGGGTTATGGTTTGAGTTTGAATTAGGTTTAGGGTTTGCATTAGGGTTAGGGTTAGGTTTAGGATTAATGTTTAAGTAAGGGTAAAGGTTAGGTTATGGATAGGGTTAGGGTTAGGTTTAGGGTTAGGGTTAGGGTTAGGGTTAGTGTTAGGGTTTGGATTAGGGTAAGGATTACGACTAGGGTTAGGGTTAGGTTTAGGGTTAGCATTAGTTTTAGGATTAGGGTTAGGGTTAGGGTTTGGGTTTGGTTTAGGGTTAGGGTTAGGGTTAGGGTTTGGGTTAGGGTTAGGTTTAGGGTTAACGTTTGAGTTAGGGTTACGGTTAGGGTTAGGATTAGGGTTAGGGTTTGTGTTAAGATTAGGGTTTGGTTTAGGGTTAGGGTTAGGGTTTGGGTTAAAGTTACGTTTAGGGTTAGGTTTTGTTTTAGGGTTACAGTTAGGGTTAGGATTAGGTTTAGGGTTTATGTTTTCGGTTTGGTTTAGTGTTAGGGTTAGGGTTAGGATTAGGGTTTGGGTTAGGGTTTAGGTTTGGTTAGGTTTAGGGTTAGGGTTAGGGTTATGGTTAGGTTTAGCTTTACGGTTAGGGTTAGGGTTATGGTTAGGGTTAGCGTTAGGGTTGGGGTTAGGGTTAGGGTTCCGATTAGAGTTAGGTTTAGAGTTTGGGTTTGGGTAAGGGTTAAGGTTAGGGTTAGGGTTAGGGTTAGGGTTAGGGTTAGAACTAGGATTAGGGTTAGGGTTAGGGTTAGGATTAGGGTTAGGGTTTGGGTTTAGGTTTGGGTTATGGTTAGGGTAAGTGTTAGGGTTACAGTTTAGGGTTAGGGTTAGGGTTAGGGTTAGGGTTTCGGTTTGGGTTATGTTTTGGGCTAGGTTTAGGGTTAGGGTTAGGGTTTGGGTTCGGGTTAGGATTAGGGTTAGGGTTTGAGTTTGAATTAGGTTTAGGGTTAGCATTAGGGTTAGGGTTAGGTTTAGGATTAGTGTTTCAGTTAGGGTTAGGGTTAGGGTTAAGGTTAGGGTTAGGGTTAGGTTTAGGGTTTGATTTAGGGTTAGGGTTAGGGTTAGGGTTCGTGTTAGGGTTTGGGTTAGGGTTAGGTTAGAGTTGGGTTAGAGTTAGGTTTAGGGTTAGGGTTTGCGTTTGGTTTAGATTTAGGGTTAGGATAGGGTTTGGATTAGAGTTAGGGTTCGGGTGAGGTGTTGGATTAGGGTTATGGTTAGGGTTAGAGGTAGGATTAGGTTTAGGGTTAGGGTTCCGATTAGAGTTAGGTTTAGAGTTTTTGTTTGGGTAAGGCTTAAGGTTAGTGTTAGTGTTAGTGTTAGGGTTAGGGTTAGGACTAGGATTAGGGTTACGCTTAGGGTTAGGATTAGGGTTAGGGTTTGGGTTTAGGGTTAGGGTTAGGGTTAGGGTTAGGTTTAGGGTTACCATTAGGGTTAGGATTAGGGTTAGGGTTAGGGTTTGGGTTAGGGTTAGGGTTAGATTTAGGGTTAGGATTAGGGTTTGGGTTAGGGTTAGGCTTAGGGTTAGGGTTAGGCTTAGGATTAGGGTTAGGGTGAGTGTTAGGGTTAGGGTTTGGTTTAGGATTACGCTTAGGTTTAGGTGTTCGCTTAAGTTTCGGGTTTGGGTTTTGGGTTTGCGTTCGGGTTGGGTTAGCGTTAGGGTTTTAGTTAGGGTTAGGGTTAGGGTTAGGGTTAGGGTTTGGGTTAGGGTTAGGCTTAGGGTTAGGGTTTGAGTTTGAGTTAGGTTTAGGTTTAGCATTAGGGTTAGGATTAGGGTTAGGGTTAGGGT
>JAJHUQ010000063.1:1265000-1270000 GCA_035773235.1 Eospalax fontanierii | reverse complement strand
TTAGGGTTAGGGTTTGGTTTAGGGTTAGGGTTAGGATTAGGGTTTGAGTTTGAGTTAGGTTTAGGGTTAGCATTAGGGTTAGGATTAGGGTTAGGGTTTGGGTTTGGGTTCGGGTTAGGGTTAGGGTTAGGGTTTGGGTTAGGGTTAGGGTTAGTGTTAGGGTTTTGGAATGGGTTAGGATAAGGGTTAGTGTTAGGGTTTGGCTTAGGGTTAGGTTTAGGGTTAGTTTTTGGTTTAGGGTTAGGCTTAGGTTTACGGTTGGGTTTAGGTTTTGGGTTAGGGTTAGTGTTTGGGTTTGGGTTAGGGTTAAGGTTAGGGTTAGGGTTAGGGTTATGGTTAGGGTTAGGGTTAGGGTTTTGTTTAGGAGTACGTTTATGTTTAGGTTTTCGGTTAAGGGTCGGGTTAGGCTTAGGGTTTGCGATCGGGTTGGGTTAGTGTTAGGGTTTTAGTTAGGGTTAGGGTTAGGGTTAGGGTTAGGGTTAGGGTTAGGGTTAGGGTTAGGGTTAGGCTTAGGGTTAGGGTTTGAGTTTGAGTTAGGTTTAGGTTTAGCATTAGGGTTAGAATTAGGGTTACGGTTAGGGTTTGGGTTAGGGTTATGGTTAGGGTTAGGGTTTGGGTTAGGGTTAGGTTTGAATCTGGGTTAGGGTTAAGGTTAGGGTTAGTGTTAAGATTAGGGTTAGGGTTAGGGTTAGGGTTAGCTTTTGGGTTAGGGTTAGGGTTAGGATTAGAATTAGGGTTAGGATTAGGGTTAGGGTTAGGGTTAGGGTTAGGATAAGGATGAGGGTTAGGGTTAGGGTTAGGATTAGGGTTATTATTTGGGTTATGGTTTGGGTTAGGGTTATTGTTAGGGTTTGGTTTAGTGTTAGAGTTAGGGTTTGAGTTAGGGTTAGGTTTAGGGTTAGGTTAGAGTTTGGGTTAGAGTTAGGGTTAGGGTTAGGGTTAGGACTAGGATTAGGGTTACGGTTAGGGTTAGGATTAGGGTTAGGGTTTGGGTTTAGGTTTGGGTTAATATTAGGGTGCGTGTTAGGGTTAGGGTTTAGGGTTAGGGTTAGATTTAGGGTTAGGGTTTCGGTTTGGGTTATGTTTTGGGTTAGGTTTAGGGTTAGGGTTAGTGTTTGGGTTCGGGTTAGGAATAGGGTTAGGGTTTGAGTTTGAATTAGGTTTAGGGTTAGCATTAGGGTTAGGGTTAGGTTTAGGATTAGTGTTTCAGTTAGGGTTAGGGTTAGGGTTAGGGTTTCGGTTCGGGTTAGGGTTAGGGATAGGGTTAGGGTTTGATTTAGGGTTAGGGTTAGGGTTAGGTTTAGTGTTAGGGTTTGGGTTAGGGTTAGGGTTAGGACTAGGGTTAGAGTTAGGGTTAGGTTTAGGGTTAGCATTAGGGTTAGGATTAGGGTTAGGGTTAGGGTTTGGGTAAGGTTAGGGTTAGGGTTAGGATTAGGGTTTGGGTTAGGGTTAGGTTTAGGGTTAGGGTTTGGGTTAGGTTTAGTGTTGGAGTTAGGATTAGGGTTAGGGTTTGTGTTAAAATTAGGGTTTGGGTTTGTGTTAGGATTAGGGTTAGGGTTAGGGTTAGGGTTAGGGTTAGGGTTAGGTTTATTATTAGGGTTAGGGTTAGGGTTAGGATAAGGATGAGGGTTAAGGTTAGGGTTAGGATTAGGGTTATTATTTGGGTTATGGTTTGGGTTAGTGTTAGGGTTAGGGTTTGGGTTAGTGTTAGAGTTAGGGTTTGAGTTAGGGTTAGGTTTAGGGTTAGGTTAGGCTTTGTGTTAGATTTAGGGTTAGTGTGAGGTGTTGGATTAGGGTTATGGTTAGGGTTAGGGTTAGGATTAGGGTTAGGGTTAGGGTTCCGATTAGAGTTATGTTTAGAGTTTGGGTGTGGGTAAGGGTTAAGGTTAGGTTTAGGGTTATTATTAGGGTTAGGGTTTGAGTTTGAATTAGGTTTAAGGTTAGCATTAGGGTTAGGGTTAGGTTTAGGATAAGTATTTCAGTTAGGGTTAGGGTTAGGGTTAGGGTTTGGGTTCGGGTTAGGGTTAGGGTTAGGGTTAGGGTTTGATTTAGGGTTAGGGTTAATCTTAGGGTTAGTGTAAGTGTTTGGGTTAGGGTTAGGGTTAGGACTAGGTTTAGTGTTAGGGTTAGGTTTAGGGTTAGCATTAGGGTTAGGATTAGGGTTAGGGTTTTTGTTTGGGTTAGGGTTAGGGTTAGGGTTAGGTTTAGGTTTAGGGTTAGGGTTAGGGTTTGGGTTAGGGTTAGGATTAGGGTTAGGGTTTGTGTTAAGATTAGGGTTAGGGTTTGTGTTAAGATTAGGGTTTGTGTTTGGGTTAGGGTTAGGGTTAGGGTTAGGGTTAGGGTTAGGGTTAGGTTTAGGGTTTGATTTAGGGTTAGGGTTAGGGTTAGGGTTAGAGTTAGGATTAGGGTTAGGGTTTGTATTAAAATTAGGGTTTGGGTTTGGGTTAGGGTTAGGGTAAGTGTTACGGTTACAGGTTAGGGTTAGGGTTAGGGTTAGGGTTAGGGTTTCGGTTTGGGTTATGTTTTTGGCTAGGTTTAGGGTTAGGGTTACAGTTAGGGTTTGGGTTCGGGTTAGGATTAGGGTTTGAGTTTGAATTAGCTTTAGGGTTAGCATTAGGGTTAGGGTTAGGTTTAGGATTAGTGTTTCAGTTAGGGTTGGGGTTAGGGTTAAGGTTAGGGTTAGGGTTAGGTTTAGGGTGTGATTTAGGGTTAGGGTTAGGGTTAGGGTTAGTGTTAGGGTTTGGGTTAGGGTTAGGTTAGAGTTTGGGTTAGAGTTAGGGTTAGGATAGGGTTTGGTTTAGAGTTAGGGTTCGGGTGAGGTGTTGGATTAGGGTTATGGTTAGGGTTAGAGGTAGGATTAGGGTTAGGGTTAGGGTAATGATTAGAGTTAGGTTTAGAGTTTTTGTTTGGGTAAGGCTTAAGGTTAGTGTTAGTGTTAGCGTTAGAGTTAGGGTTAGGGTTAGGACTAGGATTAGGGTTACGGTAAGGGTTAGGATTAGGGTTAGGGTTTGGGTTTAGGTTTGGGTTAATATTAGGGTTAGTGTTAGGATTAGGGTTTAGGGTTAGGGTTAGATTTAGGGTTAGGGTTTCGGTTTGGGTTATGTTTTGGGTTAGGTTTAGGGTTAGGGTTAGTGTTTGGGTTCGGGTTAGGAATAGGGTTAGGGTTTGAGTTTGAATTAGGTTTAGGGTTAGCATTAGGGTTAGGGTTAGGTTTAGGATTAGTGTTTCAGTTAGGGTTAGGGTTAGGGTTAGGGTTTCGGTTCGGGTTAGGGTTAGGGATAGGGTTAGGGTTTGATTTACGGTTAGGGTTAGGGTTAGGTTTAGTGTTAGGGTTTGGGTTAGGGTTAGGGTTAGGACTAGGGTTAGTGTTAGGGTTAGGTTTAGGGTTACCATTAGGGTTAGGATTAGGGTTAGGGTTAGGGTTTGGGTTAGGGTTAGGGTTAGATTTAGGGTTAGGATTAGGGTTTGGGTTAGGGTTAGGCTTAGGGTTAGGGTTAGGCTTAGGATTAGGGTTAGGGTGAGTGTTAGGGTTAGGGTTTGGTTTAGGATTACGGTTAGGTTTAGGTGTTCGGTTAAGTTTCGGGTTTGGGTTTTGGGTTTGCGTTCGGGTTGGGTTAGCGTTAGGGTTTTAGTTAGGGTTAGGGTTAGGGTTAGGGTTAGGGTTTGGGTTAGGGTTAGGCTTAGGGTTAGGGTTTGAGTTTGAGTTAGGTTTAGGTTTAGCATTAGGGTTAGGATTAGGGTTAGGGTTAGGGTTTGGGTTAGGGTTAGGTTTAGGGTTAGGGTTTGCGTTAGGGTTAGGTTTGAATCTGGGTTAGTGTTAGGGTTAGGGTTAGTGTTAAGATTATGTTTAGGGTTAGGTTTAGGATTAGGTTTTGGGTTAGGGTTAGGGTTAGGGTTAGAATTAGGATTAGGGTTAGGGTTAGAATTAGGGTTAGGGTTAGGATAAGGATGAGGGTTAGGATTAGGATTAGGGTTATTTTTTGGGTTATGGTTTGAGTTAGGTTTAGAGTTAGTGTTTGGGTTAGTGTTAGAGTTAGGGTTTGAGTTAGGGTTAGGTTTAGGGTTAGGTTAGGGTTTGGGTTAGAGTTAGGGTTAGTGTTAGGGTTTGGGTTTGGTTAAGAGTTAGGGTTAGGTTAGGGTTTGGGTTAGAGTTAGGGTTAGGGTGAGGTGTTGGATTAGGGTTATGGTTAGGGTTAGGGTTAAGAATAGGGTTAGGGTTAGGGTTCCGATTAGAGTTAGGTTTAGAGTTTGGGTTTGGGTAAGGGTTAAGGTTAGGGTTAGTGTTAGGGTTATGGTTAGGGTTAGGACTAGGTTTAGGTTTAGGGTTAGGGTTAGGGTTAGGGTTAGGGTTAGGGTTTGGATTAGGGTTTGGGGTTAGGGGTTAGGGGTTAAGTTAAGTTTTAGGGTTAGGCTTAGAGATTGGGTTACGGTTAGGGTTAGGTTTAGGGTTAGGTTTAGGTTTTGGGTTAGGGTTAGGGTTAGCGTTTGGGTTAGTGTTAGGGTTAGGGTTAGCGTTAGTGCTAGGGTTAGGGTTAGGGTTAGGGTTAGGGTTTGGGTTCAGGTTGGGTTAGTGTTAGGGTTTTAGTTAGGGTTAGGGTTAGGGTTAGGGTTTGGTTTAGGATTAGGCTTAGGGTTAGGGTTTGAGTTTGAGTTAGGTTTCGGGTTAGCATTAGGGTTAGGATTAGGGTTAGTGTTAGGGTTTGGGTTAGGGTTAGGGTTAGGGTTAGGGTTTTAGTTAGGGTTAGGGGTAGGGTTAGGGTTTGGTTTACGTTAGGCTTAGGGTTAGGGTTTGACTTTGAGTTAGGTTTCGGGTTAGCATTAGGGTTAGGATTAGGGTTAGGGTTAGGGTTTGGGTTAGCGTTAGGGTTAGGGTTAGGTTTGAATCTGGGTTAGTGTTAGGGTTAGGGTTAGTGTTAAGATTATGGTTAGGGTTAGGGTTAGGGTTAGGTTTTGGGTTAGGGTTAGGGTTAGGGTTAGAATTAGGGTTAGGGTTAGGGTTA
>JAJHUQ010000063.1:1235000-1255000 GCA_035773235.1 Eospalax fontanierii | reverse complement strand
TAGGGTTAGGGTTAGGGTTAGGTTTAGTGTTAGGTTAGGGTTTGGGGTAGAGGTAGGGTTAGGGTGAGTTGTTGCATTAGGGTTATGGTTAGGGTTAGGGTTACGGTTAGGGTTAGGGTTAGGGTTTGGTTTAGGGTTAGGGTTAGGACTAGGGTTAGTGTTAGGGTTTGGTTTAGGGTTAGGATTAGGACTAGGGTTAGGGTTAGGCTTAGGTTTAGGGTTAGGGTTAGTGTTTGGGTTTGGTTTAGAGTTAGGTTTAGGTTAGGGTTTGGGTTAGAGTTAGGGTTAGGGTGAGGTGTTGGATTAGGGTTATGGTTAGGGTTAGGGTTAGGATTAGGGTTAGGGTTAGGCTTCCGATTAGAGTTAGGTTTAGAGTTTGGGTTTGGGTAAGGGTTAAGGTTAGGGTTAGCGTTAGGATTAGGGTTAGGGTTAGGGTTCCGATTAGAGTTAGGTTTAGAGTTTGGGTTTGGGTAAGGTTAAGGTTACGGTTACGGTTAGGGTTAGGGATAGGACTAGAATTAGGGTTAGGTTTAGGGTTAGGATTAGGGTTAGGGTTTGTGTTTAGGTTTGGGTTATGGTTATGGTTAGGGTTAGGGTTAGGGTTAGGGTTAGGGTTAGGGTTTCGGTTTGGGTTATATTTTGGGTTAGGTTTAGGGTTAGGGTTAGGGTTTGGGTTCGGGTTAGGATTAGGGTTATGGTTTGAGTTTGAATTAGGTTTAGGGTTTGCATTAGGGTTATGGTTAGGTTTAGGATTAGTGTTTCAGTTAGGGTTAGGGTTAGGTTAAGGTTAGGGTTAGGGTTAGGTTTAGGGTTAGGGTTAGGGTTAGGGTTAGTGTTAGGGTTTGGATTAGGGTAAGGGTTACGACTAGGGTTAGGGTTAGGTTTAGGGTTAGCATTAGTTTTAGGATTAGGGTTAGGGTTAGGGTTTGGGTTTGGTTTAGGGTTAGGGTTAGGGTTAGGGTTTGGGTTAGGGTTAGGTTTAGGGTTAACGTTTGAGTTAGGGTTACGGTTAGGGTTAGGATTAGGGTTAGGGTTTGTGTTAAGATTAGGGTTTGGTTTAGGGTTAGGGTTAGGGTTTGGGTTAAAGTTACGTTTAGGGTTAGGTTTTGTTTTAGGGTTACAGTTAGGGTTAGGATTAGGTTTAGGGTTTATGTTTTCGGTTTGGTTTAGTGTTAGGGTTAGGGTTAGGATTAGGGTTTGGGTTAGGGTTTAGGTTTGGTTAGGTTTAGGGTTAGGGTTAGGGTTATGGTTAGGTTTAGCTTTACGGTTAGGGTTAGGGTTATGGTTAGGGTTAGCGTTAGGGTTGGGGTTAGGGTTAGGGTTCCGATTAGAGTTAGGTTTAGAGTTTGGGTTTGGGTAAGGGTTAAGGTTAGGGTTAGGGTTAGGGTTAGGGTTAGGGTTAGAACTAGGATTAGGGTTAGGGTTAGGGTTAGGATTAGGGTTAGGGTTTGGGTTTAGGTTTGGGTTATGGTTAGGGTAAGTGTTAGGGTTACAGTTTAGGGTTAGGGTTAGGGTTAGGGTTAGGGTTTCGGTTTGGGTTATGTTTTGGGCTAGGTTTAGGGTTAGGGTTAGGTATTGGGTTACGGTTCGGGTTAGGATTAGGGTTAGGGTTTGAGTTTGAATTAGGTTTAGGGTTAGCATTAGGGTTAGGGTTAGGTTTAGGATTAGTGTTTCAGGTAGGGTTAGGGCTAGGGTTAAGGTTAGGGTTAGGGTTAGGTTTAGGGTTTGATTTAGGGTTAGGGTTAGGGTTAGGGTTCGTGTTAGGGTTTGGGTTAGGGTTAGGTTAGAGTTGGGTTAGAGTTAGGGTTAGGGTTAGGGTTTGCGTTTGGTTTAGATTTAGGGTTAGGATAGGGTTTGGATTAGAGTTAGGGTTCGGGTGAGGTGTTGGATTAGGGTTATGGTTAGGGTTAGAGGTAGGATTAGGGTTAGGGTTAGGGTTCCGATTAGAGTTAGGTTTAGAGTTTTTGTTTGGGTAAGGCTTAAGGTTAGTGTTAGTGTTAGTGTTAGGGTTAGGGTTAGGACTAGGATTAGGGTTACGCTTAGGGTTAGGATTAGGGTTAGGGTTTGGGTTAATATTAGGGTTAGTGTTAGGGTTAGGGTTTAGGGTTAGGGTTAGATTTAGGGTTAGGGTTTCGGTTTGGGTTATGTTTTGGGTTAGGTTTAGGGTTAGGGTTAGTGTTTGGGTTCGGGTTAGGAATAGGGTTAGGGTTTGAGTTTGAATTAGGTTTAGGGTTAGCATTAGGGTTAGGGTTAGGTTTAGGATTAGTGTTTCAGTTAGGGTTAGGGTTAGGGTTAGGGTTTCGGTTCGGGTTAGGGTTAGGGATAGGGTTAGGGTTTGATTTAGGGTTAGGGTTAGGGTTAGGTTTAGTGTTAGGGTTTGGGTTAGGGTTAGGGTTAGGACTAGGGTTAGTGTTAGGGTTAGGTTTAGGGTTAGCATTAGGGTTAGGATTAGGGTTAGGGTTAGGGTTTGGGTTAGGGTTAGGGTTAGATTTAGGGTTAGGATTAGGGTTTGGGTGAGGGTGAGGCTTAGGGTTAGGGTTTGGGTTAGGTTTAGGGTTGGAGTTAGGATTAGGGTTAGGGTTTGTGTTAAAATTAGGGTTTGGGTTTGTGTTAGGATTAGGGTTAGGGTTAGGGTTAGGGTTAGGGTTAGGGTTAGGGTTAGGTTTAGAATTAGGGTTAGGGTTAGGGTTAGGATAAGGATGAGGGTTAAGGTTAGGGTTAGGATTAGGGTTATTATTTGGGTTATGGTTTGGGTTAGTGTTAGGGTTAGGGTTTGGGTTAGTGTTAGAGTTAGGGTTTGAGTTAGGGTTAGGTTTAGGGTTAGGTTAGGGTTTGGGTTAGAGTTAGGGTTAGTGTTACGGTTTGGGTTTGGTTTAGAGTTAGGGTTAGGTTAGGCTTTGTGTTAGAGTTAGGGTTAGTGTGAGGTGTTGGATTAGGGTTATGGTTAGGGTTAGGGTTAGGATTAGGTTTAGGGTTAGGGTTCCGATTAGAGTTATGTTTAGAGTTTGGGTGTGGGTAAGGGTTAAGGTTAGGTTTAGGGTTAGGATTAGGGTTAGGGTTTGAGTTTGAATTAGGTTTAGGGTTAGCATTAGGGTTAGGGTTAGGTTTAGGATAAGTATTTCAGTTAGGGTTAGGGTTAGGGTTAGGGTTTGGGTTCGGGTTAGGGTTAGGGTTAGGGTTAGGGTTTGATTTAGGGTTAGGGTTAGGCTTAGGGTTAGTGTAAGGGTTTGGGTTAGGGTTAGGGTTAGGACTAGGTTTAGTGTTAGGGTTAGGTTTAGGGTTAGCATTAGGGTTAAGATTAGGTTTAGGGTTAGGGTTTGGGTAAGGGTTAGGGTTAGGGTTAGGGTTAGGGTTTGGGTTAGGGTTAGGATTAGGGTTAGGGTTTGTGTTAAGATTAGGGTTTGGGTTTGGGTTAGGGTTAGGGTTAGGGTTAGGATTAGGGTTAGGATTAGGGTTAGAATTAGGTTTAGGGTTAGGGTTAGGGTTAGGGTAAGGATGAGGGTTAGTGTTAGGGTTAGGATTAAGGTTATTATTTGGGTTATGGTTTGGGTTAGGGTTAGGGTTACGGTTTGGGTTAGTGTTAGAGTGAGGGTTTGAGTTAGGGTTAGGTTTAGGGTTAGGTTAGGGTTTGGGTTAGAGTTAGGGTTAGGGTTAGGGTTTGGGTTTGGTTTAGAGTTAGGTTTAGGTTAGGGTTTGGGTTAGAGTTAGGGTTAGGGTGAGTTGTTGCATTAGGTTTATGGTTAGGGTTAGGGTTAGGGGTTCGGTTTGGGTTATATTTTGGGTTAGGTTTAGGGTTAGGGTTAGGGTTTGGGTTCGGGTTAGGATTAGGGTTAGGGTTTGAGTTTGAATTAGGTTTAGGGTTAGCATTTGGGTTAGGGTTAGGTTTAGGATTAGTGTTTCAGTTAGGGTTAGCGTTAGGTTAAGGTTAGGGTTAGGGTTATGTTTAGGGTTTGATTTAGGGTTAGGGTTAGGGTTAGGGTTAGTGTTAGGGTTTGGATTAGGGTTAGGGTTACGACTAGGGTTAGGGTTAGGTTTAGGGTTAGCATTAGTTTTAGGATAAGGGTTAGGGTTAGGGTTTGGGTTTGGTTTAGGGTTAGGGTTAGGGTTAGGGTTAGGGTTTGGGTTAGGGTTAGGTTTAGGGTTAACGTTTCAGTTAGGGTTACGGTTAGGATTAAGATTAGGGTTAGGGTTTGTGTTAAGATTAGGGTTTGATTTAGGGTTAGGGTTAGGGTTTGGGTTAAAGTTACGTTTAGGGTTAGGTTTTGTTTTAGGGTTACAATTAGGGTTAGGGTTAGGGTTAGGGTTAGTGTTAGGGTTAGGGTTAGGGTTTGGGTTAGGTTAGGGTTAGGGTTTGGGTTAGGTTTAGAGTTGGAGTTAGGATTAGGGTTAGGGTTTGTGTTAAAATTAGGGTTTGGGTTTGTGTTGGTTAGGGTTAGGGTTAGGGTTAGGGTTAGGGTTAGGTTTAGGATTAGGTTTAGGGTTAGGGTTAGGAAAGGGATGAGGGTTAAGGTTAGGGTTAGGATTAGGGTTATTATTTGGGTTATGGTTTGGGTTAGTGTTAGGGTTAGGGTTTGGGTTAGTGTTAGAGTTAGGGTTTGAGTTAGGGTTAGGGTTAGGTTTAGGGTTAGATTAGGGTTTGGGTAAGAGTTAGGGTTAGGGTTACGGTTTGGGTTTGGTTTAGAGTTAGGGTTAGGTTAGGCTTTGGGTTAGAGTTAGGGTTAGGGTGAGGTGTTGGATTATGGTTATGGTTAGGGTTAGGGTTAGGATTAGGGTTAGGGTTAGGGTTAGGGTTCCGATTAGAGTTATGTTTAGAGTTTGGGTTTGGGTAAGGGTTAAGGTTAGGTTTAGGGTTAGGATTAGGGTTAGGGTTTGAGTATGAATTAGGTTTAGGGTTAGCATTAGGGTTAGGGATATGTTTAGGATAAGTATTTCAGTTAGGGTTAGGGTTAGGGTTAGGGTTTGGGTTCGGGTTAGGGTTAGGGTTAGGGTTAGGGTTTGATTTAGGGTTAGGGTTAGGCTTAGGGATAGTGTAAGGGTTTGGGTTAGGGTTAGGTTTAGGACTAGGGTTAGTGTTAGGGTTAGGTTTAGGGTTAGCATTAGGGTTAGGATTAGGGTTAGGGTTAGGGTTTGGGTTAGGATTAGGGTTAGGGTTAGGGTTAGGGTTTGGGTTAGGGTTAGGGTTAGGGTTAGGGTTTGGATTCGGGTTAGGGTTTAGGTTTGTTTAGGTTTAGGGTTAGGGTTAGGGTTAGGGTTAGGTTTAGCTTTACGGTTAGGGTTAGGGTTATGGTTAGGGTTAGCGTTAGGATTAGGGTTAGGGTTAGGGTTCCGATTAGAGTTAGGTTTAGAGTTTGGGTTTGGGTAAGGGTTAAGGTTAGGGTTAGGGTTAGGGTTAGGGTTAGGGTTAGGGATAGAACTAGGATTAGGGTTAGGGTTAGGGTTAGGATTAGGGTTAGGGTTTGGGTTTAGGTTTGGGTTATGGTTAGGGTAAGTGTTAGGGTTACAGTTTAGGGTTAGGGATAGGGTTAGGGTTAGGGTTTCGGTTTGGGTTATGTTTTGGGCTAGGTTTAGGGTTAGGGTTAGGGTTTGGGTTCGGGTTAGGGTTAGGGTTAGGGTTTGAGTTTGAATTAGGTTTAGGGTTAGCATTAGGGTTAGGGTTAGGTTTAGGATTAGTGTTTCAGTTAGGGTTAGGGTTAGCATTAGGGTTAGGATTAGGGTTAGGATTGGGGATTGGGTTAGGGTTAGGGTTAGGGTTAGGGTTAGGGTAAGAATTTGGGTTTGGGTTAGGGTTAGAGCCAGGTTTAGGGTTTGTGTTAGGGTTAGGGTTAGTGTTAGGGTTGGGGTTTGGGTTAGAATTAGGGTTAATGTTAGGGTTAAGGTTAGGTTTAGAGTTTGGGTTTCGGTTATGTTTAGGGTTATGGTTAGGTTTAGGGTTAGGGTTAGGGTTTAGGGTTAGGGTTAGGGTTAGGGTTTGAGTTAGGGTTAGGGTTAGGGTTAGTGTTAGGGTTTGTTAGGGTTAGGGTTAGGATTAGTGTTAGGGTTAGGGTTAGGGTTAGGTTTAGGGTTAGGGTTAGTGTTATGGTTAGGATTAGGGTTTGGGTTAGGGTTAGGGTTAGGGTTTGGGTTAGGTTTAGAGTTGGAGTTAGGATTAGGGTTAAGGTTTGTGTTAAAATTAGGGTTTGGGTTTGTGTTGGTTAAGGTTAGGGTTAAGGTTAGGTTTAGGGTTATGTTTAGGATTAGGTTTAGGGTTAGGGTTAGGATAAGGATGAGGGTTAAGGTTAGGGTTAGGATTAGGGTTATTATTTGGGTTATGGTTTGGGTTAGTGTTAGGGTTAGGGTTTGGGTTAGTGTTAGAGTTAGGGTTTGAGTTAGGGTTAGGTTTAGGGTTAGGTTAGGGTTTGGGTTAGAGTTAGGGTTAGGGTTACGGTTTGGGTTTGGTTTAGAGTTTTGGTTAGGTTAGGCTTTGGGTTAGAGTTAGAGTTAGGGTGAGGTGTTGGATTAGGGTTATGGTTATTGTTAGGGTTAGGATTAGGGTTAGGGTTAGGGTTCCGATTAGAGTTATGTTTAGAGTTTGCGTTTGGGTAAGGGTTAAGGTTAGGCTTAGGGTTAGGATTAGGGTTAGGGTTTGGGTTTGAATTAGCTCTAGGGGTAGCACGAGGGCTCGGGTTAGGTTTAGGATAAGTATTTCAGTTAGGGTTAGGGTTAGGGTTAGGGTTTGGGTTCGGTATAGGGTTAGGGTTAGGGTTAGGGATTGATTTAGGGTTAGGGTTAGGCTTAGGGTTAGTGTAAGGGTTTGCGTTAGGGTTAGGTTTAGGACTAGGGTTAGTGTTAGGGTTAGGTTTAGGGTTAGCATTAGGGTTAGGATTAGGGTTAGGGTTAGGGTTTGGGTTACGATTAGGGTTAGGGTTAGGGTTAGGGTTTGGGTTAGGGTTAGGGTTAGGGTTAGGGTTTGAGTTAGGGTTAGGGTTAGGGTTAGGATTAGGGTTAGGGTTTGTGTTAAGATTAGGGTTTGGTTTGGTTTAGGGTTAGGGTTAGGGTTAGAATTAGTGTTAGGGTTATGGTTAGGTTTAGGGTTAGGGTTAGGATAAGGATGAGGGTTAGTGTTAGGGTTAGGATTAGGGTTATTCTTTGGGTTATGGTTTGGGTTAGGGTTAGGGTTACGTTTTGGGGTAGTGTTAGAATGAGGTTTTGAGTTAGGGTTAGGTTTAGGGTTAGGTTAGGGTTTGGGTTAGAGTTAGGGTTAGGGTTAGGGTTTGGGTTTGGTTTAGAGTTAGGTTTAGGTTAGGGTTTGGGTTAGAGTTAGGGTTAGGTTGAGGTGTTGGATTAGGGTTATAGTTAGTGTTAGGGTTACGGTTAGGGATTGGAGTAGGAATAGGGGTAGGGTTATGGTTAGGATTAGGGTTAGGGTTTTGTATTAGGTTTGGTTTATGGGTAGGGTAAGTGTTAGGGTTAGGGTTTAGGGTTACGTTTAGGGTTAGGGTTAGGGTTTCGGTTTGGGTTATATTTTGGGTTAGGTTTAGGGTTAGGGTTAGGGTTTGGGTTCGGGTTAGGATTAGGGTTAGGGTTTGAGTTTGAATTAGGTTTAGGGTTAGCATTAGGGCTAGGGTTAGGTTTAGGATTAGTGTTTCAGTTAGGGTTAGGGTTAGGTTAAGGTTAGGGTTAGGGTTAGGGTTAGGGTTAGTGTTAGGGTTTGGGTTAGGGTTAGGGTTAGTACTAGGGTTAGTGTTAGGTTTAGGTTTAGGGTTAGCATTAGGGTTAGGATTAGGGTTAGGGTTAGGGTTTGGGTTAGGGTTAGGGTTAGGGTTAGGGTTAGGGTTAGGGTTTGGGTTAGGGTTAGGGTTAGGGTTTGGGTTAGGTTTAGGGTTGGAGTTAGGATTAGGGTTAGGGTTTGTGTTAAAATTAGGATTTGGGTTTGTGTTAGGGTTAGGGTTAGGTTTAGGGTTAGGGTTAGGTTTAGAATTAGGGTTAGGGTTAGGGTTAGGGTAAGGATGAGGGTTAAGGTTAGGGTTAGGATTAGGATTATTATTTGGGTTATGGTTTGGGTTAGTGTTAGGGTTAGGGTTTGGGTTAGTTTTAGAGTTAGGGTTTCATTTAGGGTTAGGTTTAGGGTTAGGTTAGGGTTTGGGTTAGAGTTAGGGTTAGGGTTACGGTTTGGGTTTGGTTTAGAGTTAGGGTTAGGTTAGGCTTTGGGTTAGAGTTAGGGTTAGGGTGAGGTTTGGATTAGGGTTATGGTTAGGGTTAGGGTTAGGATTAGGGTTTCAGTTAGGGTTAGGGTTAGGGTTAGGGTTTCGGTTCGGGTTAGGGTTAGGGATAGGGTTAGGGTTTGATTTAGGGTTAGGGTTAGGGTTAGGTTTAGTGTTAGGGTTTGGGTTAGGGTTAGGGTTAGGACTAGGGTTAGTGTTAGGGTTAGGTTTAGGGTTAGCATTAGGGTTAGGATTAGGGTTAGGGTTAGGGTTTGGGTTAGGATTAGGGTTAGGGTTAGGGTTAGGGTTTGGGTTAGGGTTAGGGTTAGGGTTAGGGTTTGGATTCGGGTTAGGGTTTAGGTTTGTTTAGGTTTAGGGTTAGGATTAGGGTTAGGGTTAGGTTTAGCTTTACGGTTAGGGTTAGGGTTATGGTTAGGGTTAGCGTTAGGATTAGGGTTAGGGTTAGGGTTCCGATTAGAGTTAGGTTTAGAGTTTGGGTTTGGGTAAGTGTTAGGGTTAGGGTTAGGGTTAGGGTTAGGGTTAGGGTTAGGGATAGAACTAGGATTAGGGTTAGGGTTAGGGTTAGGATTAGGGTTAGGGTTTGGGTTTAGGTTTGGGTTATGGTTAGGGTGTTAGGGTTACAGTTTAGGGTTAGGGATAGGGTTAGGGTTAGGGTTTCGGTTTGGGTTATGTTTTGGGCTAGGTTTAGGGTTAGGGTTAGGGTTTGGGTTCGGGTTAGGGTTAGGGTTAGGGTTTGAGTTTGAATTAGGTTTAGGGTTAGAATTAGGGTTAGGGTTAGGTTTAGGATTAGTGTTTCAGTTAGGGTTAGGGTTAGCATTAGGGTTAGGATTAGGGTTAGGGTTAGGTTTTGGGTTAGGGTTAGGATTAGGGTTAGGGTTAGGGTTAGAATTTGGGTTTGGGTTAGGGTTAGGGTCAGGTTTAAGGTTTGTGTTAGGGTTAGGGTTAGTGTTAGGGTTGGGGTTTGGGTTAGAATTAGGGTTAATGTTAGGGTTAAGGTTAGGTTTAGAGTTTGGGTTTCGGTTATGTTTAGGGTTATGGTTAGGTTTAGGGCTAGGGTTAGGGTTTAGGGTTAGGGTTAGGGTTAGGGTTTGAGTTAGGGTTAGGGTTAGGGTTAGTGTTAGGGTTTGTTAGGGTTAGGGTTAGGATTAGTGTTAGGGTTAGGGTTAGGGTTAGGTTTAGGGTTAGGGTTAGTGTTATGGTTAGGATTAGGGTTTGGGTTAGGGTTAGGGTTAGGGTTTGGGTTAGGTTTAGAGTTGGAGTTAGGATTAGGGTTAGGGTTTGTGTTAAAATTAGGGTTTGGGTTTGTGTTGGTTAGGGTTAGGGTTAAGGTTAGGTTTAGGGTTATGTTTAGGATTAGGTTTAGGGTTAGGGTTAGGATAAGGATGAGGGTTAAGGTTAGGGTTAGGATTAGGGTTATTATTTGGGTTATGGTTTGGGTTAGTGTTAGGGTTAGGGTTTGGGTTAGTGTTAGAGTTAGGGTTTGAGTTAGGGTTAGGTTTAGGGTTAGGTTAGGGTTTGGGTTAGAGTTAGGGTTAGGGTTACGGTTTGGGTTTGGTTTAGAGTTTTGGTTAGGTTAGGCTTTGGGTTAGAGTTAGAGTTAGGGTGAGGTGTTGGATTAGGGTTATGGTTATTGTTAGGGTTAGGATTAGGGTTAGGGTTAGGGTTCCGATTAGAGTTATGTTTAGAGTTTGCGTTTGGGTAAGGGTTAAGGTTAGGTTTAGGGTTAGGATTAGTGTTAGGGTTTGGGTTTGAATTAGGTTTAGGGTTAGCATTAGGGTTCGGGTTAGGTTAAGGATAAGTATTTCAGTTAGGGTTAGGGTTAGGGTTAGGGTTTGGGTTCGGTATAGGGTTAGGGTTAGGGTTAGGGATTGATTTAGGGTTAGGGTTAGGCTTAGGGTTAGTGTAAGGGTTTGCGTTAGGGTTAGGTTTAGGACTAGGGTTAGTGTTAGGGTTAGGTTTAGGGTTAGCATTAGGGTTAGGATTAGGGTTAGGGTTAGGGTTTGGGTTAGGATTAGGGTTAGGGTTAGGGTTAGGGTTTGGGTTAGGGTTAGGGTTAGGGTTAGGGTTTGAGTTAGGGTTAGGGTTAGGGTTAGGATTAGGGTTAGGGTTTGTGTTAAGATTAGGGTTTGGTTTGGTTTAGGGTTAGGGTTAGGGTTAGAATTAGTGTTAGGGTTAGGGTTAGGTTTAGGGTTAGGGTTAGGATAAGGATGAGGGTTAGTGTTAGGGTTAGGATTAGGGTTATTCTTTGGGTTATGGTTTGGGTTAGGGTTAGGGTTACGTTTTGGGGTAGTATTAGAATGAGGTTTTGAGTTAGGGTTAGGTTTAGGGTTAGGTTAGGGTTTGGGTTAGAGTTAGGGTTAGGGTTAGGGTTTGGGTTTGGTTTAGAGTTAGGTTTAGGTTAGGGTTTGGGTTAGAGTTAGGGTTAGGTTGAGGTGTTGGATTAGGGTTATAGTTAGGGTTAAGGTTACGGTTAGGGTTAGGGATAGGACTAGGATTAGGGTTAGGTTTAGGGTTAGGATTAGGGTTAGGGTTTGTGTTTAGGTTTGGGTTATGGGTAGGGTAAGTGTTAGGGTTAGGGTTTAGGGTTAGGTTTAGGGTTAGGGTTAGGGTTTCGGTTTGGGTTTTATTTTGGGTTAGGTTTAGGGTTAGGGTTAGGGTTTGGGTTCGGGTTAGGATTAGGGTTAGGGTTTGAGTTTGAATTAGGTTTAGGGTTAGCATTAGGGCTAGGGTTAGGTTTAGGATTAGTGTTTCAGTTAGGGTTAGGGTTAGGTTAAGGTTAGGGTTAGGGTTAGGGTTAGGGTTAGTGTTAGGGTTTGGGTTAGGGTTAGGGTTAGTACTAGGGTTAGTGTTAGGTTTAGGTTTAGGGTTAGCATTAGGGTTAGGATTAGGGTTAGGGTTAGGGTTTGGGTTAGGGTTAGGGTTAGGGTTAGGGTTAGGGTTTGGGTTAGGGTTAGGGTTAGGGTTTGGGTTAGGTTTAGGGTTGGAGTTAGGATTAGGGTTAGGGTTTGTGTTAAAATTAGGATTTGGGTTTGTGTTAGGGTTAGGGTTAGGTTTAGGGTTAGGGTTAGGTTTAGAATTAGGGTTAGGGTTAGGGTTAGGGTAAGGATGAGGGTTAAGGTTAGGGTTAGGATTAGGATTATTATTTGGGTTATGGTTTGGGTTAGTGTTAGGGTTAGGGTTTGGGTTAGTTTTAGAGTTAGGGTTTCATTTAGGGTTAGGTTTAGGGTTAGGTTAGGGTTTGGGTTAGAGTTAGGGTTAGGGTTACGGTTTGGGTTTGGTTTAGAGTTAGGGTTAGGTTAGGCTTTGGGTTAGAGTTAGGGTTAGGGTGAGGTTTTGGATTAGGGTTATGGTTAGGGTTAGGGTTAGGATTAGGGTTTCAGTTAGGGTTAGGGTTAGGGTTAGGGTTTCGGTTCGGGTTAGGGTTAGGGATAGGGTTAGGGTTTGATTTAGGGTTAGGGTTAGGGTTAGGTTTAGTGTTAGGGTTTGGGTTAGGTTTAGGGTTAGGACTAGGGTTAGTGTTAGTGTTAGGTTTAGGGTTACCATTAGGGTTAGGATTAGGGTTAGGGTTAGGGTTTGGGTTAGGGTTAGGGTTAGATTTAGGGTTAGGATTAGGGTTTGGGTTAGGGTTAGGCTTAGGGTTAGGGTTTGGGTTAGGTTTAGGGTTGGAGTTAGGATTAGGGTTAGGGTTAGGGTTTGGGTTAGGGTTAGGGTTAGATTTAGGGTTAGGATTAGGGTTTGGGTTAGATTTGGGTTAGGGTTAGGGTTAGGGTTAGGGTTAGGGTAAGGATGAGGGTTAGTGTTAGGGTTAGGATTAGGGTTATTATTTGGGTTAGGGTTAGGGTTAGGGTTAGGTTTACGGTTTGGGTTAATGTTAGAGTGAGGGTTTGAGTTAGGGTTAGGTTTAGGGTTAGGTTAGAGTTTGGGTTAGTGTTAGGGTTAGGGTTAGGGTTAGGACTAGGATTAGGGTTACGGTTAGGGTTAGGATTAGGGTTAGGGTTTGGGTTTCGGTTTGGGGTAGGGTTAGAATTATGGTTAGGGTTAAGGTTAGGGTTAGGGTTAGGATTAGGGTTAGGGTTTGTGTTAAGATTAGGGTTAGGGTTTGGGTTTGGGTTAGGGTTAGGGTTAGGTTAGGGTTTATGTTAGAGTTAGGGTAAGGGTTAGAGGTTGGATTAGGGTTATGGTTAGGGTTAGGCTTTAGGTTTGGGTTATGGTTAGGGTTAGGTTTAGGGTTTAAGGGTAGGATTAGGATTAGTGTTAGGGTTTGGGTTAGGGTTAGGGTTACGGTGTGGGTTTGGTTTAGGGTTAGGGTTAGGTTTAGGGTTTCGTTGTGGGTTATGTTTTGGGTTAGGTTTAGGGTTAGTGTTAGGGTTAGGGTTTTGGTTCGGGTTAGGATTAGGGTTTTAGTTAGAATTAGGGTTAGTGTTAGGGTTAGGGTTTGTGTTAGGGTTAGGGTCAAGCTTAGTGTTAGTGTTAGGGTTTGGGTTAGAGTTAGGGTGAGGGTTAGGGTTTGGGTTAGGATTAGGGTTACGGTTAGGATTAGGGTTATGGTTAGGGTTCGGATTACGGTTAGTTTTAGGGTTTGGGTTTGGGTAAGGGTAAGGGTTAGGGTTCGGGTTAGGATAAGGATGAGGGTTAGGGTTAGGATTAGGGTTAGTATTTGGGTTATGGTTTAGGTTTGCGTTAGGGTTAAGGTTTGGGTTAGTGTTATAGATAGGTTTTGAGTTAGGGTTAGGTTTACTGTTAGGTTAGGGTTTGGGTTAGAATTAGGGTTAGGGTTAGGGTTTGGGTTTGGTTTAGAGTTAGTTTTAGGTTAGGGTTTGGGTTAGAGTAAGGGTTAGGGTGAGGTGTTGGATTAGTGTTATGGTTAGGTTTAGGGTTGAGATTAGGGTTAGGGTTAGGGTTAGGTTTTAGGTTAGCGTTAGGGTTAGGGTTAAAATTCGGGTTAGGGTTAGGGTTAGGGTTAGGGTTAGGGTTAGGATAAGGATGAGGTTTAGGGTTAGGGTTAGAATTAGGGTTATTACTTGGGATATGGTTTGGGTTAGGGTTAGAGTTAGGATTTGGGTTAGTGTTAGTGTTAGGGTTTGAGTTAGGTTTAGGTTTACTGTTAGGTTAGGGTTTGGGATAGAATTAAGGTTAGGGTTAGGGTTTGGGTTTGGTTTAGAGTTAGTTTTAGGTTAGGGTTTGGGTTAGAGTTAGGGTTAGGGTGAGGTGTTGGATTAGGGTTATGGTTAGGGTTAGGGTTAGGATTAGGGTTACGGTTAGGGTTCCGATTAGAGTTAGGTTTTGAGTTTGGGTTTGGGTAAGGGTTAAGGTTAGGGTTAGGGTTAGGGTTAGGGTTTGGTTTAGGAGTAGGCTTAGGGTTAGGGTTAGGGTTAGGATTAGGGTTAGGGTGTGGGTTTAGGTTTAGGTTATGTTTAGGGTTAGTGTTAGTGTTAGGGTTTAGGGTTAAGGTTAGATTTAGGGTTAGGGTTTCGGTTTGGGTTATGTTTTGGGTTAAGTTTAGGGTTAGGGTTAGGGTTTGGGTTCGGATTAGGAATAGGGTTATGGTTTGAGTTTGAATTAGGTTTAGGGTTAGCATTAGGGTTATGGTTAGGTTTAGGATTAGTGTTGCAGTTAGGGGTAGGGTTAGGGTTAGGGATTGGGATCAGGTTAGGGTTAGGGTTAGGGTTAGGGTTTGATTTAGGGTTAGGGATAGGGTTAGGGTTAGTGTTAGGGGTTGGGTTAGGGTTAAGGTTAGGACTAGGGTTAGTGTTAGGGTTAGGTGTAGGGTTAGCATTAGGGTTAGGATTAGGGTTAGGTTTAGGGTTTGGGTTAGGGTTAGGGTTAGGGTTTGGGTTAGGGTTAGAGTTAGGGTTAGGGTTTGTGTTAGGGTTAGTGTTAGAGTTAGGATTAGGGTTAGGGTTAGGGTTAGGGTTAGGGTTCCGATTAGAGTTATGTTTAGAGTTTGCGTTTGGGTAAGGGTTAAGGTTAGGTTTAGGGTTAGGATTAGGGTTAGGGTTTGGGTTTGAATTAGGTTTAGGGTTAGCATTAGGGTTCGGGTTAGGTTTAGGATAAGTATTTCAGTTAGGGTTAGGGTTAGGGTTAGGGTTTGGGTTCGGTATAGGGTTAGGGTTAGGGTTAGGGATTGATTTAGGGTTAGGGTTAGGCTTAGGGTTAGTGTAAGGGTTTGCGTTAGGGTTAGGTTTAGGACTAGGGTTAGTGTTAGGGTTAGGTTTAGGGTTAGCATTAGGGTTAGGATTAGGGTTAGGGTTAGGGTTTGGGTTAGGATTAGGGTTAGGGTTAGGGTTAGGGTTTGGGTTAGGGTTAGGTTTAGGTTTAGGGTTTGAGTTAGGGTTAGGGTTAGGGTTAGGATTAGGGTTAGGGTTTGTGT
This sequence comes from Eospalax fontanierii, assembly GCA_035773235.1. Lineage (NCBI taxonomy): Eukaryota > Metazoa > Chordata > Mammalia > Rodentia > Spalacidae > Eospalax > Eospalax fontanierii. The sequence goes on along the minus strand of JAJHUQ010000063.1, from coordinate 1,240,429 downwards.
TAAGATTAGGGTTTGGTTTGGTTTAGGGTTAGGGTTAGGGTTAGAATTAGTGTTAGGGTTAGGGTTAGGTTTAGGGTTAGGGTTAGGATAAGGATGAGGGTTAGTGTTAGGGTTAGGATTAGGGTTATTCTTTGGGTTATGGTTTGGGTTAGGGTTAGGGTTACGTTTTGGGGTAGTATTAGAATGAGGTTTTGAGTTAGGGTTAGGTTTAGGGTTAGGTTAGGGTTTGGGTTAGAGTTAGGGTTAGGGTTAGGGTTTGCGTTTGGTTTAGAGTTAGGTTTAGGTTAGGGTTTGGGTTAGAGTTAGGGTTAGGTTGAGGTGTTGGATTAGGGTTATAGTTAGGGTTAGGGTTACGGTTAGGGTTAGGGATAGGACTAGGATTAGGGTTAGGTTTAGGGTTAGGATTAGGGTTAGGGTTTGTGTTTAGGTTTGGGTTATGGGTAGGGTCAGTGTCAGGGTCAGGGTCTAGGGCTAGGTCTAGGGTTAGGGTTAGGGTTTCGGCTTGGGTTATATCTTCGGTGAGGTTTAGGGCTAGGGTTAGGGTTTGGGTTCGGGTTAGGCTTAGGGTTAGGCTTTGAGTTTGAATTAGGTTTAGGGTTAGCATTAGGGCTAGGGTTAGGTTTAGGATTAGTGTTTCAGTTAGGGTTAGGGTTAGGTTAAGGTTAGGGTTAGGGTTAGGGTTAGGGTTAGTGTTAGGGTTTGGGTTAGGGTTAGGGTTAGTACTAGGGTTAGTGTTAGGCTTAGGTTTAGGGTTAGCATTAGGGTTAGGATTAGGGTTAGGGTTAGGGTTTGGGTTAGGGTTAGGGTTAGGGTTAGGGTTAGGGTTAGGGTTTGGGTTAGGGTTAGGGTTAGGGTTTGGGTTAGGTTTAGGGTTGGAGTTAGGATTAGGGTTAGGGTTTGTGTTAAAATTAGGATTTGGGTTTGTGTTAGGGTTAGGGTTAGGTTTAGGGTTAGGGTTAGGTTTAGAATTAGGGTTAGGGTTAGGGTTAGGGTAAGGATGAGGGTTAAGGTTAGGGTTAGGATTAGGATTATTATTTGGGTTATGGTTTGGGTTAGTGTTAGGGTTAGGGTTTGGGTTAGTTTTAGAGTTAGGGTTTCATTTAGGGTTAGGTTTAGGGTTAGGTTAGGGTTTGGGTTAGAGTTAGGGTTAGGGTTACGGTTTGGGTTTGGTTTAGAGTTAGGGTTAGGTTAGGCTTTGGGTTAGAGTTAGGGTTAGGGTGAGGTTTGGATTAGGGTTATGGTTAGGGTTAGGGTTAGGATTAGGGTTTCAGTTAGGGTTAGGGTTAGGGTTAGGGTTTCGGTTCGGGTTAGGGTTAGGGATAGGGTTAGGGTTTGATTTAGGGTTAGGGTTAGGGTTAGGTTTAGTGTTAGGGTTTGGGTTAGGTTTAGGGTTAGGACTAGGGTTAGTGTTAGTGTTAGGTTTAGGGTTACCATTAGGGTTAGGATTAGGGTTAGGGTTAGGGTTTGGGTTAGGGTTAGGGTTAGATTTAGGGTTAGGATTAGGGTTTGGGTTAGGGTTAGGCTTAGGGTTAGGGTTTGGGTTAGGTTTAGGGTTGGAGTTAGGATTAGGGTTAGGGTTAGGGTTTGGGTTAGGGTTAGGGTTAGATTTAGGGTTAGGATTAGGGTTTGGGTTAGATTTGGGTTAGGGTTAGGGTTAGGGTTAGGGTTAGGGTAAGGATGAGGGTTAGTGTTAGGGTTAGGATTAGGGTTATTATTTGGGTTAGGGTTAGGGTTAGGGTTAGGTTTACGGTTTGGGTTAATGTTAGAGTGAGGGTTTGAGTTAGGGTTAGGTTTAGGGTTAGGTTAGAGTTTGGGTTAGAGTTAGGGTTAGGGTTAGGGTTAGGACTAGGATTAGGGTTACGGTTAGGGTTAGGATTAGGGTTAGGGTTTGGGTTTAGGTTTGGGGTAGGGTTAGAATTATGGTTAGGGTTAAGGTTAGGGTTAGGGTTAGGATTAGGGTTAGGGTTTGTGTTAAGATTAGGGTTAGGGTTTGGGTTTGGGTTAGGGTTAGGGTTAGGTTAGGGTTTATGTTAGAGTTAGGGTAAGGGTTAGAGGTTGGATTAGGGTTATGGTTAGGGTTAGGCTTTAGGTTTGGGTTATGGTTAGGGTTAGGTTTAGGGTTTAAGGGTAGGATTAGGATTAGTGTTAGGGTTTGGGTTAGGGTTAGGGTTACGGTGTGGGTTTGGTTTAGGGTTAGGGTTAGGTTTAGGGTTTCGTTGTGGGTTATGTTTTGGGTTAGGTTTAGGGTTAGTGTTAGGGTTAGGGTTTTGGTTCGGGTTAGGATTAGGGTTTTAGTTAGAATTAGGGTTAGTGTTAGGGTTAGGGTTTGTGTTAGGGTTAGGGTCAAGCTTAGTGTTAGTGTTAGGGTTTGGGTTAGAGTTAGGGTGAGGGTTAGGGTTTGGGTTAGGGTTAGGGTTACGGTTAGGATTAGGGTTATGGTTAGGGTTCGGATTACGGTTAGTTTTAGGGTTTGGGTTTGGGTAAGGGTAAGGGTTAGGGTTCGGGTTAGGATAAGGATGAGGGTTAGGGTTAGGATTAGGGTTAGTATTTGGGTTATGGTTTAGGGTTGCGTTAGTGTTAAGGTTTGGGTTAGTGTTATAGATATGTTTTGAGTTACGGTTAGGTTTACTGTTAGGTTAGGTTTTGGGTTAGAATTAGGGTTAGGGTTAGGGTTTGGGTTTGGTTTAAGTTAGTTTTAGGTTAGGGTTTGGGTTAGAGTAAGGGTTAGGGTGAGGTGTTGGATTAGTGTTATGGTTAGGTTTAGGGTTGAGGTTAGGGTTAGGGTTAGGGTTAGGTTTTAGGTTAGCGTTAGGGTTAGGGTTAAAATTCGGGTTAGGGTTAGGGTTAGGGTTAGGGTTAGGGTTAGGATAAGGATGAGGTTTAGGGTTAGGGTTAGAATTAGGGTTATTCCTTGGGATATGGTTTGGGTTAGGGTTAGAGTTAGGATTTGGGTTAGTGTTAGTGTTAGGGTTTGAGTTAGGTTTAGGTTTACTGTTAGGTTAGGGTTTGGGATAGAATTAAGGTTAGGGTTAGGGTTTGGGTTTGGTTTAGAGTTAGTTTTAGGTTAGGGTTTGGGTTAGAGTTAGGGTTAGGGTGAGGTGTTGGATTAGGGTTATGGTTAGGGTTAGGGTTAGAATTAGGGTTACGGTTAGGGTTCCGATTAGAGTTAGGTTTTGAGTTTGGGTTTGGGTAAGGGTTAAGGTTAGGGTTAGGGTTAGGGTTAGGGTTAGGTTTAGGACTAGGATTAGGGTTAGGGTTAGGGTTAGGATTAGGGTTAGGGTGTGGGTTTAGGTTTAGGTTATGTTTAGGGTTAGTGTTAGTGTTAGGGTTTAGGGTTAAGGTTAGATTTAGGGTTAGGGTTTCGGTTTGGGTTATGTTTTGGGTTAAGTTTAGGGTTAGGGTTAGGGTTTGGGTTCGGATTAGGAATAGGGTTATGGTTTGAGTTTGAATTAGGTTTAGGGTTAGCATTAGGGTTAGGGTTAGGTTTAGGATTAGTGTTGCAGTTAGGGGTAGGGTTAGGGTTAGGGATTGGGATCAGGTTAGGGTTAGGGTTAGGGTTAGGGTTTGATTTAGGGTTAGGGATAGGGTTAGGGTTAGTGTTAGGGGTTGGGTTAGGGTTAAGGTTAGGACTAGGGTTAGTGTTAGGGGTAGGTTTAGGGTTAGCATTAGGGGTAGGATTAGGGTTAGGTTTAGGGTTTGGGTTAGGGTTAGGGTTAGGGTTTGGGTTAGGGTTAGAGTTAGGGTTAGGGTTTGTGTTAGGGTTAGTGTTAGAGTTAGGATTAGGGTTAGGTTTTGTGTTAAGACTAGGGTTTGGGTTTGGGTTAGGGTTAGGGTTAGGGTTAGGATAAGGATGAGGGTTAGGGTTAGGGTTAGGATTAGTCTTATTATTTGGGTTATGGTTTGGGTTAGTGTTAGGGTTAGGGTTAGGTTTAAGATAAGTATTTCAGTTAGGGTTAGGGTTAAAGTTAGGGTTTGGGTTCGATTTAGGTTTAGGGTTAGGGTTTGGGTTAGGATTAGGTTTAGGACTAGGGTTAGTGTTAGGGTTAGTTTTAGGGTTAGCATTTGGGTTAGGTTTAGAGTTAGGGTTACGGTTTGGGTTCGGGTTAGGGTTAGGGTTAGGGATAGGGTTTGAGTTAGGGTTAGGGTTAGGGTTAGGGTTAGGGTTAGGGTTAGGGTTAGGCTTAGGGTTAGGGTTTGAGTTTGAGTTAGGTTTAGGTTTAGCATTAGGGTTAGGATTAGGGTTAGGGTTAGGGTTTGGGTTAGGGTTAGGTTTAGGGTTAGGGTTTGCGTTAGGGTTAGGTTTGAATCTGGGTTAGTGTTAGGGTTAGGGTTAGTGTTAAGATTATGTTTAGGGTTAGGTTTAGGATTAGGTTTTGGGTTAGGGTTAGAGTTAGGGTTAGAATTAGGATTAGGGTTAGGGTTAGAATTTGGGTTAGGGTTAGGATAAGGATGAGGGTTAGGGTTAGGATTAGGGTTATTTTTTGGGTTATGGTTTGAGTTAGGTTTAGAGTTAGTGTTTGGGTTAGTGTTAGAGTTAGGGTTTGAGTTAGGGTTAGGTTTAGGGTTAGGTTAGGGTTTGGGTTAGAGTTAGGGTTAGTGTTAGGGTTTGGGTTTGGTTAAGAGTTAGGGTTAGGTTAGGGTTTGGGTTAGAGTTAGGGTTAGGGTGAGGTGTTGGATTAGGGTTATGGTTAGGGTTAGGGTTAAGATTAGGGTTAGGGTTAGGGTTCCGATTAGAGTTAGGTTTAGAGTTTGGGTTTGGGTAAGGGTTAAGGTTAGGGTTAGTGTTAGGGTTATGGTTAGGGTTAGGACTAGGTTTAGGTTTAGGGTTAGGGTTAGGGTTAGGGTTAGGGTTAGGGTTTGGATTAGGGTTTGGGGTTAGGGGTTAGGGGTTAAGTTAAGTTTTAGGGTTACACTTAGAGATTGGGTTACGGTTAGGGTTAGGTTTAGGGTTAGGTTTAGGTTTTGGGTTAGGGTTAGGGTTAGCGTTTGGGTTAGTGTTAGGGTTAGGGTTAGCGTTAGTGTTAGGGTTGGGGTTAGGGTTAGGGTTAGGGTTTGGGTTGGGGTTGGGTTAGTGTTAGGGTTTTAGTTAGGGTTAGGGTTAGGGTTAGGGTTTGGTTTAGGATTAGGCTTAGGGTTAGGGTTTGAGTTTGAGTTAGGTTTCGGGTTAGCATTAGGGTTAGGATTAGGGTTAGTGTTAGGGTTTGGGTTAGGGTTAGGGTTAGGTTTAGGGTTTTAGTTAGGGTTAGGGTTAGGGTTAGGGTTTGGTTTAGGTTAGGCTTAGGGTTAGGGTTTGACTTTGAGTTAGGTTTCGGGTTAGCATTAGGGTTAGGATTAGGGTTAGGGTTAGGGTTTGGGTTAGCGTTAGGGTTAGGGTTAGGTTTGAATCTGGGTTAGTGTTAGGGTTAGGGTTAGTGTTAAGATTATGGTTT
>JAJHUQ010000063.1:1207500-1230000 GCA_035773235.1 Eospalax fontanierii | reverse complement strand
CTAGGATTAGGGTTACGGTTAGGGTTAGGATTAGGGTTAGGGTTTGGGTTTAGGTTTGGGTTAATATTAGGGTTAGTGTTAGGATTAGGGTTTAGGGTTAGGGTTAGATTTAGGGTTAGGGTTTCGGTTTGGGTTATGTTTTGGGTTAGGTTTAGGGTTAGGGTTAGTGTTTGGGTTCGGGTTAGGAATAGGGTTAGGGTTTGAGTTTGAATTAGGTTTAGGGTTAGCATTAGGGTTAGGGTTAGGTTTAGGATTAGTGTTTCAGTTAGGGTTAGGGTTAGGGTTAGGGTTTCGGTTCGGGTTAGGGATAGGGTTAGGGTTTGATTTACGGTTAGGGTTAGGGTTAGGTTTAGTGTTAGGGTTTGGGTTAGGGTTAGGGTTAGGACTAGGGTTAGTGTTAGGGTTAGGTTTATGGTTACCATTAGGGTTAGGATTAGGGTAAGGGTTAGGGTTTGGGTTAGGGTTAGGGTTAGATTTAGGGTTAGGATTAGGGTTTAGGTTAGGGTTAGGCTTAGGGTTAGGGTTTGGGTTAGGTTTAGGGTTGGAGTTAGGATTAGGGTTAGGGTTAGGGTTTGGGTTAGGGTTAGGGTTAGATTTAGGGTTAGGATTAGGTTTTGGGTTAGGGTTTGGGTTAGGGTTAGGGTTAGGGTTAGGGTTAGGGTAAGGATGAGTGTTAGTGTTAGGGTTAGGATTAGGGTTATTATTTGGGTTATGGTTTGGGTTAGGGTTAGGTTTACGGTTTGGGTTAATGTTAGAGTGAGGGTTTGAGTTAGGGTTAGGTTTAGGGTTAGGTTAGGGTTTGGGTTAGAGTTAGGGTTAGGGTTAGGGTTTGGGTTTGGTTTAGAGTTAGGTTTAGGTTAGGGTTTGGGTTAGAGTTAGGGTTAGGGTGAGTTGTTGCATTAGGGGTATGGTTAGGGTGAGGGGTAGGGTTAGGGTTAGGGTTAGGGTTAGGGTTTGGTTTAGGGTTAGGGTTAGGACTAGGGTTAGTGTTAGGGTTTGGTTTAGGGTTAGGGTTAAGACTAGGGTTAGTGTTAGGGTTAGGTTTAGGGTTAGGGTTAGTGTTTGGGTTTGGTTTAGAGTTAGGTTTATGTTAGGGTTTGGGTTAGAGTTAGGGTTAGGGTGAGGTGTTGGATTAGGGTTATGGTTAGGGTTAGGGTTAGGATTAGGGTTAGGGTTAGGCTTCCGATTAGAGTTAGGTTTAGAGTTTGGGTTTGGGTAAGGGTTAAGGTTAGGGTTAGCGTTAGGGTTAGGGTTAGGGTTAGGGTTCCGATTAGAGTTAGGTTTAGAGTTTGGGTTTGGGTAAGGGTTAAGGTTACGGTTACGGTTAGGGTTAGGGATAGGACTAGAATTAGGGTTAGGTTTAGGGTTAGGATTAGGGTTAGGGTTTGTGATTAGGTTTGGGTTATGGTTATGGTTATGGTTAGGGTTAGGGTTAGGGTTAGGGTTAGGGTTTCGGTTTGGGTTATATTTTCGGTTAGGTTTAGGGTTAGGGTTAGGGTTTGGGTTCGGATTAGGATTAGGGTTATGGTTTGAGTTTGAATTAGGTTTAGGGTTTGCATTAGGGTTAGGGTTAGGTTTAGGATTAGTGTTTCAGTTAGGGTTAGGGTTAGGTTAAGGTTAGGGTTAGGGTTAGGTTTAGGGTTTGATTTAGGGTTAGGGTTAGGGTTAGGGTTAGTGTTAGGGTTTGGATTAGGGTAAGGGTTACGACTAGGGTTAGGGTTAGGTTTAGGGTTAGCATTAGTTTTAGGATTAGGGTTAGGGTTAGGGTTTGGGTTTGGTTTAGGGTTAGGGTTAGGGTTAGGGTTTGGGTTAGGGTTAGGTTTAGGGTTAACGTTTGAGTTAGGGTTACGGTTAGGGTTAGGATTAGGGTTAGGGTTTGTGTTAAGATTAGGGTTTGGTTTAGGGTTAGGGTTAGGTTTTGGGTTAAAGTTACGTTTAGGGTTAGGTTTTGTTTTAGGGTTACAGTTAGAGTTAGGATTAGGTTTAGGGTTTATGTTTTCGGTTTGGTTTAGTGTTAGGGTTAGGGTTAGGATTAGGGTTTGGGTTAGGGTTTAGGTTTGGTTAGGTTTAGGGTTAGGGTTAGGGTTATGGTTAGGTTTAGCTTTACGGTTAGGGTTAGGGTTATGGTTAGGGTTAGCGTTATGGTTGGGGTTAGGGTTAGGGTTCCGATTAGAGTTAGGTTTAGAGTTTGGGTTTGGGTAAGGGTTAAGGTTAGGGTTAGGGTTAGGGTTAGGGTTAGGGTTAGAACTAGGATTAGGGTTAGGGTTAGGGTTAGGATTAGGGTTAGGGTTTGGGTTTAGGTTTGGGTTATGGTTAGGGTAAGTGTTAGGGTTACAGTTTAGGGTTAGGGTTAGGGTTAGGGTTAGGGTTTCGGTTTGGGTTATGTTTTGGGCTAGGTTTAGGGTTAGGGTTAGGGTTTGGGTTCGGGTTAGGATTAGGGTTAGGGTTTGAGTTTGAATTAGGTTTAGGGTTCGCATTAGGGTTAGGGTTAGGTTTAGGATTAGTGTTTCAGTTAGGGTTAGTGTTAGGGTAAAGGTTAGGGTTAGGGTTAGGTTTAGGGTTTGATTTAGGGTTAGGGTTAGGGTTAGGGTTCGTGTTAGGGTTTGGGTTAGGGTTAGGTTAGAGTTGGGTTAGAGTTAGGGTTAGGGTTAGGGTTTGCGTTTGGTTTAGAGTTAGGGTTAGGATAGGGTTTGGATTAGAGTTAGGGTTCGGGTGAGGTGTTGGATTAGGGTTATGGTTAGGGCTAGAGGTAGGATTAGGGTTAGGGTTAGGGTGCCGATTAGAGCTAGGTTTAGAGTTTTTGATTGGGTAAGGCTTAAGGTCAGGGTTAGTGTTAGTGTTAGGGTTAGGGTTAGGACTAGGATTAGGGTTACGCTTAGGGTTAGGATTAGGGTTAGGGTTTGGGTTTAGGTTTGGGTTAATATTAGGGTTAGTGTTAGGGTTAGGGTTTAGGATTAGGGTTAGATTTAGGGTTAGGGTTTCGGTTTGGGTTATGTTTTGGGTTAGGTTTAGGGTTAGGGTTAGTGTTTGGGTTCGGGTTAGGAATAGGGTTAGGGTTTGAGTTTGAATTAGGTTTAGGGTTAGCATTAGGGTTAGGGTTAGGTTTAGGATTAGTGTTTGAGTTAGGGTTAGGGTTAGGGTTAGGGTTTCGGTACGGGTAAGGGTTAGGGATAGGGTTAGGGTTTGATTTAGGGTTAGGGTTAGGGTTAGGTTTAGTGTTAGGGTTTGGGTTAGGGTTAGGGTTAGGACTAGGGTTAGTGTTAGGGTTAGGTTTAGGGTTAGCATTAGGGTTAGGATTAGGGATAGGGTTAGGTTTTGGGTTAGGGTTAGGGTTAGATTTAGGGTTAGGATTAGGGTTTGGTTTAGGGTTAGGGTTAGGGTTAGGGTTTGGGTTAGGTTTAGGGTTGGAGTTAGGATTAGGGTTAGGGTTTGTGTTAAAATTAGGGTTTGGGTTTGTGTTAGGATTAGGGTTAGGGTTAGGGTTAGGGTTAGGGTTAGGGTTAGGTTTAGAATTAGGGTTAGGGTTAGGGTTAGGATAAGGATGAGGGTTAAGGTTAGGGTTAGGATTAGGGTTATTATTTGGGTTATGGTTTGGGTTAGTGTTAGGTTTAGGGTTTGGGTTAGTGTTAGAGTTAGGGTTTGAGTTAGGGTTAGGTTTAGGGTTAGGTTAGGGTTTGGGTTAGAGTTAGGGTTAGTGTTACGGTTTGGGTTTGGTTTAGAGTTAGGGTTAGGTTAGGCTTTGTGTTAGAGTTAGGGTTAGTGTGAGGTGTTGGATTAGGGTTATGTTTAGGGTTAGGGTTAGGATTAGGGTTAGGGTTAGGGTTCCGATTAGAGTTATGTTTTGAGTTTGGGTGTGGGTAAGGGTTAAGGTTAGGTTTAGGGTTAGGATTAGGGTTAGGGTTTGAGTTTGAATTAGGTTTAGGGTTAGCATTAGGGTTAGGGTTAGGTTTAGGATAAGTATTTCAGTTAGGGTTAGGGTTAGGGTTAGGGTTTGGGTTCGGGTTAGGGTTAGGGTTAGGGTTAGGGTTTGATTTAGGGTTAGGGTTAGGCTTAGGGTTAGTGTAAGTGTTTGGGTTAGGGTTAGGGTTAGGACTAGGTTTAGTGTTAGGGTTAGGTTTAGGGTTAGCATTAGGGTTAGGATTAGGTTTAGGGTTAGGGTTTGGGTTAGGGTTAGGGTTAGGGTTAGGGTTAGGGTTTGGGTTAGGGTTAGGATTAGGGTTAGGGTTTGTGTTAAGATTAGGGTTTGGGTTTGGGTTAGGGTTAGGGTTAGGGTTAGGATTAGGGTTAGGATTAGGGTTAGAATTAGGTTTAGGGTTAGGGTTAGGGTTAGGGTAAGGATGAGGGTTAGTGTTAGGGTTAGGATTAAGGTTATTATTTGGGTTATGGTTTGGGTTAGGGTTAGGGTTACGGTTTGGGTTAGTGTTAGAGTGAGGGTTTGAGTTAGGGTTAGGTTTAGGGTTAGGTTAGGGTTTGGGTTAGAGTTAGGGTTAGGGTTAGGGTTTGGGTTTGGTTTAGAGTTAGGTTTAGGTTAGGGTTTGGGTTAGAGTTAGGGTTAGGGTGAGTTGTTGCATTAGGGTTATGGTTAGGGTTAGGGTTAGGATTAGGGTTAGGGTTAGGGTTCCGATTAGAGTTAGGTTTAGAGTTTGGGTTTGGGTAAGGGTTAAGGTTAGGGTTAAGGGGAGGGTTAGGGATAGGAGTAGATTTAGGGTTAGGTTTAGGGTTAGGATTAGGGTTAGGGTTTGTGTTTAGGTTTGGGTTATGGTTAGGGTTAGGGTTAGGGTTAGGGTTAGGTTTTCGGTTTGGGTTATATTTTGGGTTAGGTTTAGGGTTAGGGTTAGGGTTTGGGTTCGGGTTAGGATTAGGGTTAGGGTTTGAGTTTGAATTAGGTTTAGGGTTAGCATTAGGGTTAGGGTTAGGTTTAGGATTAGTGTTTCAGTTAGGGTTAGCGTTAGGTTAAGGTTAGGGTTAGGGTTATGTTTAGGGTTTGATTTAGGGTTAGGGTTAGGGTTAGGGTTAGTGTTAGGGTTTGGATTAGGGTTAGGGTTACGACTAGGGTTAGGGTTAGGTTTAGGGTTAGCATTAGTTTTAGGATAAGGGTTAGAGTTAGGGTTTGGGTTTGGTTTAGGGTTAGGGTTAGGGTTAGGGTTAGGGTTTGGGTTAGGGTTAGGTTTAGGGTTAACGTTTGAGTTAGGGTTACGGTTAGGTTTAGGATTAGGGTTAGGGTTTGTGTTAAGATTAGGGTTTGATTTAGGGTTAGGGTTAGGGTTTGGGTTAAAGTTACGTTTAGGGTTAGGTTTTGTTTTAGGGTTACAATTAGGGTTAGGATTAGGTTTAGGGTTTAGGTTTTCGGTTAGGTTTAGTGTTAGGGTTAGGGTTAGGATTAGGGTTTGGGTTAGGGTTTAGGTTTGGTTAGGTTTAGGGTTAGGGTTAGGGTTATGGTTAGGTTTAGCTTTACGGTTAGGGTTAGGGTTATGGTTAGGGTTAGCGTTAGGGTTAGGGTTAGGGTTAGGGTTCCGATTAGATTTAGGTTTAGAGTTTGGGTTTGGGTAAGGTTTAAGGTTAGGGTTAGCGTTAGGGTTAGGGTTAGGGTTAGAACTAGGATTAGGGTTAGGGTTAGGGTTAGGATTAGGGTTAGGTTTTGGGTTTAGGTGTGGGTTATGGTTAGGGTAAGTGTTAGGGTTACAGTTTAGGGTTAGGGTTAGGGTTAGGGTTAGGGTTAGGGTTAGGGTTTCGGTTTGGGTTATGTTTTGGGCTAGGTTTAGGGTTAGGGTTAGGGTTTGGGTTCGGGTTAGGATTAGGGTTAGGGTTTGAGTTTGAATTAGGTTTAGGGTTAGCATTAGGGTTAGGGTTAGGTTTAGGATTAGTGTTTCATTTAGGGTTAGGGTTAGGGTTAAGGTTAGGGTTAGGGTTAGGTTTAGGGTTTGATTTAGGGTTAGGGTTAGGGTTAGGGTTAGTGTTAGGGTTTGGGTTACGGTTAGGGTTAGGACTAGGGTTAATGTTAGGGTTAGGTTTAGGGTTAGCATTAGGGTTAGGATTAGGGTTAGGGTTAGGGTTTGGGTTAGGGGTAGGGTTAGGGTTAGGGTTAGAGTTTGGGTTTGGGTTAGGTTTAGGGTTAGGTTTAGGGTTTGTGTTAGGGTTAGGGTTAGTGTTAGGGTTGGGGTTTGGGTTAGAATTAGGGTTAGGGTTAGGGTTAAGGTTAGGTTTAGAGTTTGGGTTTCGGTTATGTTTAGGATTATGGTTAGGTTTAGGGTTAGGGTTAGGGTTTAGGGTTAGGGTTAGGGTTAGGTTTAGGGTTTGAGTTAGGGTTAGGATTAGGGTTAGTGTTAGGGTTTGGGTTAGGGTTAGGGTTAGGATTAGGGTTAGGGTTAGGGTTAGGGTTAGGGTTAGGGTTAGGGTTAGTGTTAGGGTTAGGGTTAGGGTTTGGGTTAGGTTAGGGTTAGGGTTTGGGTTAGGTTTAGAGTTGGAGTTAGGATTAGGGTTAGGGTTTGTGTTAAAATTAGGGTTTGGGTTTGTGTTGGTTAGGGTTAGGGTTAGGATTAGGGTTAGGGTTAGGTTTAGGATTAGGTTTAGGGTTAGGGTTAGGAAAGGGATGAGGGTTAAGGTTAGGGTTAGGATTAGGGTTATTATTTGGGTTATGGTTTGGGTTAGTGTTAGGGTTAGGGTTTGGGTTAGTGTTAGAGTTAGGGTTTGAGTTAGGGTTAGGTTTAGGGTTAGGTTAGGGTTTGGGTTAGAGTTAGGGTTAGTGTTACGGTTTGGGTTTGGTTTAGAGTTAGGGTTAGGTTAGGCTTTGTGTTAGAGTTAGGGTTAGTGTGAGGTGTTGGATTAGGGTTATGGTTAGGGTTAGGGTTAGGATTAGGGTTAGGGTTAGGGTTCCGATTAGAGTTATGTTTAGAGTTTGGGTGTGGGTAAGGGTTAAGGTTAGGTTTAGGGTTAGGATTAGGGTTAGGGTTTGAGTTTGAATTAGGTTTAGGGTTAGCATTAGGGTTAGGGATATGATTAGGATAAGTATTTCAGTTAGGGTTAGGGTTAGGGTTAGGGTTTGGGTTCGGGTTAGGGTTAGGGTTAGGGTTAGGGTTTGATTTAGGGTTAGGGTTAGGCTTAGGGTTAGTGTAAGGGTTTGGGTTAGAGTTAGGTTTAGGACTAGGGTTAGTGTTAGGGTTAGGTTTAGGGTTAGCATTAGGGTTAGGATTAGGGTTAGGGTTAGGGTTTGGGTTAGGATTAGGGTTAGGGTTAGGGTTAGGGTTTGGGTTAGGGTTAGGGTTAGGGTTAGGGTTTGGATTCGGGTTAGGGTTTAGGTTTGTTTAGGTTTAGGGTTAGGGTTAGGGTTAGGGTTAGGTTTAGCTTTACGGTTAGGGTTAGGGTTATGGTTAGGGTTAGCGTTAGGATTAGGGTTAGGGTTAGGGTTCCGATTAGAGTTAGGTTTAGAGTTTGGGTTTGGGTAAGGGTTAAGGTTAGGGTTAGGGTTAGGGTTAGGGTTAGGGTTAGGGTTAGGGTTAGAACTAGGATTAGGGTTAGGGTTAGGGTTAGGATTAGGGTTAGGGTTTGGGTTTAGGTTTGGGTTATGGTTAGGGTAAGTGTTAGGGTTACAGTTTAGGGTTAGGGATAGGGTTAGGGTTAGGGTTTCGGTTTGGGTTATGTTTTGGGCTAGGTTTAGGGTTAGGGTTAGGGTTTGGGTTCGGGTTAGGGTTAGGGTTAGGGTTTGAGTTTGAATTAGGTTTAGGGTTAGGATTAGGGTTAGTTTTAGGTTTAGGATTAGTGTTTCAGTTAGGGTTAGGGTTAGCATTAGGGTTAGGGTTAGTTTTAGGATTAGTGTTTCAGTTGGGGTTAGGGTTAGGGTTAGGGTTAGGGTTAGAATTTGGGTTTGGGTTAGGGTTAGAGCCAGGTTTAGGGTTTGTGTTAGGGTTAGGGTTAGTGTTAGGGTTGGGGTTTGGGTTAGAATTAGGGTTAATATTAGGGTTAAGGTTAGGTTTAGAGTTTGGGTTTCGGTTATGTTTAGGGTTATGGTTAGGTTTAGGGTTAGGGTTAGGGTTTAGGGTTAGGGTTAGGGTTAGGGTTTGAGTTAGGGTTAGGGTTAGGGTTAGTGTTAGGGTTTGTTAGGGTTAGGGTTAGGATTAGTGTTAGGGTTAGGGTTAGGGTTAGGTTTAGGGTTAGGGTTAGTGTTAGGGTTAGGATTAGGGTTTGGGTTAGGGTTAGGGTTAGGGTTTGGGTTAGGTTTAGAGTTGGAGTTAGGATTAGGTTTAGGGTTTGTGTTAAAATTAGGGTTTGGGTTTGTGTTGGTTAGGGTTAGGGTTAAGGTTAGGTTTAGGGTTAGGTTTAGGATTAGGTTTAGGGTTAGGGTTAGGATAAGGATGAGGGTTAAGGTTAGGGTTAGGATTAGGGTTATTATTTGGGTTATGGTTTGGGTTAGTGTTAGGGTTAGGGTTTGGTTTAGTGTTAGAGTTAGGGTTTGAGTTAGGGTTAGGTTTAGGGTTAGGTTAGGGTTTGGGTTAGAGTTAGGGTTAGGGTTACGGTTTGGGTTTGGTTTAGAGTTTTGGTTAGGTTAGGCTTTGGGTTAGAGTTAGAGTTAGGGTGAGGTGTTGGATTAGGGTTATGGTTATTGTTAGGGTTAGGATTAGGGTTAGGGTTAGGGTTCCGATTAGAGTTATGTTTAGAGTTTGCGTTTGGTTAAGGGTTAAGGTTTGGTTTAGGGTTAGGATTAGGGTTAGGGTTTGGGTTTGAATTAGGTTTAGGGTAAGCATTAGGGTTCGGGTAAGGTTAAGGATAAGTATTTCAGTTAGGGTTAGGGTTAGGGTAAGGGTTTGGGTACGGGATAGGGTTAGGGTTAGGGTTAGGGTTTGATTTAGGGTTAGGGTTAGGCTTAGGGTTAGTGTAAGGGTTTGCGTTAGGGTTAGGTTTAGGACTAGGGTTAGTGTTAGGGTTAGGTTTAGGGTTAGCATTAGGGTTAGGATTAGGGTTAGGGTTAGGGTTTGGGTTAGGATTAGGGTTAGGGTTAGGGTTAGGGTTTGGGTTAGGGTTAGGGTTAGGGTTAGGGTTTGAGTTAGGGTTAGGGTTAGGGTTAGGATTAGGGTTAGGGTTTGTGTTAAGATTAGGGTTTGGGTTTGGTTTAGGGTTAGGGTTAGGGTTAGAATTAGTGTTAGGATTAGGGTTAGGTTTAGGGTTAGGGTTAGGATAAGGATGAGGGTTAGTGTTAGGGTTAGGATTAGGGTTATTCTTTGGGTTATGGTTTGGGTTAGGGTTAGGGTTACGTTTTGGGGTAGTGTTAGAATGAGGTTTTGAGTTAGGGTTAGGTTTAGGGTTAGGTTAGGGTTTGGGTTAGAGTTAGGGTTAGGGTTAGGGTTTGGGTTTGGTTTAGAGTTAGGTTTAGGTTAGGGTTTGGGTTAGAGTTAGAGTTAGGGTGAGGTGTTGGATTAGGGTTATAGTTAGGGTTAGGGTGACGGTTAGGGTTAGGGATAGGACTAGGATTAGGGTTAGGTTTAGGGTTAGGATTAGGTTTAGGGTTTGTGTTTAGGTTTGGGTTATGGGTAGGGTAAGTGTTAGGGTTAGGGTTTAGGGTTAGGTTTAGGGTTAGGGTTAGGGTTTCGGTTTGGGTTATATTTTGGGTTAGGTTTAGGGTTAGGGTTAGGGTTTGGGTTCGGGTTAGGATTAGGTTTAGGGTTTGAGTTTGAATTAGGTTTAGGGTTAGCATTAGGGCTAGGGTTAGGTTTAGGATTAGTGTTTCAGTTAGGGTTAGGGTTAGGTTAAGGTTAGGGTTAGGGTTAGGGTTAGGGTTAGTGTTAGGGTTTGGGTTAGGGTAAGGGTTAGTACTAGGGTTAGTGTTAGGTTTAGGTTTAGGGTTAGCATTAGGGTTAGGATTAGGGTTAGGGTTAGGGTTTGGGTTAGGGTTAGGGTTAGGGTTAGGGTTAGGGTTAGGGTTTGGGTTAGGGTTAGGGTTAGGGTTTGGGTTAGGTTTAGGGTTGGAGTTAGGATTAGGGTTAGGGTTTGTGTTAAAATTAGGATTTGGGTTTGTGTTAGGGTTAGGGTTAGGTTTAGGGTTAGGGTTAGGGTAAGGATGAGGGTTAAGGTTAGGGTTAGGATTAGGATTATTATTTGGGTTATGGTTTGGGTTAGTGTTAGGGTTAGGGTTTGGGTTAGTTTTAGAGTTAGGGTTTCATTTAGGGTTAGGTTTAGGGTTAGGTTAGGGTTTGGGTTAGAGTTAGGGTTAGGGTTACGGTTTGGGTTTGGTTTAGAGTTAGGGTTAGGTTAGGCTTTGGGTTAGAGTTAGGGTTAGGGTGAGGTTTTGGATTAGGGTTATGGTTAGGGTTAGGGTTAGGATTAAGGTTTCAGTTAGGGTTAGGGTTAGGGTTAGGGTTTCGGTTCGGGTTAGGGTTAGGGATAGGGTTAGGGTTTGATTTAGGGTTAGGGTTAGGGTTAGGTTTAGTGTTAGGGTTTGGGTTAGGGTTAGGGTTAGGACTAGGGTTAGTGTTAGGGTTAGGTTTAGGGTTACCATTAGGGTTAGGATTAGGGTTAGGGTTAGGGTTTGGGTTAGGGTTAGGGTTAGATTTAGGGTTAGGATTAGGGTTTGGGTTAGGGTTAGGCTTAGGGTTAGGGTTTGGGTTAGGTTTAGGGTTCGAGTTAGGATTAGGGTTAGGGTTAGGGTTTGGGTTAGGGTTAGGGTTAGATTTAGGGTTAGGATTAGGGTTTGGGTTAGATTTGGGTTAGGGTTAGGGTTAGGGTTAGGGTTAGGGTAAGGATGAGGGTTAGTGTTAGGGTTAGGATTAGGGTTATTATTTGGGTTATGGTTTGGGTTAGGGTTAGGGTTACGGTTTGGGTTAATGTTAGAGTGAGGGTTTGAGTTAGGGTTAGGTTTAGGGTTAGGTTAGGGTTTGGGTTAGAGTTAGGCTTAGGGTTAGGGTTTGGGTTTGGTTTAGAGTTAGGTTTAGGTTAGGGTTTGGGTTAGAGTTAGGGTTAGGGTGAGTTGTTGCATTAGGGTTATGGTTAGGGTTAGGGTTAGGGTTAGGGTTAGGGTTAGGGTTAGGGTTCCGATTAGAGTTAGGTTTAGAGTTTGGGTTTGGGTAAGGCTTAAGGTTAGGGTTAGGGTTAGGGTTAGGGTTAGGGTTAGGGTTAGAACTAGGATTAGGGTTAGTGTTAGGGTTATGATTAGGGTTAGGGTTTGGGTTTAGGTTTGGGTTATGGTTAGGGTAAGTGTTAGGGTTACAGTTTAGGGTTAGGGTTAGGGTTAGAGTTAGGGTTTCGATTTGGGTTATGTTTTAGGCTAGGTTTAGGGTTAGGGTTAGGGTTAGGGTTTGGGTTCGGGTTAGGGTTAGGGTTAGGGTTTGAGTTTGAATTAGGTTTAGGGTTAGCATTAGGGTAAGGGTTAGGTTTAGGATTAGTGTTTCAGTTAGGGTTAGGGTTAGGGTTAAGGTTAGGGTTAGGGTTAGGTTTAGGGTTTGATTTAGGGTTAGGGTTAGGGTTAGGGTTAGTGTTAGGGTTTGGGTTAGGGTTAGGTTAAAGTTGGGTTAGAGTTAGGGTTAGGGATAGGGTTTGCGTTTGGTCTAGAGTTAGGGTTAGGATAGGGGTTGTGTTAGAGTAAGGGTTCGGGTGAGGTGTTGGATTAGGGTTATGGTTAGGGTTAGAGGTAGGATTAGGTTTAGGGTTAGGGTTCCGATTAGAGTTAGGTTTAGAGTTTTTGTTTGGGTAAGGCTTAAGGTTAGAGTTAGTGTTAGGGTTAGGGTTAGGGTTAGGACTAGGATTAGGGTTACGCTTAGGGTTAGTATTAGGGTTAGGGTTTGGGTTTAGGTTAGGGTTTGGGTTAGGGTTAGGGTTAGGATTAGGGTTTAGGGTTAGGGTTAGATTTAGGGTTAGGGTTTCGGTTTGGGTTATGTTTTGGGTTAGGTTTAGGGTTAGGGTTAGTGTTTGGGTTCGGGTTAGGAATAGGGTTAGGGTTTGAGTTTGAATTAGGTTTAGGGTTAGCATTAGGGTTAGGGTTAGGTTTAGGATTAGTGTTTCAGTTAGGGTTAGGGTTAGGGTTAGGGTTTCGGTTCGGGTTAGGGTTAGGGATAGTGTTAGGGTTTGATTTAGGGTTAGGGTTAGGGTTAGGTTTAGTGTTAGGGTTTGGGTTAGGGTTAGGGTTAGGACTAGGGTTAGTGTTAGGGTTAGGTTTAGGGTTAGCATTAGGGTTAGGATTAGGGTTAGGGTTAGGGTTTGGGTTAGGGTTAGGGTTAGATTTAGGGTTAGGATTAGGGTTTGGGTTGGGGTTAGGGTTAGGGTTAGGGTTTGGGTTAGGCTTAGGGTTGGAGTTAGGATTAGGGTTAGGGTTTGTGTTAAAATTAGGGTTTGGGTTTGTGTTAGGATTAGGGTTAGGGTTAGGGTTAGGGTTAGGGTTAGGGTTAGGTTTAGAATTAGGGTTAGGGTTAGGGTTAGGATAAGGATGAGGGTTAAGGTTAGGGTTAGGATTAGGGTTATTATTTGGGTTATGGTTTGGGTTAGTGTTAGGGTTAGGGTTTGGGATAGTGTTAGAGTTAGGGTTTGAGTTAGGGTTAGGTTTAGTGTTAGGTTAGGGTTTGGGTTAGAGTTAGGGTTAGTTTTTAGGTTTGGGTTTGGTTTAGAGTTAGGGTTAGGTTAGGCTGTGTTAGAGTTAGGGTTAGTGTGAGGTGTTGGATTAGGGTTATGGTTTGGGTTAGGGTTAGGGTTTGGGTTTAGGTTTGGGTTATGGTTAGGGTAAGTGTTAGGGTTACAGTTTAGGGATAGGGATAGGGTTAGGGTTAGGGTTTCGGTTTGGGTTATGTTTTGGGCTAGGTTTAGGGTTAGGGTTAAGGTTTGGGTTCGGGTTACGGTTAGGGTTAGGGTTTGAGTTTGAATTAGGTTTAGGGTTAGCATTAGGGTTAGGGTTAGGTTTAGGATTAGTGTTTCAGTTAGGGTTAGGGTTAGCATTAGGGTTAGGATTAGGGTTAGGGTTAGGGTTTGGGTTAGGGTTAGGGTTATGGTTAGGGTTAGTGTTTGGGTTTGGGTTAGGGTTAGGGTTAGGTTTAGGGTTTGTGTTAGGGTTAGGGTTAGTGTTAGGGTTGGGGTTTGGGTTAGGGTTAGGGTTAAGGTTAGGTTTAGAGTTTGGGTTTCGGTTATGTTTAGGGTTATGGTTAGGTTTAGGGTTAGGGTTAGGGTTTAGGGTTAGGGTTAGGGTTAGGTTTAGGGTTTGAGTTAGGGTTAGGATTAGGGTTAGTGTTAGGGTTTGGGTTAGGGTTAGGTTAAAGTTGGGTTAGAGTTAGGGTTAGGGTTAGGGTTTGCGTTTGGTTTAGAGTTAGGGTTAGGATAGGGTTTGTGTTAGAGTTAGGGTTCGGGTGAGGTGTTGGATTAGGGTTATGGTTAGGGTTAGAGGTAGGATTAGGTTTAGGGTTAGGGTTCCGATTAGAGTTAGGTTTAGAGTTTTTGTTTGGGTAAGGCTTAAGGTTAGAGTTAGTGTTAGGGTTAGGGTTAGGGTTAGGACTAGGATTAGGGTTACGCTTAGGGTTAGGATTAGGGTTAGGGTTTGGGTTTAGGTTTGGGTTAATATTAGGGTTAGTGTTAGGGTTAGGGTTTAGGGTTAGGGTTAGATTTAGGGTTAGGGTTTCGGTTTGGGTTATGTTTTGGGTTAGGTTTAGGGTTAGGGTTAGTGTTTGGGTTCGGGTTAGGAATAGGGTTAGGGTTTGAGTTTGAATTAGGTTTAGGGTTAGCATTAGGGTTAGGGTTAGGTTTAGGATTAGTGTTTCAGTTAGGGTTAGGGTTAGGGTTAGGGTTTCGGTTCGGGTTAGGGTTAGGGATAGTGTTAGGGTTTGATTTAGGGTTAGGGTTAGGGTTAGGTTTAGTGTTAGGGTTTGGGTTAGGGTTAGGGTTAGGACTAGGGTTAGTGTTAGGGTTAGGTTTAGGGTTAGCATTAGGGTTAGGATTAGGGTTAGGGTTAGGGTTTGGGTTAGGGTTAGGGTTAGATTTAGGGTTAGGATTAGGGTTTGGGTTGGGGTTAGGGTTAGGGTTAGGGTTTGGGTTAGGCTTAGGGTTGGAGTTAGGATTAGGGTTAGGGTTTGTGTTAAAATTAGGGTTTGGGTTTGTGTTAGGATTAGGGTTAGGGTTAGGGTTAGGGTTAGGGTTAGGGTTAGGTTTAGAATTAGGGTTAGGGTTAGGGTTAGGATAAGGATGAGGGTTAAGGTTAGGGTTAGGATTAGGGTTATTATTTGGGTTATGGTTTGGGTTAGTGTTAGGGTTAGGGTTTGGGATAGTGTTAGAGTTAGGGTTTCAGTTAGGGTTAGGTTTAGTGTTAGGTTAGGGTTTGGGTTAGAGTTAGGGTTAGTGTTTAGGTTTGGGTTTGGTTTAGAGTTAGGGTTAGGTTAGGCTGTGTTAGAGTTAGGGTTAGTGTGAGGTGTTGGATTAGGGTTATGGTTAGGGTTAGGGTTAGGGTTTGGGTTTAGGTTTGGGTTATGGTTAGGGTAAGTGTTAGGGTTACAGTTTAGGGATAGGGATAGGGTTAGGGTTAGGGTTTCGGTTTGGGTTATGTTTTGGGCTAGGTTTAGGGTTAGGGTTAAGGTTTGGGTTCGGGGTAGGGTTAGGGTTAGGGTTTGAGTTTGAATTAGGTTTAGGGGTAGCATTAGGGTTAGGGTTAGGTTTAGGATTAGTGTTTCAGTTAGGGTTAGGGTTAGCATTAGGGTTAGGATTAGGGTTAGGGTTAGGGTTTGGGTTAGGGTTAGGGTTATGGTTAGGGTTAGTGTTTGGGTTTGGGTTAGGGTTAGGGTTAGGTTTAGGGTTTGTGTTAGGGTTAGGGTTAGTGTTAGGGTTGGGGTTTGGGTTAGAATTAGGGTTAGGGTTAGGGTTAAGGTTAGGTTTAGAGTTTGGGTTTCGGTTATGTTTAGGGTTATGGTTAGGTTTAGGGTTAGGGTTAGGGTTTAGGGTTAGGGTTAGGGTTAGGTTTAGGGTTTGAGTTAGGGTTAGGATTAGGGTTAGTGTTAGGATGTGTGTTAGGGTTAGGGTTAGGAGTAGGGTTAGGGTTAGGGTTAGGGTTAGGGTTAGCGTTAGGGTTAGTGTTAGGGTTAGGATTAGGGTTTGGGTTAGGTTAGGGTTAGGGTTTGGGTTAGGTTTAGAGTTGGAGTTAGGATTAGGGTTAGGGTTTGTGTTAAAATTAGGGTTTGGGTTTCTGTTGGTTAGGGTTAGGGTTAGGGTTAGGGTTAGGGTTTGGTTTAGGATTAGGTTTAGGGTTAGGGTTAGGAAAGGGATGAGGGTTAAGGTTAGGGTTAGGATTAGGGTTATTATTTGGGTTATGGTTTGGTTTAGTGTTAGGGTTAGGGTTTGGGTTAGTGTTAGAGTTAGGGTTTGAGTTAGGGTTAGGTTTAGGGTTAGATTAGGGTTTGGGTTAGAGTTAGGGTTAGGGTTACGGTTTGGGTTTGGTTTAGAGTTAGGGTTAGGTTAGGCTTTGGGTTAGAGTTAGGGTTAGGGTGAGGTGTTGGATTAGGGTTATGGTTAGGGTTAGGGTTAGGATTAGGGTTAGGGTTAGGGTTCCGATTAGAGTTATGTTTAGAGTTTGGGTTTGGGTAAGGGTTAAGGTTAGGTTTAGGGTTAGGATTAGGGTTAGGGTTTGAGTTTGAATTAGGTTTAGGGTTAGCATTAGGGTTAGGGTTAGGTTTAGGATAAGTATTTCAGTTAGGGTTAGGGTTAGGGTTAGGGTTTGGGTTCGGGTTAGGGTTAGGGTTAGGGTTAGGGTTTGATTTAGGGTTAGGGTTAGGCTTAGGGTTAGTGTAAGGGTTTGGGTTAGGGTTAGGTTTAGGACTAGGGTTAGTGTTAGGGTTAGGTTTAGGGTTAGCATTAGGGTTAGGATTAGGGTTAGGGTTAGGGTTTGGGTTAGGATTAGGGTTAGGGTTAGGGTTAGGGTTTGGGTTAGGGTTAGGGTTAGGGTTAGGGTTTGGGTTCGGGTTAGGGTTTAGGTTTGGTTAGGTTTAGGGTTAGGGTTAGGGTTATGGTTAGGTTTAGCTTTACGGTTAGGGTTAGGGTTATGGTGAGGGTTAGCGTTAGGATTAGGGTTAGGGTTAGGGTTGCCATTAGAGTTAGGTTTAGAGTTTGGGTTTGGGTAAGGGTTAACGTTAGGGTTAGGGTTAGGGTTAGGGTTAGGGTTAGGGTTAGAACTAGGATTAGGGTTGGGGTTAGGGTTAGGATTAGGGTTAGGGTTTGGGTTTAGGTTTGGGTTATGGTTAGGGTAAGTGTTAGGGTTACAGTTTAGGGTTAGGGATAGGGTTAGGGTTAGGGTTTAGGTTTGGATTATGTTTTGGGCTAGGTTTAGGGTTAGGGTTAGGGTTTGGGTTCGGGTTAGGGTTAGGGTTAGGGTTTGAGTTTGAATTAGGTTTAGGGTTAGCATTAGGGTTAGGGTTAGGTTTAGGATTAGTGTTTCAGTTAGGGTTAGGGTTAGCATTAGGGTTAGGATTAGGGTTAGGGTTAGGGTTTGGGTTAGGGTTAGGGTTAGGGTTAGGGTTAGAGTTTGGGTTTGGGTTAGGTTTAGGGTTAGGTTTAGGGTTTGTGTTAGGGTTAGGGTTAATGTTAGTGTTGGGGTTTGGGTTAGAATTAGGGTTAGGGTTAGGGTTAAGGTTAGGTTTAGAGTTTGGGTTTCGGTTATGTTTAGGGTTATGGTTAGGTTTAGGGTTAGGGTTAGGGTTTAGGGTTAGGGTTAGGGTTAGGGTTAGGGTTTGAGTTAGGGTTAGGGTTAGGGTTAGTGTTAGGGTTTGGGTTAGGGTTAGGGTTAGGATTAGGGTTAGGGTGAGGGTTAGGGTTAGGGTTAGGGTTAGGTTTAGGGTTAGGGTTAGTGTTAGGGTTAGGATTAGGGTTTGGGTTAGGGTTAGGGTTAGGGTTTGGGTTAGGTTTAGAGTTGGAGTTAGGATTAGGGTTAGGGTTTGTGTTAAAATTAGGGTTTGGCTTTGTGTTGGTTAGGGTTAGGGTTAAGGTTAGGTTTAGGGTTAGGTTTAGGATTAGGTTTAGGGTTAGGGTTAGGATAAGGATGAGGGTTAAGGTTAGGGTTAGGATTAGGGTTATTATTTGGGTTATGGTTTGGGTTAGTGTTAGGGTTAGGGTTTGGGTTAGTGTTAGAGTTAGGGTTTGAGTTAGGGTTAGGTTTAGGGTTAGGGTAGGGTTTGGGTTAGAGTTAGGGTTAGGGTTACGGTTTGGGTTTGGTTTAGAGTTAGGGTTAGGTTAGGCTTTGGGTTAGAGTTAGGGTGAGGCGTTGGATTAGGGTTATGGTTAGGGTTAGGGTTAGGATTAGGGTTAGGGTTAGGGTTCCGATTAGAGTTATGTTTAGAGTTTGCGTTTGGGTAAGGGTTAAGGTTAGGTTTAGGGTTAGGATTAGGGTTAGGGTATGGGTTTGAATTAGGTTTAGGGTTAGCATTAGGGTTCCGGTTAGGTTTAGGATAAGTATTTCAGTTAGGGTTAGGGTTAGGGTTAGGGTTTGGGTTCGGGTTAGGGTTAGGTTTAGGGTTAGGGTTTGATTTAGGGTTAGGGTTAGGCTTAGAGTTAGTGTAAGGGTTTGGGTTAGGGTTAGGTTTAGGACTAGGGTTAGTGTTAGGGTTAGGTTTAGGGTTAGCATTAGGGTTAGGATTAGGGTTAGGGTTAGGGTTTGGGTTAGGATTAGGGTTAGGGTTAGGGTTAGGGTTTGGGTTAGGGTTAGGGTTAGGGTTAGGTTTTGAGTTAGGGTTAGGGTTAGGGTTAGGATTAGGATTAGGGTTTGTGTTAAGATTAGGGTTTGGGTTTGGTTTAGGGTTAGGGTTAGGGTTAGAATTAGTGTTAGGGTTAGGGTTAGGTTTAGGGTTAGGGTTAGGATAAGGATGAGGGTTAGTGTTAGGGTTAGGATTAGGGTTATTCTTTGGGTTATGGTTTGGGTTAGGGTTAGGGTTAGGGTTTGGGTTAGTGTTAGTGTTAGGGTTTGAGTTAGGTTTAGGTTTAGGGTTAGGTTAGGGTTTGGGTTAGTGTTAGGGTTTGGGTGAGGTTTTGGATTAGGGTTATGGTTAGGATTAGGGTTAGGATTAGGGTTAGGGTTTGAGTTTGAATTAGGTTTAGGGTTAGCATTAGGGTTAGGGTTAGGTTTAGGATAAGTGTTTCAGTTAGGGTTAGTGTTAGGGTTTGGGTTAGGGTTAGGGTTAGGACTAGGGTTAGTGTTAGGTTTAGGTTTAGGGTTAGCATTAGGGTTACGATTAGGGTTAGGGTTAGGGTTTGGGTTAGGTTTAGGGTTAGGGTTAGGGTTTGGGTTAGGGTTAGGGTTAGGGTTTGGGTTAGGTTTAGGGTTGGAGTTAGGATTAGGGTTAGGGTTTGTGTTAAAATTAGGATTTGGGTTTGTGTTAGGGTTAGGGTTAGGGTTAGGGTTAGGGTTAGGTTTAGAATTAGGGTTAGGGTTAGGGTTAGGGTAAGGATGAGGGTTAAGGTTAGGGTTAGGATTAGGATTATTATTTGGGTTATGGTTTGGGTTAGTGTTAGGGTTAGGGTTTGGGTTAGTGTTAGAGTTAGGGTTTCATTTAGGGTTAGGTTAGGGTTTGGGTTAGAGTTAGGGTTAGGGTTACGGTTTGGGTTTGGTTTAGAGTTAGGGTTAGGTTAGGCTTTGGGTTAGAGTTAGGGTTAGGGTGAGGTTTTGGATTAGGGTTATGGTTAGGGTTAGGGTTAGGATTAGGGTTAGGGTTAGGGTTCCGAATAGAGTTCTGTTTAGAGTTTGGGTTTGGGTAAGGGTTAAGGTTAGGTTTAGGGTTAGGATTAGGGTTAGGGTTAGGTTTAGTATAAGAATTTCAGTTAGGGTTAGGGTTAGTGTTAGGGTTTGGGTTCGGGTTAGGGTTAGGGTTAGGGTTAGGGTTTGATTTAGGGTTAGGGTTAGACTTAGGGTTAGTGTAAGGGTTTGGGTTAGGGTTAGCGTTAGGACTAGGGTTAGTGTTAGGGTTAGGTTTAGGGTTAGCATTAGGGTTAGGATTAGGGTTAGGGTTAGGTTTTGGGTTAGGGTTAGGGTTAGGGTTTGGATTAGCGTTAGGGTTAGGGTTTGGGTTAGTGTTAGAGTGAGGGTTTGAGTTAGGGTTAGGTTTAGGGTTAGAGTTAGGGTTAGGTTTAGGGTTTGGGTTTGGTTTAGAGTTAGGTTTAGGTTAGGGTTTGGATTAGAGTTAGGGTTAGGGTGAGGTGTTGGATTAGGGTTATGGTTAGGGTTAGGGTTAGGGTTAACGTTTGAGTTAGGGTTACGGTTAGGGTTAGGATTAGTGTTAGGGTTTGTGTTAAGATTAGGGTTTGGTGTAGGGTTATGGTTAGGGTTTGGGTTAAAGTTACGTTTAGGGTTAGGTTTTGTTTTAGGGTTAGGGTTAGGGTTAGGATTAGGTTTAGGGTTTAGGTTTTCGGATAGGTTTAGTGTTAGGGTTAGGGTTATGATTAGGCTTTGGGTTAGGGTTTAGGTTTGGTTAGGTTTAGGGTTAGGGTTAGGGTTATGGTTAGGTTTAGCTTTACGGTTAGGGTTAGGGTTATTGTTAGGGTTAGCGTTAGGGTTAGGGTTAAGGTTAGGGTTCCGATTAGAGTTAGGTTTAGAGTTTGGGTTTGGGTAAGGGTTAAGGTTAGGGTTAGGGTTAGGGGTAGGGTTAGGGTTAGGACTAGGATTAGGGTTAGGGTTAGGATTAGGGTTAGGGTTTGGGTTTAGGTTTGGGTTATGGTTAGGGTAAGTGTTAGGGTTACAGTTTAGGGTTAGGGTTAGGGTTAGGGTTACGGTTTCGGTTTGGGTTATGTTTTGGCCTAGGTTTAGGGTTAGGGTTAGGGTTTGGGTTCGGGTTAGGATTAGGTTTAAGGTTTGAATTTGAATTAGGTTTACTGTTAGCATTAGGGTTAGGGTTAGGTTTAGGATTAGTGTTTCAGTTAGGGTTAGGGTTAGGGTTAAGTTTAGGGTTAGGGTTAGGTTTAGGGTTTGATTTAGGGTTAGGGTTAGGGTTAGGGTTAGTGTTAGGGTTTGGGTTAGCGTTAGGTTTAGGACTAGGGTTAGTGTTACGGTTAAGTTTAGGCTTAGCATTAGCGTTAGGATTAGGGTTAGGGTTAGGCTTTGATTTAGGGTTAGGGTTAGGATTAGGGTTAGGGTTAGGGTTAGGGTTTGGGTTAGGGTTAGGGATAGGGTTTGGGTTAGGTTTAGGGTTGGAGTTAGGATTAGGGTTAGGGTTTGTGTTAAACGTAGGGTTTGGGTTTGTGTTAGGGTTAGGGTTAGGGTTAGGGTTAGGGTTAGGTTTAGAATTAGGGTTAGGGTTAGGGTTAGGATAAGGATGAGGGTTAGGGTTAGGGTTAGGGTTAGGGTTAGGGTTAGGGTTAGGGTTAGGGTTTGGGTTTGGTTTAGAGTTAGGGTTTGGTTAGGGTTTGGGTTAGAGTTAGGGTTAGGGTGAGGTGTTGGATTAGGGTTATGGTTAGGGTTAGGGTTAGGGTTAACGTTTGAGTTAGGGTTACGGTTAGGGTTAGGATTAGGGTTAGGGTTTGTGTTAATATTAGGGTTTGGTGTAGGGTTATGGTTAGGGTTTGGGTTAAAGTTACGTTTAGGGTTAGGTTTTGTTTTAGGGTTAGGGTTAGGGTTAGGATTAGGTTTAGGGTTTAGGTTTTCGGATAGGTTTAGTGTTAGGGTTAGGGTTATGATTAGGCTTTGGTTTAGGGTTTAGGTTTGGTTAGGTTTAGGGTTAGGGTTAGGGTTATGGTTAGGTTTAGCTTTACGGTTAGGGTTAGGGTTATTGTTAGGGTTAGCGTTAGGGTTAGGGTTAAGGTTAGGGTTCCGATTAGAGTTAGGTTTAGAGTTTGGGTTTGGGTAAGGGTTAAGGTTAGGGTTAGGGTTAGGGGTAGGGTTAGGGTTAGGACTAGGATTAGGGTTAGGGTTAGGATTAGGGTTAGGGTTTGGGTTTAGGTTTGGGTTATGGTTAGGGTAAGTGTTAGGGTTACAGTTTAGGGTTAGGGTTAGGGTTAGGGTTACGGTTTCGGTTTGGGTTATGTTTTGGGCTAGGTTTAGGGTTAGGGTTAGGGTTTGGGTTCGGGTTAGGATTAGGGTTAGGGTTTGAATTTGAATTAGGTTTAGGGTTAGCATTAGGGTTAGGGTTAGGTTTAGGATTAGTGTTTCAGTTAGGGTTAGGGTTAGGGTTAAGTTTAGGGTTAGGGTTAGGTTTAGGGTTTGATTTAGGGTTAGGGTTAGGGTTAGGGTTAGTGTTAGGGTTTGGGTTAGGGTTAGGGTTAGGACTAGGGTTAGTGTTAGGGTTAGGTTTAGGGTTAGCATTAGGGTTAGGATTAGGGTTAGGGTTAGGGTTTGGGTTAGGGTTAGGGTTAGATTTAGGGTTAGGATTAGGGTTTGGGTTGGGGTTAGGGTTAGGGTTAGGGTTTGGGTTAGGCTTAGGGTTGGAGTTAGGATTAGGGTTACGGTTTGTGTTAAAATTAGGGTTTGGGTTTGTGTTAGGATTAGGGTTAGGGTTAGGGTTAGGGTTAGGGTTAGGGTTAGGGTTAGGTTTAGAATTAGGGTTAGGGTTAGGGTTAGGATAAGGATGAGGGTTAAGGTTAGGGTTAGGATTAGGGTTATTATTTGGGTTATGGTTTGGGTTAGTGTTAGGGTTAGGGTTTGGGATAGTGTTAGAGTTAGGGTTTGAGTTAGGGTTAGGTTTAGTGTTAGGTTAGGGTTTGGGTTAGAGTTAGGGTTAGTGTTTAGGTTTGGGTTTGGTTTAGAGTTAGGGTTAGGTTAGGCTGTGTTAGAGTTAGGGTTAGTGTGAGGTGTTGGATTAGGGTTATGGTTAGGGTTAGGGTTAGGGTTTGGGTTTAGGTTTGGGTTATGGTTAGGGTAAGTGCTAGGGTTACAGTTTAGGGATAGGCATAGGGTTAGGGTTAGGGTTTCGGTTTGGGTTATGTTTTGGGCTAGGTTTAGGGTTAGGGTTAAGGTTTGGGTTCGGGTTAGGGTTAGGGTTAGGGTTTGAGTTTGAATTAGGTTTAGGGTTAGCATTAGGGTTAGGGTTAGGTTTAGGATTAGTGTTTCAGTTAGGATTAGGGTTAGCATTAGGGTTAGGATTAGGGTTAGGGTTCGGGTTTGGGTTAGGGTTAGGGTTATGGTTAGGGTTAGTGTTTGGGTTTGGGTTAGGGTTAGGGTTAGGTTTAGGGTTTGTGTTAGGGTTAGGGTTAGTGTTAGGGTTGGGGTTTGGGTTAGAATTAGGGTTAGGGTTAGGGTTAAGGTTAGGTTTAGGGTTTGGGTTTCGGTTATGTTTAGGGTTATGGTTAGGTTTAGGGTTAGGGTTAGGGTTTAGGGTTAGGGTTAGGGTTAGGTTTAGGGTTTGAGTTAGGGTTAGGATTAGGGTTAGTGTTAGGGTTTGGGTTAGGGTTAGGGTTAGGATTAGGGTTAGGGTTAGGGTTAGGGTTAGGGTTAGGGTTAGGGTTAGTGTTAGGGTTAGGATTAGGGTTTGGGTTAGGTTAGGGTTAGGGTTTGGGTTAGGTTTAGAGTTGGAGTTAGGATTAGGATTAGGGTTTGTGTTAAAATTAGGGTTTGGGTTTGTGTTGGTTAGGGTTAGGTTTAGG
>JAJHUQ010000063.1:1187500-1202500 GCA_035773235.1 Eospalax fontanierii | reverse complement strand
TAGTGTTAGGGTTTGGGTTAGCGTTAGGGTTAGGACTAGGGTTAGTGTTAGGGTTAAGTTTAGGTTTAGCATTAGGGTTAGGATTAGGGTTAGGGTTAGGGTTTGATTTAGGGTTAGGGTTAGGATTAGGGTTAGGGTTAGGGTTAGGGTTTGGGTTAGGGTTAGGGATAGGGTTTGGGTTAGGTTTAGGGTTGGAGTTAGGATTAGGGTTAGGGTTTGTGTTAAAATTAGGGTTTGGGTTTGTGTTAGGGTTAGGGTTAGGGTTAGGGTTAGGGTTAGGTTTAGAATTAGGGTTAGGGTTAGGGTTAGGGTTAGGATAAGGATGAGGGTTAGGGTTAGGGTTAGGGTTAGGGTTAGGGTTAGGGTTTGGGTTTGGTTTAGAGTTAGGGTTTGGTTAGGGTTTGGGTTAGAGTAAGGGTTAGGGTGAGGTGTTGGATTAGGGTTATGGTTAGGGTTAGGGTTAGAATTAGGGTTAGGGTTAGGGTTCCGATTAGACTTAGGTTTAGAGTTTGGGTTTGGGTAAGGGATAAGGTTAGGGTTAGGGTTAGGGTTAGGGTTAGGGTTAGGGTTAGGACTAGGATTAGGGTTAGGTTTAGTGTTAGGTTTAGGGTTAGGGTTTGGGTTTAGGTTTGGGTTATGGTTAGGGTTAGTGTTAGGGTTAGGGTTTAGGGTTAGGTTTAGGGTTAGGGTTAGGGTTTCGGATTGGGTTATGTTTTGGGTTAGGTTTAGGGTTAGGGTTAGGGTTTGGGTTCGGGTTAGGAATAGGGTTATGGTTTGAGTTTGAATTAGGTTTAGGGTTAGCATTAGGGTTAGGGTTAGGTTTAGGATTAGTGTTTCAGTTAGGCTTAGTGTTAGGGTTAGGGTTTGGGTACGGGTTAGGTTTAGGGTTAGGGTTAGGGTTTGATTTAGTGTTAGGGTTAAGGTTAGGGTTAGTGTTAGGGTTTGGGTTAGGGTTAGGTTTAGGAATAGGGTTAGTGATAGGGTTAGGTTTAGGGTTAGCATTAGGGTTACGATTAGGTTTAGGTTTAGGGTTTGGGTTAGGGTTATGGTTAGGGTTAGGGTTAAGTTTAGGGTTTGGTTTTGGGTTATGGTTATGGTTAGGGTTTGGGTGAGGGTTAGGGTTAGGGTTTGTGTTAAGATTAGGGATTGGGTTTGGGTTAGGTTAGGGTTTGGGTTACAGTTAGGGTTAGGGTTAAGGTTTGGGTTTGGTTTAGTGTTAGGGTTAGGTTAGGGTTTGGGTTAGAGTTAGGGTTAGGGTGAGGTGTTGGATTAGGTTTATGGTTAGGGTTAGGGTTAGGATTAGGGTTAGGGTTAGGGTTCAGATTAGAGTTAGGTTTAGAGTTTGGGTTTAGGTAAGGGTTAAGGATAGGGTTAGGGTTAGGGTTAGGTTTAGGACTAGGATTAGGGTTAGGGTCAGGGTTAGGATTAAGGTTACGGTTAGGGTTAGGGTTAGGGTTAGAATTAGGGTTAGGGTTAGGGTTTGGGTTAGGGTTAGGGTTAGGGTTAGGTTTTGGGTTAGGATTAGGGTTAGGGTTAGGGTTAGGGTTAGGACTAGGATTAGGGTTATGGTTAGGGTTAGGGTTAGGATTAGGGTTAGGGTTAGGGTTCCGATTAGATTTAGGTTTAGAGTTTGGGTTTGGGTAAGGCTTAATGTTAGGTTTAGGGTTAGGGTTAGGGTTAGGGTTAGGACTAGGATTAGGGCTAGGGTTAGGGTTAGGATTAGGGTTAGGGTTTGGTTTTAGGTTTGGGTTATGGTTAGGGTAAGGGTTAGGGTTAGGGTTTAGGGTTAGGGTTAGGTTTAAGGTTAGGGTTTCGTTTTGGCTTATGTTTTGGGTTAGGTTTAGGGTTAGGGTTAGGGTTTGAGTTGGAATTACGTTTAGGGTTAGCATTAGGGTTAGGGTTAGGTTTAGGATTAGTGTTTCAGCTAGGGTTAGGGTTAGGGTTAGGTTTTGGGTTCGGGTTAGGGTTAGGGTTAGGTTTAGATTTTGATTTAGGTTTAGGGTTAGGGTTAGTGTTTTTGTTAGGGTTTGGGTTAGGGTTAGGGTTAAGACTAGGGTTAGTGTTAGGGTTAGGTTTAGGGTTAGCATTAGGGTTAGGATTAGGGTTAGGGTTACGGTTTGGGTTAGGGTTAGGGTTAGGGTTAGGGTTAGGGTTAGGTTTAGCATTAGGGTTAGGGGTAGGGTTATGGTTAGGGTTAGCTTTAGGGTTAGGGTTAGGGTTTGGGTTTGGGTTAGGGTTTGGGTTAGGGTTAGGGTTTGGGTTAGGGTTAGGTTTAGGGTTCGGGTTAGGATTTGGGTTAGGGTTAGGGTTAAAGTCGGATTTGGGTTAGAGTTATGGTGAGGGTTAGGGGTTGGGTTAGGGTTAGGGTTACGGTTAGGGTTAGGGTTATGGTTAGGGTTAGGATTAGGGTTAGGGTTAGGGTTAGGGTTACGGTTTCGGTTTCGGTTATGTTTTGGGTTAGTTTTAGGGTTAGGTTTAGGGTTTGGGTTGCATTAGGATTAGGGTTAGGGTTTGAGTTTGAATTAGGTTTAGGGTTAGCATTAGGGTTAGGGTTAGGTTTAGGATAAGTGTTTCAGTTAAGGTTAGGGTTAGGGTTAGGGTTTGGGTTCGGGTTAGGGTTAGGGTTAGGGTTTGATTTAGGGTTAAGTTTAGGGTTAGGGTTAGTGTTAGGGTTTGGGTTAGGGTTACGGTTAGGAGTAGGGTTAGTGTTAGGGTTAGGTTTAGGGTTAGCATTAGGGTTAGGATTAGCGTTAGGGTTAGGGTTTGGGTTAGGGTTAGGGTTAGGGTTAGGGTTTGGGTTAGAGTTAGGGTTAGCGTTAGGGTTAGGGTCTGGTTAGGGTTAGGGTTAGGATTAGGGTTAGGGTTTTTGTTAAGATCAGGGTTTGGGTTTGGGTTAGGGTTAGGGTTAGGGTTAGGGTTTGTGTTAAGATTGGGGTTTGGGTTTGGGTTAGGGTTAGGGTTAGGGTTTAGATTAAGTTTACGTTTAGGGTTAGGGTTTGGGTTTGGGTTAGGGTTAGGATTACGTTTACGTTTAGGGTTATTGTTTCGGTTTCGGTGTGGATTAGGCTTAGGTTTCGTGTTAGGGTTTTGGTTTGGGTTAGGATTAGGGTTAGGGTTAAGTTTAGGGTTAGGGTTTGGTTTAGGGTTAGGGTTAGGTTTAGGGAAAGCGTTTGGGTTAGGGTTAGGTTTAGGGTTTGATTTACGGTTACGTTTAGGGTTAGGGTTAGGGTTTGGGTTAGGGTTTGGGGTTAGGGGTTGGGTTAAGTTTAGGTTTATTGTTAGGGTAAGGGATTGGGTTAGGGTTAGGGTTAGGTTTAGGCTTAGGTTTAGATTTTGGGTTAGCGATAGGTTAGCGTTTGGGTTAGGGTTAAGGTTAGGATTAGGTTTATTGTTAGGTTTAGGGTTTGGTTTAGGATTACGGTTAAGTTTAGTTTTTCGGTTAAGTTTCGGGTTAGGGTTAGGGTTTGCGTTCGGGTTGGGTTAGTGTTAGGGTTTTAGTTAGGGTTAGGGTTAGGGTTAGGGTTAGGTTTAGGGTTTGGGTTAGGGTTAGGCTTAGGGTTAGGGTTTGAGTTTGAGTTAGGTTTAGGGTTAGCATTATGGTTAGGATTAGGGTTAGGGTTAGGTTTTGTGTTAGGGTTATGGTTAGGGTTAGGGTTTGGGTTAGGGTTAGGTTTGAATCTGGGTTAGTGTTAGGGTTAGGGTTAGTGTTAAGATTATGGTTAGGTTTAGGGTTAGGGTTAGGTTTTCTGTTAGGATTAGGGTTATGGTTAGAATTAGGGTTAGGGTTAGGGTTAGGGTTAGGGTTAGGGTTAGGATAAGGCTGAGGTTTAGGCTTAGTGTTAGGATTAGGGTTATTATTTGGGTTATGGTTTGGGTTAGGGTTAGGGTTAGGGTTTGGGTTAGTGTTAGAGTTAGGGTTTGAGTTAGGGTTAGGTTTAGGGTTCGGTTAGAGTTAGGGTTAGGGTTAGGGTTAGGGTTAGGGTTAGGGTTAGGACTACGATTAGGTTTAGGGTTAGGGTTAGGGTTAGGGTTTGGGATTCGGGGTTAAGGGTTAAGTTTAGGTTTAGGGTTAGGGTTAGGGATTCGGTTAGGGTTAGGGTTAGGTTTAGGGTTAGGTTTAGGTTTTGGGTTAGGTTTAGGGTTAGCGTTTGTGTTAGGGTTGGGGTTAGGGTTAGTGTTAGGGTTAGGGTTTGGTTTAGGAATACGGTTAGGTTTAGGTTTTCGGTTAAGTTTCGTGTTAGGGTTATGGTTTGCGTTCGGGTTGGGTTAGTGTTAGGGTTTTAGTTAGGGTTAGGGTTAGGGTTAGGGTAAGGGTTAGGGTTTGGATTAGGGTTAGGCTTAGGGTTAGCGTTTGAGTTTGAGTTAGGTTTAGGGTTAGCATTAGGGTTAGGATTAGGGTTAGGGTTAGGGTTTGGGTTAGGGTTAGGTTTAGGGTTAGGGTTAGGGTTTGGGTTAGGGTTAGGTTTGAATCTGGGTTAGTGTTAGCGTTATGGTTAGTGTTAAGATTATGGTTAGGGTTAGGGTTAGGGTTAGGGTTAGAATTAGGGTTAGGGTTAGGGTTAGGGTTAGGGTTAGGGTTAGGAAAAGGATGAGGTTTAGGGTTAGGGTTAGGATTAGGGTTATTATTTGGGTTATGGTTTGGGTTAGGGTTAGTGTTAGGGTTTGGGTTAGTGTTAGAGTTAGGGTTTGAGTTAGGGTTAGGTTTAGGCTTACATTTGGGTTTGGGTTAGAGTTAGGGTTAGGGTTAGGGTTTGGGTTTGGTTTAGAGTTAGGGTTAGGTTAGGGTTTGGGTTAGAGTTAGGGTTAGGGTGAGGTGTTGGATTAGGGTTATGGTTAGGGTTAGGGTTAGGATTAGGGTTAGGGTTAGGGTTCCGATTAGAGTTAGGTTTAGAGTTTGGGTTTGGGTAAGGGTTAAGGTTAGGGTTAGGGTTAGGGTTAGGGTTAGGGTTAGGACTAGGATTAGGGTTAGGGTTAGTGTTAGGATTAGAGTTAGGGTTTGGGTTTAGGTTTGGGTTATGGTTAGGGTTAGTGTTAGGGTTAGTTTTTAGGGTTAAGGTTAGGGTTAGGGTTAGGGTTTCTGTTTGGGTTATGTTTTGGGTTAGGTTTACGGTTAGAGTTAGGGTTTGGGTTCGGGTAAGGAATAGGGTTATGGTTTGAGTTTGAATTAGGTTTAGGGTTAGCATTAGGGTTAGGGTTAGGTTTAGGATTAGTGTTTCAGTTAGGCTTAGGGTTAGGGTTTGGGTTAGGGTTAGGTTTGAATCTGGGTTAGTGTTAGGGTTAGGGTTAGTTTTAAGATTATGGTTAGGCTAAGGGCTAGGGTTAGGCTTTCTGTTAGGATTAGGGTTATGGTTAGAATTAGGGTCAGGGTTAGGGTTAGGGTTAGGATAAGGCTGAGGGTTAGGCTTAGTGTTAGGATTAGGGTTATTATTTGGGTTATGGTTTGGGTTAGGGTTAGGGTTTGGGTTAGTGTTAGAGTTAGGGTTTGAGTTAGGGTTAGGTTTAGGGTTCGGTTAGAGTTAGGTTTAGGGTTAGGGTTAGGGTTAGGGTTAGGGTTAGGACTACGATTAGGGTTAGGGTTAGGGTTAGGGTTAGGGTTTGGGTTAGGGTTTGGGATTCGGGGTTAAGGGTTAAGTTTAGGTTTAGGGTTAGGGTTAGGGATTCGGTTAGGGTTAGGGTTAGGGTTAGGTTTAGGGTTAGGTTTAGGTTTTGGGTTAGGGTTAGGGTTAGCGTTTGTGTTAGGGTTGGGGTTAGGGTTAGTGTTAGGGTTAGGGTTTGGTTTAGGAATACGGTTAGGTTTAGGTTTTCGGTTAAGTTTCGTGTTAGGGTTATGGTTTCGTTCGGGTTGGGTTAGTGTTAGGGTTTTAGTTAGGGTTAGGGTTAGGGTTAGGGTAAGGGTTAGGGTTTGGATTAGGGTTAGGCTTAGGGTTAGGGTTTGAGTTTGAGTTAGGTTTAGGGTTAGCATTAGGGTTAGGATTAGGGTTAGGGTTAGGGTTTGGGTTAGGGTTAGGCTTAGGGTTAGGGTTAGGGTTTGGGTTAGGGATAGGTTTGAATCTGGGTTAGTGTTAGCGTTATGGTTAGTGTTAAGATTATGGTTAGGGTTAGGGTTAGGGTTAGGGTTAGAATTAGGGTTAGGGTTAGGGTTAGGGTTAGGGTTAGGGTTAGGGCTTGGGTTTGGTTTAGAGTTAGGGTTTGGTTAGGGTTTGGGTTAGAGTTAGGGTTAGGGTGAGGTGTTGGATTAGGGTTATGGTTAGGGTTAGGGTTAGGATTAGGGTTAGGGTTAGGGTTCCGATTAGACTTAGGTTTAGAGTTTGGGTTTGGGTAAGGGATAAGGTTAGGGTTAGGGTTAGGGTTAGGGTTAGGGTTAGGGTTAGGGTTAGGGTTAGGACTAGGATTAGGGTTAGGGTTAGTGTTAGGTTTAGGGTTAGGGTTTGGGTTTAGGTTTGGGTTATGGTTAGGGTTAGTGTTAGGGTTAGGGTTTAGGGTTAGGTTTAGGGTTAGGGTTAGGGTTTCGGATTGGGTTATGTTTTGGGTTAGGTTTAGGGTTAGGGTTAGGGTTTGGGTTCGGGTTAGGAATAGGGTTATGGTTTGAGTTTGAATTAGGTTTAGGGTTAGCATTAGGGTTAGGGTTAGTTTTAGGATTAGTGTTTCAGTTAGGCTTAGTGTTAGGGTTAGGGTTTGGGTACGGGTTAGGTTTAGGGTTAGGGTTAGGATTTGATTTAGTGTTAGGGTTAAGGTTAGGGTTAGTGTTAGGGTTTGGGTTAGGGTTAGGTTTAGGAATAGGGTTAGTGATAGGGTTAGGTTTAGGGTTAGCATTAGGGTTACGATTAGGTTTAGGTTTAGGGTTTGGGTTAGGGTTATGGTTAGGGTTAGGGTTAAGTTTAGGGTTTGGTTTTGGGTTATGGTTATGGTTAGGGTTTGGGTGAGGGTTAGGGTTAGGGTTAGGGTTAGGGTTTGTGTTAAGATTAGGGATTGGGTTTGGGTTAGGTTAGGGTTTGGGTTACAGTTAGGGTTAGGGTTAAGGTTTGGGTTTGGTTTAGTGTTAGGGTTAGGTTAGGGTTTGGGTTAGAGTTAGGGTTAGGGTGAGGTGTTGGATTAGGTTTATGGTTAGGGTTAGGGTTAGGATTAGGGTTAGGGTTAGGGTTCAGATTAGAGTTAGGTTTAGAGTTTGGGTTTAGGTAAGGGTTAAGGGTTAGGGTTAGGGTTAGGGTTAGGGTTAGGACTAGGATTAGGGTTAGGGTCAGGGTTAGGATTAAGGTTACGGTTAGGGTTAGGGTTAGGGTTAGGGTTAGGGTTAGGGTTAGGGTTAGGGTTTGGGTTAGGGTTAGGGTTAGGGTTAGGTTTTGGGTTAGGATTAGGGTTAGGGTTAGGGTTAGGGTTAGGGTTAGGACTAGGATTAGGTTATGGTTAGGGTTAGGGTTAGGATTAGGGTTAGGGTTAGGTTTCCGATTAGATTTAGGTTTAGAGTATGGGTTTGGGTAAGGCTTAATGTTAGGTTTAGGGTGAGGGTTAGGGTTAGGGTTAGGACTAGGATTAGGGCTAGGGTTAGGGTTAGGATTAGGGTTAGGGTTTGGTTTTAGGTTTGGGTTATGGTTAGGGTAAGGGTTAGGGTTAGGGTTTAGGATTAGGGTTAGGTTTAAGGTTAGGGTTTCGTTTTGGCTTATGTTTTCGGTTAGGTTTAGGGTTAGGGTTAGGGTTTGAGTTGGAATTACGTTTAGGGTTAGCATAAGGGTGAGGGTTAGGTTTAGGATTAGTGTTTCAGTTAGGGTTAGGGTTAGGGTTAGGTTTTGGGTTCGGGTTAGGGTTAGGGTTAGGTTTAGGTTTTGATTTAGGTTTAGGGTTAGGGTTGTTGTTTTTGTTAGGGTTTGGGTTAGGGTTAGGGTTAAGACTAGGGTTAGTGTTAGGGTTAGGTTTAGGGTTAGCATTAGGGTTAGGATTAGGGTTAGGGTTACGGTTTGGGTTAGGGTTAGGGTTAGGGTTAGGGTTAGGGTTAGGTTTAGCATTAGGGTTAGGGGTAGGGTTATGGTTAGGGTTAGCTTTAGGGTTAGGGTTAGGGTTTGGGTTTGGGTTGGGGTTTGGGTTAGGGTTATTGTTTGAGTTAGGGTTAGGGTTAGGGTTCGGGTTAGGATTTGGGTTAGGGTTAGGGTTAAAGTCGGATTTGGGTTAGAGTTATGGTGAGGGTTAGGGGTTGGGTTAGGGTTAGGGTTACGGTTAGGGTTAGGGTTATGGTTAGGGTTAGGATTAGGGTTAGGGTTAGGGTTAGGGTTACGGTTTCGGTTTCGGTTATGTTTTGGGTTAGTTTTAGGGTTAGGTTTAGGGTTTGGGTTGCGTTAGGATTAGGGTTAGGGTTTGAGTTTGAATTAGGTTTAGGGTTAGCATTAGGGTTAGGGTTAGGTTTAGGATAAGTGTTTCAGTTAAGGTTAGGGTTAGGGTTAGGGTTTGGGTTCGGGTTAGGGTTAGGGTTAGGGTTTGATTTAGGGTTAAGGTTAGGGTTAGGGTTAGTCTTAGGGTTTGGGTTAGGGTTACGGTTAGGAGTAGGGTTAGTGTTAGGGTTAGGTTTAGGGTTAGCATTAGGGTTAGGATTAGCGTTAGGGTTAGGGTTTGGGTTAGGGTTAGGGTTAGGGTTAGGGTTTGGGTTAGAGTTAGGGTTAGCGTTAGGGTTAGAGTCTGGTTAGGGTTAGGGTTAGGATTAGGGTTAGGGTTTGTGTTAAGATCAGGGTTTGGGTTTGGGTTAGGGTTAGGGTTAGGGTTAGGGTTTGTGTTAAGATTAGGGTTTGGGTTTGGGTTAGGTTTAGGGTTAGGGTTTGGATTAAGGTTACGTTTAGGGTTAGGGTTTGGGTTTGGGTTAGGGTTAGGATTACGTTTACGTTTAGGGTTATTGTTTCGGTTTCGGTGTGGATTAGGCTTAGGTTTCGTGTTAGGGTTTTGGTTTGGGTTAGGATTAGGGTTAGGGTTAAGGTTAGGGTTAGGGTTTGGTTTAGGGTTAGGGTTAGGTTTAGGGTAAGCGTTTGGGTTAGGGTTAGGTTTAGGGTTTGATTTAGGGTTAGGGTTAGGGTTAGGGTTAGGGTTTGGGTTAGGGTTTGGGGTTAGGGGTTGGGTTAAGTTTAGGTTTATTGTTAGGGTAAGGGATTGGGTTAGGGTTAGGGTTAGGTTTAGGCTTAGGTTTAGATTTTGGGTTAGCGATAGGTTAGCGTTTGGGTTAGGGTTAAGGTTAGGATTAGGTTTATTGTTAGGTTTAGGGTTTGGTTTAGGATTACGGTTAAGTTTAGTTTTTCGGTTAAGTTTCGGGTTAGGGTTAGGGTTTGCGTTCGGGTTGGGTTAGTGTTAGGGTTTTAGTTAGGGTTAGGGTTAGGGTTAGGGTTAGGTTTAGGGTTTGGGTTAGGGTTAGGCTTAGGGTTAGGGTTTGAGTTTGAGTTAGGTTTAGGGTTAGCATTATGGTTAGGATTAGGGTTAGGGTTAGGTTTTGGGTTAGGGTTATGGTTAGGGTTAGGGTTTGGGTTAGGGTTAGGTTTGAATCTGGGTTAGTGTTAGGGTTAGGGTTAGTGTTAAGATTATGGTTAGGTTTAGGGTTAGGGTTAGGTTTTCTGTTAGGATTAGGGTTATGGTTAGAATTAGGGTTAGGGTTAGGGTTAGGGTTAGGGTTAGGATAAGGCTGAGGGTTAGGCTTAGTGTTAGGTTTAGGGTTATTATTTGGGTTATGGTTTGGGTTAGGGTTAGGGTTAGGGTTTGGGTTAGTGTTAGAGTTAGGGTTTGAGTTAGGGTTAGGTTTAGGGTTCGGTTAGAGTTAGGGTTAGGGTTAGGGTTAGGGTTAGGGTTAGGGTTAGGACTACGATTAGGGTTAGGGTTAGGGTTAGGGTTAGGGTTTGGGTTAGGGTTTGGGATTCGGGGTTAAGGGTTAAGTTTAGGTTTAGGGTTAGGGTTAGGGATTCGGTTACGGTTAGGGTTAGGTTTAGGGTTAGGTTTAGGTTTTGGGTTAGGGTTAGGGTTAGCGTTTGTGTTAGGGTTGGGGTTAGGGTTAGTGTTAGGGTTAGGGTTTGGTTTAGGAATACGGTTAGGTTTACTTTTTCGGTTAAGTTTCGTGTTAGGGTTATGGTTTGCGTTCGGGTTGGGTTAGTGTTAGGGTTTTAGTTAGGGTTAGGGTTAGGGTTAGGGTAA
Organism: Eospalax fontanierii; assembly: GCA_035773235.1. Classification (NCBI taxonomy): domain Eukaryota; kingdom Metazoa; phylum Chordata; class Mammalia; order Rodentia; family Spalacidae; genus Eospalax; species Eospalax fontanierii. Next base: position 1,192,348 of record JAJHUQ010000063.1, on the reverse strand, counting down.
GGGTTAGGGTTTGGATTAGGGTTAGGCTTAGGGTTAGCGTTTGAGTTTGAGTTAGGTTTAGGGTTAGCATTAGGGTTAGGATTAGGGTTAGGGTTAGGGTTTGGGTTAGGGTTAGGCTTAGGGTTAGGGTTAGGGTTTGGGTTAGGGTTAGGTTTGAATCTGGGTTAGTGTTAGCGTTATGGTTAGTGTTAAGATTATGGTTAGGGTTAGGGTTAGGGTTAGAATTAGGGTTAGGGTTAGGGTTAGGGTTAGGGTTAGGAAAAAGATGAGGTTTAGGGTTAGGGTTAGGATTAGGGTTACTATTTGGGTTATGGTTTGGGTTAGGGTTAGTGTTAGGGTTTGGGTTAGTGTTAGAGTTAGGGTTTGAGTTAGGGTTAGGTTTAGGCTTACATTTGGGTTTGGGTTAGAGTTAGGGTTAGGTTTAGGGTTTGGGTTTGGTTTAGAGTTAGGGTTAGGTTAGGGTTTGTGTTAGAGTTAGGGTTAGGGTGAGGGGTTGGATGAGGGTTATGGTTAGTGTTAGGGTTAGGATTAGGGTTAGGGTTAGGGGTGCGATTAGAGTGAGGTTTAGAGTTTGGGTTTGGGTAAGGGTTAAGGTTAGGGTTAGGGTTAGGGTTAGGGTTAGGGTTAGGACTAGGATTAGGGTTAGGGTTAGTGTTAGGATTAGGGTTAGGGTTTGGGTTTAGGTTTGGGTTATGGTTAGGGTTAGTGTTAGGGTTAGTTTTTAGGGTTAAGGTTAGGGTTAGGGTTAGGGTTTCGGTTTGGGTTATGTTTTGGTTTAGGTTTATGGTTAGAGTTAGGGTTTGGGTTCGGGTAAGGAATAGGGTTATGGTTTGAGTTTGAATTAGGTTTAGGGTTAGCATTAGGGTTAGGGTTAGGTTTAGGATTAGTGTTTCAGTTAGGCTTAGGGTTAGGGTTAGGGTTAGGGTTAGGGTTAGGGTTAGGGTTAGGGTTAGGATTAGGGTTAGGTTTTGAGTTTGAATTAGATTTAGGGTTAGCATTAGGGTTAGGGTTAGATTTAGGATAAGTGTTTCAGTTAGGGTTTGGGTTAGGGTTAGGGTTAGGGTTAGGGTTAGGGTTAGGGTTCGGGTTAGGGTTAGGGTTAGGGTTTGAGTTAGAGTTAGGGTTAGGGTTAGGGGTAGGGTTAGGGTTAAAGTTAGGGATTGGGTTAGGGTTAGGGTTAGGGTTAGGGTTAGGGTTTGGGTTAGGGTTAGAGTTAGGGTTTGGTTAGGGTTTGGGTTAGAGTTAGGGTTAGGGTGAGGTGTTGGATTAGGGTTATGGTTAGGGTTAGGTTTAGGATTAGGGTTAGGGTTAGGGTTCCGATTAGACTTAGGTTTAGAGTTTGGGTTTGGGTAAGGGATAAGGTTAGGGTTAGGGTTAGGGTTAGGGTTAGGGTTAGGGTTAGGACTAGGATTAGGGTTAGGGTTAGTGTTAGGTTTAGGGTTAGGGTTTGGGTTTAGGTTTGGGTTATGGTTAGGGTTAGTGTTAGGGTTAGGGTTTAGGGTTAGGTTTAGGGTTAGGGTTAGGGTTTCGGATTGGGTTATGTTTTGGGTTAGGTTTAGGGTTAGGGTTAGGGTTTGGGTTCGGGTTAGGAATAGGGTTATGGTTTGAGTTTGAATTAGGTTTAGGGTTAGCATTAGGGTTAGGGTTAGGATTAGGATTAGTGTCTCAGCTAGGCTTAGCGGTAGGGTTAGGGTTTGGGGACGGGGTAGGGTTAGGGTTAGGGTTAGGGTTTGATTTAGTGTTAGGGTTAAGGTTAGGGTTAGTGTTAGGGTTTGGGTTAGGGTTAGGTTTAGGAATAGGGTTAGTGATAGCGTTAGGTTTAGGGTTAGCATTAGGGTTCGGATTAGGTTTAGGTTTAGGGTTTGGGTTAGGGTTATGGTTAGGGTTAGGGTTAAGTTTAGGGTTTGGTTTTGGGTTATGGTTAGGGTTAGGGTTTGGGTGAGGGTTAGGGTTAGGGTTAGGGTTAGGGTTTGTGTTAAGATTAGGGATTGGGTTTGGGTTAGGTTAGGGTTTGGGTTACAGTTAGGGTTAGGGTTAAGGTTTGGGTTTGGTTTAGTGTTAGGGTTAGGTTAGGGTTTGGGTTAGAGTTAGGGTTAGGGTGAGGTGTTGGATTAGGTTTATGGTTAGGGTTAGGGTTAGGATTAAGGTTAGGGTTAGGGTTCAGATTAGAGTTAGGTTTAGAGTTTGGGTTTAGGTAAGGGTTAAGGATAGGGTTAGGGTTAGGGTTAGGGTTAGGACTAGGATTAGAGTTAGGGTCAGGGTTAGGATTAAGGTTACGGTTAGGGTTAGGGTTAGGGTTAGGGTTAGGGTTAGGGTTTGGGTTAGGGTTAGGGTTAGGTTTTGGGTTAGGATTAGTGTTAGGGTTAGGGTTAGGGTTAGGGTTAGGACTAGGATTAGGGTTATGGTTAGGGTTAGGGTTAGGATTAAGGTTAGGGTTAGGGTTCTGATTAGATTTAGGTTTAGAGTTTGGGTTTGGGTAAGGCTTAATGTTAGGTTTAGGGTTAGGGTTAGGGTTAGGGTTAGGACTAGGATTAGGTCTAGGGTTAGGGTGAGGATTAGGGGTAGGGTTGGGTTTTAGGTTTGGGTTATGGTTAGGGTAAGGGTTAGGGTTAGGGTTTAGGGTTAGGGTTAGGTTTAAGGTTAGGGTTTCGTTTTGGCTTATGTTTTGGGTTAGGTTTAGGGTTAGGGTTAGGGTTTGAGTTGGAATTAGGTTTAGGGTTAGCATTAGGGTTAGGGTTAGGTTTAGGATTAGTGTTTCAGTTAGGGTTAGGGTTAGGGTTAGGTTTTGGGTTCGGGTTAGGGTTAGGGTTAGGTTTAGGTTTTGATTTAGGTTTAGGGTTAGGGTTAGTGTTTTTGTTAGGGTTTGGGTTAGGGTTAGGGTTAAGACTAGGGTTAGTGTTAGGGTTAGGTTTAGGGTTAGCATTAGGGTTAGGATTAGGGTTAGGGTTACGGTTTGGGTTAGGGTTAGGGTTAGGGTTAGGGTTAGGGTTAGGTTTAGCATTAGGGTTAGGGTTAGGGTTATGGTTAGGGTTAGCTTTAGGGTTAGAGTTAGGGTTTGGGTTTGGGTTAGGTTTTGGGTTAGGTTTAGGGTTTGGGTTAGGGTTAGGGTTAGGGTTCGGGTTAGGATTTGGGTTAGGGTTAGGGTTAAAGTCGGATTTGGGTTAGAGTTATGGTGAGGGTTAGGGGTTGGGTTAGGGTTAGGGTTACGGTTAGGGTTAGGGTTATGGTTAGGGTTAGGATTAGGGTTAGGGTTAGGGTTAGGGTTACTGTTTCGGTTTCGGTCATGTTTTGGGTTAGTTTTAGGGTTAGGTTTAGGGTTTGGGTTGCGTTAGGATTAGGGTTAGGGTTTGAGTTTGAATTAGGTTTAGGGTTAGCATTAGGGTTAGGGTTAGGTTTAGGATAAGTGTTTCAGTTAAGGTTAGGGTTAGGGTTAGGGTTTGGGTTCGGGTTAGGGTTAGGGTTAGGGTTTGATTTAGGGTTAAGGTTAGGGTTAGGGTTAGTGTTAGGGTTTGGGTTAGGGTGACGGGTAGGAGTAGGGTTAGTGTTAGGGTTAGGTTTAGGGTTAGCATTAGGGTTAGGATTAGCGTTAGGGTTAGGGTTTGGGTTAGGGTTAGGGTTAGGGTTTGGGTTAGGGTTAGGGTTAGCGTTAGGGTTAGGGTCTGGTTAGGGTTAGGGTTAGGATTAGGGTTAGGGTTTGTGTTAAGATCAGGGTTTGGGTTTGGGTTAGGGTTAGGGTTAGGGTTAGGGTTTGTGTTAAGATTAGGGTTTGGGTTTGGGTTAGGGTTAGGGTTAGGGTTTGGATTAAGGTTACGTTTAGGGTTAGGGTTTGGGTTTGGGTTAGGGTTAGGATTACGTTTACGTTTAGGGTTATTGTTTCGTTTTCGGTGTGGATTAGGCTTAGGTTTCGTGTTAGGGTTTTGGTTTGGGTTAGGATTAGGGTTAGGGTTAAGGTTAGGGTTAGGGTTTGGTTTAGGGTTAGGGTTAGGTTTAGGGTAAGCGTTTGGGTTAGGGTTAGGTTTAGGGTTTGATTTAGGGTTAGGGTTAGGGTTAGGGTTAGGGTTTGGGTTAGGGTTTGGGGTTAGGGGTTGGGTTAAGTTTAGGTTTATTGTTAGGGTAAGGGATTGGGTTAGCGTTACGGTTAGGCTTAGGCTTAGGTTTAGATTTTGGGTTAGCGATAGGTTAGCGTTTGGGTTAGGGTTAAGGTTAGGATTAGGTTTATTGTTAGGTTTAGGGTTTGGTTTAGGATTACGGTTAAGTTTAGTTTTTCGGTTAAGTTTCGGGTTAGGGTTAGGGTTTGCGTTCGGGTTGGGTTAGTGTTAGGGTTTTAGTTAGGGTTAGGGCTAGGGTTAGGGTTAGGTTTAGGGTTTGGTTTAGGGTTAGGCTTAGGGTTAGGGTTTGAGTTTGAGTTAGGTTTAGGGTTAGCATTATGGTTAGGATTAGGGTTAGGGTTAGGTTTTGGGTTAGGGTTATGGTTAGGGTTAGGCTTTGGGTTAGGGTTAGGTTTGAATCTGGGTTAGTGTTAGGGTTAGGGTTAGTGTTAAGATTATGGTTAGGTTTAGGGTTAGGGTTAGGTTTTCTGTTAGGATTAGTGTTATGGTTAGAATTAGGGTTAGGGTTAGGGTTAGGGTTAGGGTTAGGGTTAGGATAAGGCTGAGGGTTAGGCTTAGTGTTAGGATTAGGGTTATTATTTGGGTTATGGTTTGGGTTAGGGTTAGGGTTAGGGTTTGGGTTAGTGTTAGAGTTAGGGTTTGAGTTAGGGTTAGGTTTAGGGTTCGGTTAGAGTTAGGGTTAGGGTTAGGGTTAGGGTTAGGGTTAGGGTTAGGACTACGATTAGGGTGAGGGTTAGGG
>JAJHUQ010000063.1:1170000-1182500 GCA_035773235.1 Eospalax fontanierii | reverse complement strand
TGAGGTTTAGGGTTAGGGTTAGGATTAGGGTTACTATTTGGGTTATGGTTTGGGTTAGGGTTAGTGTTAGGGTTTGGGTTAGTGTTAGAGTTAGGGTTTGAGTTAGGGTTAGGTTTAGGCTTACATTTGGGTTTGGGTTAGAGTTAGGGTTAGGGTTAGGGTTTGGGTTTGATTTAGAGTTAGGGTTAGGTTAGGGTTTGGGTTAGAGTTAGGGTTAGGGTGAGGTGTTGGATTAGGGTTATGGTTAGGGTTAGGGTTAGGATTAGGGTTAGGGTTAGGGTTCCGATTAGAGTTAGGTTTAGAGTTTGGGTTTGGGTAAGGGTTAAGGTTAGGGTTAGGGTTAGGGTTAGGGTTAGGGTTAGGACTAGGATTAGGGTTAGGGTTAGTGTTAGGATTAGGGTTAGGGTTTGGGTTTAGGTTTGGGTTATGTTTAGGGTTAGTGTTAGGGTTAGTTTTTAGGGTTAAGGTTAGGGTTAGGTTTAGGGTTTCGGTTTGGGTTATGTTTTGGTTTAGGTTTATGGTTAGAGTTAGGGTTTGGGTTCGGGTAAGGAATAGGGTTATGGTTTGAGTTTGAATTAGGTTTAGGGTTAGCATTAGGGTTAGGGTTAGGTTTAGGATTTGTGTTTCAGTTAGGCTTAGGGTTAGGGTTTGGGTTAGGGTTAGGTTTGAATCTGGGTTAGTGTTAGGGTTAGGGTTAGTGTTAAGATTATGGTTAGGTTTAGGGTTAGGGTTAGGTTTTCTGTTAGGATTAGGGTTATGGTTAGAATTAGGGTTAGGGTTAGGGTTAGGGTTAGGATAAGGCTGAGGGTTAGGCTTAGTGTTAGGATTAGGGTTATTATTTGGGTTATGGTTTGGGTTAGGGTTAGGGTTAGGGTTTGGGTTAGTGTTAGAGTTAGGGTTTGAGTTAGGGTTAGGTTTAGGGTTCAGTTAGAGTTAGGGTTAGGGTTAGGGTTAGGGTTAGGGTTAGGGTTAGGGTTAGACTACGATTAGGGTTAGGGTTAGGGTTAGGGTTAGGGTTTGGGTTAGGGTTTGGGATTCGGGGTTAAGGGTTAAGTTTAGGCTTAGGGTTAGGGTTAGGGATTCGGTTAGGGTTAGGGTTAGGTTTAGGGTTAGGTTTAGGTTTTGGGTTAGGGTTAGGGTTAGCGTTTGTGTTAGGGTTGGGGTTAGGATTAGTGTTAGGGTTAGGGTTTGGTTTAGGAATACGGTTAGGATTAGGTTTTCGGTTAAGTTTCGTGTTAGGGTTATGGTTTGCGTTCGGGTTGGGTTAGTGTTAGGGTTTTAGTTAGGGTTAGGGTTAGGGTTAGGGTAAGGGTTAGGGTTTGGATTAGGGTTAGGCTTAGGGTTAGGGTTTGAGTTTGAGTTAGGTTTAGGGTTAGCATTAGGGTTAGGATTAGGGTTAGGGTTAGGGTTTGGGTTAGGGTTAGGCTTAGGGTTAGGGTTAGGTTTTGGGTTAGGGTTAGGTTTGAATCTGGTTTAGTGTTAGCGTTATGGTTAGTGTTAAGATTATGGTTAGGGTTAGGGTTAGGGTTAGGGTTAGAATTAGGGTTAGGGTTAAGGTTAGGGTTAGGGTTAGGAAAAGGATGAGGTTTAGGGTTAGGGTTAGGATTAGGGTTATTATTTGGGTTATGGTTTGGGTTAGGGTTAGTGTTAGGGTTTGGGTTAGTGTTAGAGTTAGGGTTTGAGTTAGGGTTAGGTTTAGGCTTACATTTGGGTTTGGGTTAGAGTTAGGGTTAGGGTTAGGGTTTGGGTTTGGTTTAGAGTTAGGGTTAGGTTAGGGTTTGGGTTAGAGTTAGGGTTAGGGTGAGGTGTTGGATTAGGGTTATGGTTAGGGTTAGGGTTAGGATTAGGGTTAGGGTTAGGGTTCCGATTAGAGTTAGGTTTAGAGTTTGGGTTTGGGTAAGGGTTAAGGTTAGGGTTAGGGTTAGGGTTAGGGTTAGGGTTAGGACTAGGATTAGGGTTAGGGTTAGTGTTAGGATTAGGGTTAGGGTTTGGGTTTAGGTTTGGGTTATGGTTAGGGTTAGTGTTAGGGTTAGTTTTTAGGGTTAAGGTTAGGGTTAGGGTTAGGGTTAGGGTTTCGGTTTGGGTTATGTTTTGGGTTAGGTTTATGGTTAGAGTTAGGGTTTGGGTTCGGGTAAGGAATAGGGTTATGGTTTGAGTATGAATTAGGTTAAGGGTAAGCATTAGGGTTAGGGTTAGGTTTAGGATTAGTGTTTCAGTTAGGTTTAGGGTTAGGTTAAGGTTAGGGTTTGGGTTCGGGTTAGGAATAGGGTTATGGTTTGAATTTGAATTAGGTTTAGGGTTAGCATTAGGGTTAGGGTTAGATTTAGGATAAGTGTTTCAGTTAGGGTTTGGGTTAGGGTTAGGGTTAGGGTTAGGGTTAGGGTTAGGGTTCGGGTTAGGGTTAGGGTTAGGGTTTGAGTTAGAGTTAGGGTTAGGGTTAGGGGTAGGGTTAGGGTTAAAGTTAGGGATTGGGTTAGGGTTAGGGTTAGGGTTAGGGTTAGGGTTTGGGTTAGGGTTAGAGTTAGGGTTTGGTTAGGGTTTGGGTTAGAGTTAGGGTTAGGGTGAGGTGTTGGATTAGGGTTATGGTTAGGGTTAGGGTTAGGATTAGGGTTAGGGTTAGGGTTCCGATTAGACTTAGGTTTAGAGTTTGGGTTTGGGTAAGGGATAAGGTTAGGGTTAGGGTTAGGGTTAGGGTTAGGGTTAGGGTTAGGACTAGGATTAGGGTTAGGGTTAGTGTTAGGTTTAGGGTTAGGGTTTGGGTTTAGGTTTGGGTTATGGTTAGGGTTAGTGTTAGGGTTAGGGTTTAGGGTTAGGTTTAGGGTTAGGGTTAGGGTTTCGGATTGGGTTATGTTTTGGGTTAGGTTTAGGGTTAGGGTTAGGGTTTGGGTTCGGGTTAGGAATAGGGTTATGGTTTGAGTTTGAATTAGGTTTAGGGTTAGCATTAGGGTTAGGGTTAGGTTTAGGATTAGTGTTTCAGTTAGGCTTAGTGTTAGGGTTAGGGTTTGGGTACGGGTTAGGTTTAGGGTTAGGGTTAGGGTTTGATTTAGTGTTAGGGTTAATGTTAGGGTTAGTGTTAGGGTTTGGGTTAGGGTTAGGTTTAGGAATAGGGTTAGTGATAGGGTTAGGTTTAGGGTTAGCATTAGGGTTCGGATTAGGTTTAGGTTTAGGGTTTGGGTTAGGGTTATGGTTAGGGTTAGGGTTAAGTTTAGGGTTTGGTTTTGGGTTATGGTTAGGGTTAGGGTTTGGGTGAGGGTTAGGGTTAGGGTTAGGGTTTGTGTTAAGATTAGGGATTGGGTTTGGGTTAGGTTAGGGTTTGGGTTACAGTTAGGGTTAGGGTTAAGGTTTGGGTTTGGTTTAGTGTTAGGGTTAGGTTAGGGTTTGGGTTAGAGTTAGGGTTAGGGTGAGGTGTTGGATTAGGTTTATGGTTAGGGTTAGGGATAGGATTAGGGTTAGGGTTAGGGTTCAGATTAGAGTTAGGTTTAGAGTTTGGGTTTAGGTAAGGGTTAAGGATAGGGTTAGGGTTAGGGTTAGGGTTAGGACTAGGATTAGAGTTAGGGGCAGGGTTAGGATTAAGGTTACGGTTAGGGTTAGGGTTAGGGTTAGGGTTAGGGTTAGGGTTTGGGTTAGGGTTAGGGTTAGGTTTTGGGTTAGGATTAGGGTTAGGGTTACGGTTAGGGTTAGGGTTAGGACTAGGATTAGGGTTATGGTTAGGGTTAGGGTTAGGATTAAGGTTAGGGTTAGGGTTCTGATTTGATGTAGGGTTAGAGTTTGGGGTAGGGGATGGCTTAATGTTAGGTTTAGGGTTAGGGTTAGGGTTAGGGTTAGGACTAGGATTAGGGCTAGGGTTAGGGTTAGGATTAGGGTTAGGGTTTGGTTTTAGGTTTGGGTTATGGTTAGGGTAAGGGTTAGGGTTAGGGTTTAGGGTTAGGGTTAGGTTTAAGGTTAGGGTTTCGTTTTGGCTTATGTTTTGGGTTAGGTTTAGGGTTAGGGTTAGGGTTGGAGTTGGAATTAGGTTTAGGGTTAGCATTAGGGTTAGGGTTAGGTTTAGGATTAGTGTTTCAGTTAGGGTTAGGGTTAGGGTTAGGTTTTGGGTTCGGGTTAGGGTTAGGGTTAGGTTTAGGTTTTGATTTAGGTTTAGGATTAGGGTTAGTGTTTTTGTTAGGGTTTGGGTTAGGGTTAGGGTTAAGACTAGGGTTAGTGTTAGGGTTAGGTTTAGGGTTAGCATTAGGGTTAGGATTAGGGTTAGGGTTACGGTTTGGGTTAGGGTTAGGGTTAGGGTTAGGGTTAGGGTTAGGTTTAGCATTAGGGTTAGGTTTAGGGTTATGGTTAGGGTTAGCTTTAGGGTTAGAGTTAGGGTTTGGGTTTGGGTTAGGTTTTGGGTTAGGTTTAGGGTTTGGGTTAGGGTTAGGGTTAGGGTTCGGGTTAGGATTTGGGTTAGGGTTAGGGTTAAAGTCGGATTTGGGTTAGAGTTATGGTGAGGGTTAGGGGTTGGGTTAGGGTTAGGGTTACGGTTAGGGTTAGGGTTATGGTTAGGTTTAGGATTAGGGTTAGGGTTAGGGTTAGGGTTACTGTTTCGGTTTCGGTTATGTTTTGGGTTAGTTTTAGGGTTAGGTTTAGGGTTTGGGTTGCGTTAGGATTAGGGTTAGGGTTTGAGTTTGAATTAGGTTTAGGGTTAGCATTAGGGTTAGGGTTAGGTTTAGGATAAGTGTTTCAGTTAAGGTTAGGGTTAGGGTTAGGGTTTGGGTTCGGGTTAGGGTTAGGGTTAGGGTTTGATTTAGGGTTAAGGTTAGGGTTAGGGTTAGTGTTAGGGTTTGGGTTAGGGTTACGGTTAGGAGTAGGGTTAGTGTTAGGGTTAGGTTTAGGGTTAGCATTAGGGTTAGGATTAGCGTTAGGGTTAGGGTTTGGGTTAGGGTTAGGGTTAGGGTTAGGGTTTGAGTTAGGGTTAGGGTTAGCGTTAGGGTTAGGGTCTGGTTAGGGTTAGGGTTAGGATTAGGGTTAGGGTTTGTGTTAAGATCAGGGTTTGGGTTTGGGTTAGGGTTAGGGTTAGGGTTAGGGTTTGTGTTAAGATTAGGGTTTGGGTTTGGGTTAGGGTTAGGGTTAGGGTTTGGATTAAGGTTACGTTTAGGGTTAGGGTTTGGGTTTGGGTTAGGGTTAGGATTACGTTTACGTTTAGGGTTATTGTTTCGTTTTCGGTGTGGATTAGGCTTAGGTTTCGTGTTAGGGTTTTGGTTTGGGTTAGGATTAGGGTTAGGGTTAAGGTTAGGGTTAGGGTTTGGTTTAGGGTTAGGGTTAGGGTTAGGTTTAGGGTAAGCGTTTGGGTTAGGGTTAGGTTTAGGGTTTGATTTAGGGTTAGGGTTAGGGTTAGGGTTAGGGTTTGGTTTAGGGTTTGGGGTTAGGGGTTGGGTTAAGTTTAGGTTTATTGTTAGGGTAAGGGATTGGGTTAGGGTTAGGGTTAGGTTTAGGCTTAGGTTTAGATTTTGGGTTAGCGATAGGTTAGCGTTTGGGTTAGGGTTAAGGTTAGGATTAGGTTTATTGTTAGGTTTAGGGTTTGGTTTAGGATTACGGTTAAGTTTAGTTTTTCGGTTAAGTTTCGGGTTAGGGTTAGGGTTTGCGTTCGGGTTGGGTTAGTGTTAGGGTTTTAGTTAGGGTTAGGGCTAGGGTTAGGGTTAGGTTTAGGGTTTGGGTTAGGGTTAGGCTTAGGATTAGGGTTTGAGTTTGAGTTAGGTTTAGGGTTAGCATTATGGTTAGGATTAGGGTTAGGGTTAGGTTTTGGGTTAGGGTTATGGTTAGGGTTAGGGTTTGGGTTAGGGTTAGGTTTGAATCTGGGTTAGTGTTAGGGTTAGGGTTAGTGTTAAGATTATGGTTAGGTTTAGGGTTAGGGTTAGGTTTTCTGTTAGGATTAGGGTTATGGTTAGAATTAGGGTTAGGGTTAGGGTTAGGGTTAGGGTTAGGGTTAGGATAAGGGTGAGGGTTAGGCTTAGTGTTAGGATTAGGGTTATTATTTGGGTTATGGTTTGGGTTAGGGTTAGGGTTAGGGTTTGGGTTAGTGTTAGAGTTAGGGTTTGAGTTAGGGTTAGGTTTAGGGTTCGGTTAGAGTTAGGGTTAGGGTTAGGGTTAGGGTTAGGGTTAGGGTTAGGGTTAGGACTACGATTAGGGTTAGGGTTAGGGTTAGGGTTAGGGTTTGGGTTGGGGTTTGGGATTCGGGGTTAAGGGTTAGGTTTGGGTTTGGGGTTAGGGTTAGGGATTCGGTTATGGTTAGGGTTAGGTTTAGGGTTAGGTTTAGGTTTTGGGTTAGGGTTAGGGTTAGCGTTTGTGTTAGGGTTGGGGTTAGGGTTAGTGTTAGGGTTAGGGTTTGGTTTAGGAATACGGTTAGGTTTACGTTTTCGGTTAAGTTTCGTGTTAGGGTTATGGTTTGCGTTCGGGTTGGGTTAGCATTATGGTTAGGATTAGGGTTAGGGTTAGGGTTAGGGTTAGGCTTAGGGTTAGGGTTAGGGTTTGGGTTAGGGTTAGGTTTGAATCTGGGTTAGTGTTAGCGTAATGGTTAGTGTTAAGATTATGGTTAGGGTTAGGGTTATTGTTAGGGTTAGAATTAGGGTTAGGGTTAGGGTTAGGGTTAGGGTTAGGGTCAGGAAAAGGATGAGGTTTAGGGTTAGGGCTAGGATTAGGGTTATTATTTGGGTTATGGTTTGGGTTAGGGTTAGTGTTAGGGTTTGGGTTAGTGTTAGAGTTAGGGTTTGAGTTAGGGTTAGGTTTAGGCTTACATTTGGGTTTGGGTTAGAGTTAGGGTTAGGGTTAGGGTTTGGGTTTGGTTTAGAGTTAGGGTTAGGTTACGGTTTGGGTTAGAGTTAGGGTTAGGGTGAGGTGTTGGATTAGGGTTATGGTTAGGGTTAGGGTTAGGATTAGGGTTAGGGTTAGGGTTCCGATTAGAGTTAGGTTTAGAGTTTGGGTTTGGGTAAGGGTTAAGGTTAGGGTTAGGGTTAGGGTTAGGGTTAGGGTTAGGACTAGGATTAGGGTTAGGGTTAGTGTTAGGATTAGGGTTAGGGTTTGGGTTTAGGTTTGGGTTATGGTTAGGGTTAGTGTTAGGGTTAGTTTTTAGGGTTAAGGTTAGGGTTAGGGTTAGGGTTTCGGTTTGGGTTATGTTTTGGGTTAGGTTTATGGTTAGAGTTAGGGTTTGGGTTCGGGTAAGGAATAGGGTTATGGTTTGAGTTTGAATTAGGTTTAGTGTTAGCATTAGGGTTAGGGTTAGGTTTAGGATTAGTGTTTCAGTTAGGCTTAGGGTTAGGGTTAGGGTTAGGGTTAGGTTTAGGGTTAGGGTTAGGGTTAGGGTTAGGATTAGGGTTAGGTTTTGAGTTTGAATTAGGTTTAGGGTTAGCATTAGGGTTAGGGTTAGATTTAGGATAAGTGTTTCAGTTAGTGTTTGGGTTAGGGTTAGGGTTAGGGTTAGGGTTAGGGTTAGGGTTCGGGTTAGGGTTAGGGTTAGGGTTTGAGTTAGAGTTAGGGTTAGGGTTAGGTGTAGGGTTAGGGTTAGGGTTAGGGTTTGGGTTAGGGTTAGGGTTAGGGTTAGGGTTAGGGTTAGGGTTTGGGTTAGGGTTAGGGTTAGGGTTAGGGTTAGGGTTAGGGTTAGGGTTTGGGTTAGGATTAGGGTTAGGGTTAGGGTTTGGGTTAGGGTTAGGGTTAGGTTTAGGGTTTGATTTAGGGTTAGGGTTAGGGTTAGGGTTAGTGTTAGGGTTTGGGTTAGGGTTAGGGTTAGGACCAGGGTTAGTGTTAGGGTTAGGTTTAGGGTTAGCATTAGGGTTAGGATTAGGGTTAGGGTTGGGGTTTGTGTTAGGTTTAGGGTTAGGGTTAGGGTTTGGGTTAGGGTTAGGGTTAGGGTTAGGGTTTGGGTTAGGGTTAGGGTTAGGCTTAGGGTTAGGATTTGGGTTAGGATTAGGGTTAGGGTTAGGGTTTGGGTTAGCTTTAGGGTTAGGGTTACGGTTAGGGTTAGGATTAGGGTTAGGGTTTGTGTTAAGATTAGGGTTTGGTTTTGGGTTAGGGTTAGGGTTATGGTTAGGGTTAGGTTTAGAATTAGGGTTAGTGTTAAGGTTAGGGTTAGGGTTAGGGTTAGGATAAGGATGAGGGTTAGGGTTAGGGTTAGGATTAGGGTTATTATTTGGGTTATGGTTTGGGTTAGGGTTAGGGTTAGGATTTGGGTTAGTGTTAGAGTTAGGTTTTGAGTTAGGGTTAAGTTTAGGGTTAGGTTAGGGTTTGGGTTAGAGTTAGGGTTAGGGTTAGGGTTTGGGTTTGGTTTAGAGTTAGATTTAGGTTAGGGTTTGGGTTAGAGTTAGGGTTAGGGTGAGGTGTTGGATTAGGGTTATGGTTAGGGTTAGGGTTAGGATTAGGGTTACGGTTAGGGTTCCGATTAGAGTTAGGTTTAGAGTTTGGGTTTGGGTAAGGGTTAAGGTTAGGTTTAGGGTTAGGGTTAGGGGTAGGGTTAGGACTAGGATTAGGTTTAGGGTTAGGGTTAAGTTAGGGTTTATGTTAGAGTTAGGGTTAGGGTTAGGGGTTGGATTAGGGTTATGGTTAGGGTTAGGCTTTAGGTTTGGGTTATGGTTAGGGTTAGGGTTAGGTTTTAAGGGTAGGATTAGGGTTAGTGTTAGGGTTTGGGTTAGGGTTAGTGTTACGGTGTGGGTTTGGGTTAGGGTTAGGGTTAGGGTTTCGGTTCAGGTTAGGATTAGGGTTAGGGTTTGAGTTTGAATTAGGTTTAGGGTTAGCATTAGGGTTAGGGTTAGGTTTAGGATTAGTGTTTCGGTTAGGGTTAGGGTTAGGGTTACGGTTAGGGTTCCGATTAGAGTTAGGTTTATAGTTTGGGTTTGGGTAAGGGTTAAGGTTAGGGTTAGGGTTAGGGTTAGGGTTAGGGTTAGGGTTAGGGTTAGGGTTAGTACTAGGATTAGGTTTAGGGTTAGGGTTAGGATTAGGGTTAGGGTTAGGGTTAGGGTTAGGGTTTCGGTTTTTGTTATGTTTTGGGTTAGGTTTAGGGTTAGGGTTAGGGTTAGGGTTAGGGTTAGTGTTAGGGTTAGGGTTAGGGTTAGGGTTTGAGTTTGAATTACGTTTAGGGTTAGCATTAGGGTTAGGGTTAGGTTTAGGATAAGTGTTTCAGTTAGGGTTAGGGTTAGGGATAGGGTGAGGGTTAGGGTTTGATTTAGGGTTAGGGTTAGGGTTAGGGTTAGTGTTAGGGTTTGGGTTGGTTAGGGTTAAGACTAGGGTTAGTGTTAGGGTTAGGTTTAGGGTTAGCATTAGGGTTAGGATTAGGGTTAGGGTTAGGGTTTGTGTTAGGGTTAGGGTTACGGTTAGGGTTAGGGTTTGGGTTAGGGTTAGGGTTAGGGTTAGGGTTTGGGTTAGGGTTAGGGTTAGGGTTAGGGTTAGGGTTTGGGTTAGGATTAGGTTTAGGGTTCCGGTTTGGGATAGGGATAGGGTTAGGGTTACGGTTAGGCTTAGGATAAGGGTTAGGGTTAGGGCTAGGGTTAGGGTTAGGGTTAGGGTTAGGGTTAGGGTAAGGGTTAGGACTAGGATTAGGGTTATGGTTAGGGTTAGGGTTAGGATTAGGGTTAGGGTTAGAGTTCCGATTAGAGTTAGGTTTAGAGTTTGGTTTTGGGTAAGGGTTAAGGTTAGGTTTAGGGTTAGGGTTAGTTTTAGGGTTAGGGTTAGGGTTAGGGTTTGGATTAGGGTTAGGGTTTGGTTTTAGGTTTGGGTTATGTTTAGGGTAAGTGTTAGGGGTAGGGTTTAGGGTTAGGCTTAGGTTTAGGGTAAGGGTTTCGGTTTGGGTTATGTTTTGGGTTAGGTTTAGGGTTAGGGTTAGGGTGTGAATTGGAATTAGGTTTACTGTTAGCATTAGGGGTAGGGTTAGGTTTAGGATTAGTGTTTCAGTTAGCGTTAGGGTTAGGGTTTGGGTTTTGGTTAGGGTTAGGGTTAGATTTAGGGTTAAGTTTTGGGTTAGGGTTAGGGTTAGCGTTAGCGTTTGGGTTGGGGTTAGGGTTAGGGTTAGGATTAGGGTTAGGGTTTGTGTTAAGATTAGGGTTTGGGTTTGGGTTAAGGTTAGGGTTAGGGTTTGGGTTAAGGTTACGTTTAGGGTTAGGGTTTGTGTTAGGGTTAAGGTTAGCGTTAGGAGTAGGGTTAGGGTTTAGGTTTTTGGTTAGGGTTAGTTTTAGGGTTAGTGATAGGATTAGGGTTTGGGTTAGGGTTTAGGTTTGGTTAGGTTTAGGGTTAGGGTTAGGTTTAGCATTAGGGTTAGCGTTAGGGTCATGGTTAGGGTTGGCGTTAGGGTTAGGGTTAGGGTTTGGGTTTGGGTTAGGGTTTGGGTTAGGGTTAGGGTTAGGATTAGGGTTATTATTTGGGTTATGGTTTGGGTTAGGGTTAGGGTTAGGTTTTAGGTTAGTGTTAGAGTTAGGGTTTGAGTTAGGGTTAGGTTTAGGGTTAGGTTAGGGTTTGGGTTAGAGTTAGGGTTAGGTTAGGGTTTGGGTTTGGTTTAGAGTTAGGGTTAGGTTAGGGTTTGGGTTAGACTTAGTGTTAGGGTAAGGTGTTGGATTAGGGTTATGGTTAGGGTTAGCGTTAGGATTAGTGTTAGGGTTAGGGTTATGATAAGAGTTAGGTTTGAGTTTGGGTTTGGGTAAGGGTTCAGGTTAGGGTTAGGGTTAGGGTTAGGGTTAGGGTTAGGACTAGGATTAGGGTTAAAGTTAGGGTTAGGATTACGGTTAGGATTTGGGTTTAGGTTTGGGTTATGGTTAGGGTTAGTGTTAGGGTTAGGGTTTAGGGTTAGGATTAGATTTAGGGTTAGGGTTTCGGTTTGGGTTATGTTTTCTGTTACGGTTAGGCTTAGGGTTTGGGTTAGTGTTAGGGTTAGGGTTTGTGTTAAAATTAGGTTTTGGGTTTGGGTTAAGGTTAGGGTTAGGGTTTGGGTTAAGTTTAGGTTTAGGGTTTGGGTTTGTGTTAGGGATAGGGTTAGGGTTAGGAGTAGGGTTAGGGTTTAGGTTTTCGGTTAGGGATAGTGTTAGGGTTAGTGTTAGGATGAGGGTATGGGTTACTTTTTAAGTTTGGTTAGTTTAGGTTTAGGTTAGGTTTGGGTTAGAGTTAGGTTTAGGGTTATGGGTTGGATTAGGGTTATGGTTAGGGATAGTTTTAGGATTAGGGTTAGGGTTAGGCTTTAGGTTTGGTTTATGGTTAGGGTTAGGGTTAGGGTTTAAGTGTAGGATTAGGGTTAGTGTTAGGTTTTGGGTTAGGGTTAGGCTTACGGTGTGGGTTTTGGTTAGGGTTAGGGTTAGGGTTAGGGTTTCGGTGTGGGTTATGTTTTGGGTTAGGTTTAGGGTTAGGGTTCGGGTTTCGGTTCGGGTTAGGATTAGGGTTATGGTTTGAGTTTCAATTAGGTTTAGGGTTAACATTAGGGTTAGGGTAAGGTTTAGGATTAGTGTTTCGGTTAGGGTTAGGGGTAGGGTTAGGGTTTGAGTTAGGGTTAGGGATAGGATGAGGGGTTAGGTTTAGGTTTAGGGTTATTATTAGGGTTAGGGTTAGGGTTTGAGTTTGGGTTCGGGTTAGGGTTAGGGTTAGGGTTTGAGTTAGAGTTAGGGTTAGGGTTAGGGGTAGGGTTAGGGTTAGGGTTAGGGTTTGGGTTAGGGTTAGGGTTAGGGTTAGGGTTAGGGTTAGGGTTTGGGTTCGGGTTAGGGTTAGGGGTAGGGTTAGGGTTAGGGTTTGGGTTAGGATTAGGTTTAGGGTTAGGGTTTGGGTTAGGGTTAGGGTTAGGGTTACGGTTAGGTTTAGGATTAGGGTTAGGGTTTGTGTTAAGATTAGGGTTTGGGTTTGGGTTAAGGTTAGGGTTAGGGTTTGGGTTAAGGTTAGGTTTAGGGTTTGGGTTTGTGTTAGGGATAGGGTTAGGGTTAGGAGTAGGGTTAGGGTTTAGGTTTTCGGTTAGGGTTAGTGTTAGGGTTAGAGTTAGGATGAGGGTATGGGTTACTTTTTAAGTTTGGTTAGGTTTAGGTTTAGGTTAGGTTTGGGTTAGAGTTAGGTTTAGGGTTATGGGTTGGATTAGGGTTATGGTTAGGGATAGTTTTAGGATTAGGGTTAGGGTTAGGCTTTAGGTTTGGTTTATGGTTAGGGTTAGGGTTAGGGTTTAAGTGTAGGATTAGGGTTAGTGTTAGGTTTTGGGTTAGGGTTAGGCTTACGGTGTGGGTTTTGGTTAGGGTTAGGGTTAGGGTTAGGGTTTCGGTGTGGGTTATGTTTTGGGTTAGGTTTAGGGTTAGGGTTCGGGTTTCGGTTCGGGTTAGGATTAGGGTTATGGTTTGAGTTTCAATTAGGTTTAGGGTTAACATTAGGGTTAGGGTAAGGTTTAGGATTAGTGTTTCGGTTAGGGTTAGGGGTAGGGTTAGGGTTTGAGTTAGGGTTAGGGATAGGATGAGGGGTTAGGTTTAGGTTTAGGGTTATTATTAGGGTTAGGGTTAGGGATTGAGTTTGGGTTCGGGTTAGGGTTAGGGTTA
>JAJHUQ010000063.1:1162500-1165000 GCA_035773235.1 Eospalax fontanierii | reverse complement strand
GGTTTAGAGTTTGGGTTTGGGTAAGGGTTAAGGTTAGGTTTAGGGTTAGGGTTAGGGTTAGGGTTAGGACTAGGATTAGGGTTAGGGTTAGGGTTAAGTTAGGGTTTATGTTAGAGTTAGGGTTAGGGTTAGGGGTTGGATTAGGGTTATGGTTAGGGTTAGGCTTTAGGTTTGGTTTATGGTTAGGGTTAGGGTTAGGGTTTAAGGGTAGGATTAGGGTTAGTGTTAGGGTTTGGGTTAGGGTTAGGGTTAGGGTTAGGGTTTCGGTTCAGGTTAGGATTAGGGTTAGGGTTTGAGTTTGAATTAGGTTTAGGGTTAGCATTAGGGTTAGGGTTAGGTTTAGGATTAGTGTTTCGGTTAGGGTTAGGGTTAGGGTTAGGGTTAGGGTTCCGATTAGAGTTAGGTTTAGAGTTTGGGTTTGGGTAAGGGTTAAGGTTAGGGTTAGGGTTAGGGTTAGGGTTAGGGTTAGTACTAGGATTAGGTTTAGGGTTAGGGTTAGGATTAGGGTTAGGGTTAGGGTTAGTGTTAGGGTTTCGGTTTTTGTTATGTTTTGGGTTAGGTTTAGGGTTAGGGTTAGGGTTAGGGTTAGGGTTAGGATTAGGGTTATGATTTGAGTTTGAATTACGTTTAGGGTTAGCATTAGGGTTAGGGTTAGGTTTAGGATAAGTGTTTTAGTTAGGGTTAGGGTTAGGGTTAGGGTGAGGGTTAGGGTTTGATTTAGGGTTAGGGTTAGGGTTAGGGTTAGTGTTAGGGTTTGGGTTGGTTAGGGTTAAGACTAGGGTTAGTGTTAGGGTTAGGTTTAGGGTTAGCATTAGGGTTAGGATTAGGGTTAGGGTTAGGGTTTGTGTTAGGGTTAGGGTTAGGGTTAGGGTTAGGGTTAGGGTTTGGGTTAGGGTTAGGGTTAGGGTTAGTGTTTGGGTTAGGGTTAGGGTTAGGGTTAGGGTTAGGGTTTGGGTTAGGATTAGGGTTAGGGTTAGGGTTTGGGTTAGGCTTAGGGTTAGGGTTACAGTTAGGGTTAGGATTAGGGTTAGGGTTAGGGTTAAGGTTAGGGTTAGGTTTAGAATTAGGGTTAGGGTTAGGGTTAGGGTTAGGGTTAGGGTTAGGGTTAGGGTTAGGGTTAGGGTTAGGGTTAGGGTTTGGGTTAGGATTAGGGTTAGGGTTAGGGTTTGGGTTAGGGTTAGGGTTAGGGTTAGGGTTAGGGTTAGGGTTAGGGTTAGGGTTAGGGTTAGGGTTAGGGTTAGGGTTCCGATTAGAGTTATGTTTAGAGTTTGGGTTTGGGTAAGGGTTAAGGTTAGGTTTAGGGTTAGGGTTAGTTTTAGGTTTAGGGTTAGGACTAGGATTAGGGTTAGGGTTAGGGTTTGGATTAGGGTTTGGTTTTAGGTTTGGGTTATGGTTAGGGTAAGTGTTAGGGTTAGGGTTTAGGGTTAGGGTTAGGTTTAGGGTAAGGGTTTCGGTTTGGGTTATGTTTTGGGTTAGGTTTAGGGTTAGGGTTAGGGTTTGAATTGGAATTAGGTTTAGGGTTAGCATTAGGGTTAGGGTTAGGTTAAGGATTAGTGTTTCAGTTAGGGTTAGGTTTAGGGTTTGGGTTTTGGTTAGGGTTAGGGTTAGATTTAGGGTTTAGGTTTGGGTTAGGGTTAGGGTTAGCGTTAGCGTTTGGGTTAGGGTTAGGGTTAGGGTTAGGATTAGGGTTAGGGTTTGTGTTAAGATTAGGGTTTGGGTTTGGGTTAAGGTTAGGGTTAGGGTTTGGGTTAAGGTTACGTTTAGGGTTAGGGTTTGTGTTACGGTTAGGGTTAGCGTTAGGAGTAGGGTTAGGGTTTAGGTTTTTGGTTAGGGTTAGTGTTAGGGTTAGTGATAGGATTAGGGTTTGGGTTAGGGTTTAGGTTTGGTTAGGTTTAGGGTTAGGGTTAGGGTTAGGGTTAGGTTTAGCATTAGGGTTAGGGTTAGGGTCATGGTTAGGGTTGGTGTTATGGTTAGGGTTAGGGTTTGGGTTAGGGTTAGGGTTTGGGTTAGGGTTAGGGTTAGGTTTCGGGTTAGGATTTGGGTTAGGGTTAGGGTTAGAGTCGGATTTGGGTTAGAGTTATGGTGAATGTTAGGGGTTGGGTTAGGGTTAGGGTTACGGTTAGGATTAGGGTTAGGGTTAGTGTTTGGATTAGGGTTAGTTTTAGGGTTTGGGTTGGGTAAGGGTAAGGGTTAGGGTTAGGGTTTGGAGTAGGGTTAGGTTTAGGTTTTCGGTTAGGGTTAATGTTAGGGTTAGGGTTAGGGTTTGGGTTAGGGTTAGGGTTAGGGTTAGGGTTAGGATTAGCGTTAGGGTTTGGGTTAGGGTTAGGCTTAGGTTTGAATTTGGGTTAGTGTTAGGGCTAGGGTTAGTGTAAAGTTTACGGTTTGGATTTGGGTTAGGGTTTGGGTTTGAGTTACGATTAGGGTAAAGTTTAGGGTTTAGGTTTGGGTTAGGTTTATGGTTAGGGTTTGGGTTATGGTTTGGTTTAGGGTTAGGGTTAGG
>JAJHUQ010000063.1:1155000-1157500 GCA_035773235.1 Eospalax fontanierii | reverse complement strand
TAGGGTTTGATTTAGGGTTAGGACTAGGGTTAGTGTTAGGGTTAGGTTTAGGGTTAGCATTAGGGTTAGGATTAGGGTTAGGGTTAGGGTTTGGGTTAGGGTTAGGGTTAGGGTTAGGGTTAGGGTTAGGGTTAGGGTTAGGGTTTGGGTTAGGATTAGGGTTAGGGTTAGGGTTTGGGTTAGGGTTAGGTTTAGGGTTTGATTTAGGGTTAGGGTTAGGGTTAGTGTTGGGGTTTGGGTTAGGGGTGGGGTTTGGGTTTGGGTTAGGTTTTGGGTTAGGTTTAGGGTTAGGTTTAGGGTTTGGGTTCGGGTTAGGATTACGGTTAGGGTTTGAGTTTGAATTAGGTTTAGGCTTAGCATTAGGGTTAGGGTTAGGTTTAGGATTAGTGTTTCGGTTAGGGTCAGGGTTTGAGTTAGGGTTACGGTTAGGGTTACCGTTAGTGTTTGGGTTAGGGTTACGGTTAGGGTTAGGATTAGGGTTAGGTTTTGTGTTAAGATTAGGGTTTGGGTTTGTGTTAGGGTTAGGATTAGGGTTTGGGTTAAGTTTACGTTTAGGTTTAGGGTTATGGTTAGGGTTAGCGTTAGGGTTAGTGTTAGGGTTTGGGTTTGGGTTAGGCTTTGGGTTAGGGTTTGACTTAGGGTTAGGGTTTGGGTTAGGTAAGGGTTAGGGTTAGGGTTAGGGTTAGGACTAGGGTTAGTGTTAGGGTTAGGTTTAGGGTTAGCATTAGGGTTAGGATTAGAGTTAGGGTTAGGGTTAGGTTTAGGGTTTGGGTTAGGATTAGGGTTAGGGTTAGGGTTTGGGTTAGGGTTAGGGTTAGGGTTAGGATTAGGGTTAGGGTTTGTGTTAAGATTAGGGTTTGGGTTTGGGTTAGGGTTAGGGTTAGGGTTACGGTTAGGGTTACAATTATGGTTAGGGTTAAGGTTAGGGTTAGGTTTAGGGTTAGGATTAGGGTTAGGGTTTGTGTTAAGATTAGTTTTAGGGTTTGGGTTTGGGTTAGGTTTAGGGTTAGGTTAGGGTTTATGTTAGAGTTAGGGTAAGGGTTAGAGGTTGGATTAGGGTTATGGTTAGGGTTAGGCTTTAGGTTTGTTTTATGGTTAGGGTTAGGGTTAGGGTTTAAGGGTAGGATTAGGGTTAGTGTTAGGGTTTGGATTAGGGTTAGGGTTCCGGTGTGGGTTTGGGTTAGGGTTAGGTTTAGGGTTAGGTTTACAATTAGGGTTAGTGTTAAGGTTAGGGTTAGGGTTAGGTTTAGGATAAGGATGAAGGTTAGGGTTAGGGTTAGGATTAGGGTTACTATTTGGGTTAGGGTTTGGGTTAGTGTTAGAGATAGGGTTTGAGTTAGGGGTAGGTTTAGGGTTAGATTAGGGTTTGGGTTAGAATCAGTTTTAGGGTTACGGTTTGGGTTTGGTTTAGAGTTAGGGTTAGGTTAGGGTTTGGGTTAGAGTTAGGGTTAGGGTGAGGTGTTGGATTAGGGTTATGGTTAGGGTTAGGGTTTGGGTTAGTGTTAGAGTTAGGGTTTGAGTTAGGGTTAGGTTTAGGCTTACATTGGGGTTTGGGTTAGAGTTAGGGTTAGGGTTAGGGTTTGGGTTTGGTTTAGAGTTAGGGTTAGGTTAGGATTTGGGTTAGAGTTAGGGTTAGGGTGAGGTGTTGGATTAGGGTTATGGTTAGGGTTAGGGTTAGGATTAGGGTTAGGTTTAGGGTTCCGATTAGAGTTAGGTTTAGAGTTTGCGTTTCGGTAAGGGTTAAGGTTAGGTTTAGGGTTAGGGTTAGGGTTAGGCTTAGGGTTAGGACTAGGATTAGGGTTATGGTTAGTGTTAGGGTTAGGATTAGGGTTAGGGTTAGTTTTAGGGTTGGGGTTAGGACTAGGATTAGGGTTAGGGTTAGGGTTTGGATTACGGTTAGGGTTTGGTTTTAGGTTTGGGTTATGGTTAGGGTAAGTGTTAGGGTTAGGGTTTAGGGTTAGGGTTAGGTTTAGGGTAAGGGTTTCGGTTTGGGTTATGTTTTGGGTTAGGTTTAGGGTTAGGGTTAGGGTTTGAATTGGAATTAGGTTTAGGGTTAGCATTAGGGTTAGGGTTAGGTTTAGGATTAGTGTTTCAGTTAGGGTTAGGGTTAGGGTTAGGGTTTGGGTTCGGGTTAGGGTTAGGGTTAGGTTTAGGGTTTGATTTAGGGTTAGGGTTAGGGTTAGGGTTAGTGTTAGGGTTTGGGTTAGGGTTAGGGTTAGGACTTGGGTTAGTGTTAGGGTTAGGTTTAGGGTTAGCATTAGGGTTAGGATTAGGGTTAGGGTTAGGGTTTGGGTTTTGGTTAGGGTTAGGGTTAGGTTTAGGGTTATGGTTTGGGTTAGGGTTAGGGTTAGCGTTAGCGATTGGGTTAGGGTTAGGGATAGGGTTAGGATTAGGGTATGGGTTTGGGTTAAGGTTAGGGTTAGGGTTTGGGTTAAGGTTACGTTTAGGGTTAGTGTTTGTGTTAGTGTTAGGGTTAGCGTTAGGAGTAGGGTTAGGGTTT
>JAJHUQ010000063.1:1140000-1150000 GCA_035773235.1 Eospalax fontanierii | reverse complement strand
GGGTTAGGGTTAGGGTTAGAATTAGGGTTACAGTTAGGGTTCCGATTAGAGTTAGGTTTAGAGTTTGGGTTTGGGTAAGGGTTAAGGTTAGGGTTAGGGTTAGGGTTAGGGTTAGGACTAGGATTAGGGTTAGGGTTAGGGTTAGGATTAGGGTTAGGGTGTGGGTCCAGGTTTAGGTTATGTTTAGGGTTAGTGTTAGTGTTAGGGTTTAGGGTTAAGGTTAGAATTAGGGTTAGGGTTTCGGTTTGGGTTATGTTTTGGGTTAAGTTTAGGGTTAGGGTTAGGGTTTGGGTTCGGATTAGGAATAGGGTTAGGGTTTGAGTTTGAATTAGGTTTAGTGTTAGCATGAGGGTTAGGGTTAGGTTTAGGATTAGTGTTGCAGTTAGGGGTAGGGTTAGGGTTAGGGATTGGGATGAGGTTAGGGTTAGGGTTAGGGTTAGGATTTGATTTAGGGTTAGGGATAGGGTTAGGGTTAGTGTTAGGGGTTGGGTTAGGGTTAGGGTTAGGACTAGGGTTAGTGTTAGGGTTAGGTTTAGGGTTAGCATTAGGGTTAGGATTAGGGTTAGGTTTAGGGTTTGGGTTAGGGTTAGGGTTAGGGTTTGGGTTAGGGTTAGAGTTAGGGTTAGGGTTTGTGTTAGGGTTAGTGTTAGAGTTAGGATTAGGGTTAGGGTTTGTGTTAAGATTAGGGTTTGGGTTTGGGTTAGGGTTAGGGTTAGGGTTAGGATAAGGATGAGGGTTAGGGTTAGGGTTAGGATTAGTGTTATTATTTGGGTTATGGTTTTTGTTAGTGTTAGGGTTAGGGTTTGGGTTAGTGTTAGAGTTAGGGTTTGAGTTAGGGTTAGGTTTAGGGTTATGTTAGGGTTTGGGTTAGACTTAGGGTTAGGGTTAGGGTTTGGGTTTGGTTTAGAGTTAGGGTTAGGTTAGGGTTTGGGTTAGAGTTAGGGTTAGGTTGAGGCGTTGGATTAGGGTTATGGTTAGGGTTAGGGTTAGGGTTAGGCTTAGGGTTAGGGTTTGAGTTTGAGTTAGGTTTAGGGTTAACATTAGGTTTAGAATTAGGGTTAGGGTTAGGGTTTGGGTTAGGGTTAGGTTTAGGGTTAGGGTTAGGGTTAGGGTTAGAATTAGGGTTAGGGTTAAGGTTAGGGTTAGGGTTAGGGTTAGGATAAGGATGAGGGTTAGGGTTAGGGTTAGGATTAGGGTTATTATTTGGGTTATGTTTTGCGTTATGGTTAGGGTTAGGGTTTGGGTTATTGTTAGAGTTAGGGTTTGAGTTAGGGTTAGTTTTAGGGTTAGGTTAGGGTTTGGGTTATATTTAGGGTGAGGTTTAGGGTTTGGGTTTGGTTTAGAGTTAGTTTTAGGTTAGGGTTAGGGTTAGGGTTAGGGTTAGGATTATGTTTAGGGTTAGAGATAGATTTAGGGTTTGGTTTAGGAGTAGTGTTAGGGTTAGGTTTAGGGTTTGGGTTAGGTTTAGGGTTAGGGTTAGGGTTTTGGTTCGGGTTAGGGTTAGTTTTAGTGTTAGGGTTAGGGTTTTGGTTCGGGTTAGGGTGAGGGTTAGGGTTAGGGTTAGGGTTAGGGTTAGGGTTAGGGTTAGGGTTTGATTTAGGGTTAGGGTTAGGGTAGGTGTTAGGGTTTGGGTTAGACTTAGGGATTGGAGTAGGGTTAGTGTTAGGGTTAGGTTTAGGGTTAGCATTAGGGTTAGGATTAGGGTTTGTGTTAGGGTTAGGGTTAGGGTTAGGGTTAGGGTTAGGGTTTGGGTTAGGGTTAGGATTAGGGTTAGGGTTTGGGTTAGGGTTAGGGTTAGGGTTAGGGTTAGGGCTTGGGTTAGGATTAGGGTTAGGGTTAGTGTTAAGGTTAGGGTTAGGGTGAGGGTTAGGGTTTGGGTTAGGGTTAGGGTTAGGGTTCGGGTTAGGGTTCGGGTTAGGGTTTGGGTTAGGGTTAGGGTTATGGTTAGGGTTTCAGTTAGGGTTAGGGTTAGGCTTAGGTTTGAATTTGGGTTAGTGTTAGGGCTAGGGTTAGTGTAAAGTTTACGGTTTGGATTTGGGTTAGGGTTAGGGTTTGAGTTACGATTAGGGTAAAGTTTAGGGTTTAGGTTTGGGTTAGGTTTATGGTTAGGGTTTGGGTTATTGTTAGGTTTAGGGTTAGGGTTAGGGTTAGGGTTAGGGTTAGGTTTTGGGTTAAGTTTAGGGTTAGGGTTAGGGTTAGGATTTGGGTTAGGGTTAGGGTTAGGGTTCGGGTTTGGGTTAGAGTTAGGGTGAGGGTTAGGGGTTGGGTTAGGGTTAGGGTTACGGTTCGGATTAGGATTACGTTTAGGGTTCGGATTAGGGTTAGTTTTAGGGTTTGGGTTTGGGTACGGGTAAGGGTTAGGGTTAGGGTTAGGATAAGGATGAGGGTTATGATTAGGGTTAGTGTTTGGGTTATGGTTTAGGTTTGGGTTAGGGTTAGGGTTTGGGTTAGAGTTAGAGTTAGGTTTTGAGTTAGGGTTAGTTTTAGGGTTAGATTAGGATTTGGGTTAGAGTTAGGGTTAGGGTTAGGGTTTGGGTTTGGGTTAGGGTTAGGGTTAGGTTAGGGTTTGGGTTAGAGTTAGGTTTAGTGTTATGGGTTGGATTAGGGTTATGGTTAGGGTTAGGTTTAGGATTAGGGTTAGGGTTATTCTTTAGTTTTGGGTTATGGTTAGGGTTAGGGTTAGGGTTTAAGGGTAGGATTAGGGTTAGTGTTACGGTTTGGGTTAGAGTTAGGCTTACGGTGTGGGTTTGGGTTAGGGTTAGGGATAGGGTTAGGGTTTCGGTGTGGGTTATGTTTTGGGTTAGGTTTAGGGTTAGGGTTAGGTTTTCGGTTCGGGTTAGGATTAGGGTTAGGGTTTGATTTTTAATTAGGTTTAGGGTTAGCATTAGGGTTAGGGTTAGGTTTAGGATTAGTGTTTCGGTTAGGGTTAGGGTTAGGGTTTGGTTTAGGGTTAGGTTTAGGATTAGGGGTTAGGTTTAGGTTTAGGGTTATTATAAGTGTTTGGATTAGGGTTAGTGTTAGAGTTTGGGTTTTAATTAGAATTAGGGTTAGTGTTAGGGTTAGGGTTTGGGTTAGTGTTAGGGTTAAGCTTAGAGTTAGTGTTAGGGTTTGGGTTAGGGTTAGGGTTAGGGTTAGAGTTAGGATTATGTTTAGGGTTAGGGATAGATTTAGGGGTTGGTTTAGGAGTAGTGTTAGGGTTAGGTTTAGGGTTTGGGTTAGGTTTAGGGTTAGGGTTAGGGTTTGGGTTCGGGTTAGGGTTAGTTTTAGGGTTAGGTTTAGGATTTTAGTTAGGGTTAGGGTTAGGGTTAGGGTTTGGGTTAGGGTTAGGGTTAGGATTAGGGTTTGAGTTTGAGTTAGGTTTAGGGTTAGCTTTAGGGTTAGGATTAGGGTTAGGGTTTGTGTTTGGGTTAGGGTTAGGGTTAGGGTTAGGGTTTGGTTTAGGGTTAGGTTTAGGGTTAGGGTTTGGGTATGGGTTAGGTTTAGGGTTAGTTTTTGGGTTAGGGTTAGGGTTAGGTTTAGGGTTAGGTTTAGGTTTTGGGTTAGGGTTAGGGTTAGCGTTTGGGTTAGGGTTAGGGTTAGGGTTAGGGTTATGTTTTGGTTTAGGATTACAGTTAGGTTTAGGTTTTTGGTTAAGTTTCGGGTTAGGGTTAGGGTTTGCGTTCGGGTTGGGTTAGTGTTAGGGTTTTAGTTAGGGTTAGGGTTAGGATTACGGTTAGGGTTTGGGTTAGGGTTAGGCTTAGGGTTAGGGTTTGAGTTTGAGTTAGGTTTAGGGTTAGCATTAGGGTTAGGATTAGGGTTAGAGTTAGGGTTTGGGTTAGGGTTAGGTTTAGAATTTGGGTTAGGGTTAGGTTTGAAACTGTGTGAGTGTTAGGGTTAGGGATAGTGTTAAGATTAGGGTTAGGGTGACGGGTAGGGTTAGGTTTTGAGTTAGGGTTAGGGTTAAAATTAGGGTTAGGGTTAGGGTTAGGATTAGGGTTATTATTTGGGTTATGGTTTGGGTTAGGGTTAGGGTTAGGGTTAGGGTTAGGGTTAGAATTAGGGTTAGGGTTAGGGTTAGAGTTAGGGTTAGTGTTAGTATAAGGATGAGGGTTTGTTTTATAGTTAGGATTAGTGTTATTATTTGAGTTATGTTTTGGTTTAGGTTTAGAGTTAGGTTTTAGGTTAGTGTAAGAGTTAGGGTTTGAGTTAGGGTTAGGTTTAGGGTTAGGTTAGGGTTTGGGTTAGAGTTAGGGTTAGGGTTAGGGTTTGGGTTTGGTTTAGAGTTAGGGTTAGGTTAGGGTTTGGGTTAGACTTAGGGTTAGGGTAAGGTGTTGGATTAGGGTTATGGTTTGGGTTAGCGTTAGGATTATGGTTAGGGTTAGGGTTCAGATTAGAGTTAGGTTTAGAGTTTGGGTTTGGGTAAGGGTTCAGGTTAGGGTTAGGGTTAGGGTTATTGTTAGGACTAGGATTAGGGTTAGGGTTAGGTTTAGGATTAGGGTTAGGGTTTGGGTTTAGGTTTGGGTTATGGTTAGGGTTAGTGTTAGGGTTAGGGTTTAGGGTTAGGATTAGATTTAGGGTTAGGGTTTCGGTTTGGGTTATGTTTTGGGTTAGGTTTAGGGTTAGGGTTAGGATTTGTGTTCGGGTTAGGAATAGGGTTAGGGTTTGAGTTTGAATTAGGTTTAGGGTTAGCATTAGGATTAGGGTTAGGTTAGGGATAGGGTTAGGGTTAGGACTGGGGTTAGTGTTAGGGTTAGGGTTAGGGTTAGGGTTAGGGTTAGAGTTAGGATTATGTTTAGGGTTAGGGATAGATTTAGGGTTTGGTTTAGGAGTAGTGTTAGGGTTAGGTTTAGGGTTTGGGTTAGGTTTAGGGTTAGGGTTAGGGTTTGGGTTCGGGTTAGGGTTAGTTTTAGGGTTAGGTTTAGGGTTTTAGTTAGGGTTAGGGTTAGGGTTAGGGTTTGGGTTAGGGTTAGGGTTAGGATTAGGGTTTGAGTTTGAGTTAGGTTTAGTGTTAGCATTAGGGTTAGGATTAGGGTTAGGGTTTGTGTTTGGGTTAGGGTTAGGGTTAGGGTTAGGGTTTGGTTTAGGGTTAGGTTTAGGGTTAGGGTTTGGGTATGGGTTAGGTTAAGGGTTAGGGTTAGGGTTTGGCTTAGGGTTATGTTTAGGGTTAGTTTTTGGGTTAGGGTTAGGGTTAGGTTTAGGGTTAGGTTTAGGTTTTGGGTTAGGGTTAGGTTTAGCGTTTGGGTTAGGGTTAGGGATAGGGTTAGGGTTAGGTTTTGGTTTAGGATTACAGTTAGGTTTAGGTTTTTGGTTAAGTTTCGGGTTAGGGTTAGGGTTTGCGTTCGGGTTGGGTTAGTGTTAGGGTTTTACTTAGGGTTAGGGTTAGGGTTACGGTTAGGGTTTGGGTTAGGGTTAGGCTTAGGGTTAGGGTTTGAGTTTGAGTTAGGTTTAGGGTTAGCATTAGGGGTAGGCTTAGGGTTAGTGTTAGGGTTTGGGTTGGGGTTAGGGTTTGGATTTGGGTTAGGGTTAGGTTTGAATCTGTGTGAGTGTTAGGGTTAGGGTTAGTGTTCAGATTAGGGTTAGGGTGAGGGGTAGGGTTAGGTTTTGAGTTAGGGTTAGGTTTAGGGTTAAAATTAGGGTTAGGGTTAGGGTTAGGATTAGGGTTATTATTTGGGTTATGGTTTGGGTTAGGGTTAGGGTTAGTGTTAGCGTTAGGGTTAGAATTAGGGTTAGGGTTAGGGTTAGAGTTAGGGTTAGGGTTAGGATAAGGATGAGGGTTAGGGTTAGGGTTAGGATTAGGGTTATTATTTGGGTTATGGTTTGGGTTAGGGTTAGGGTTAGGTTTTAGGTTAGTGTTAGAGTTAGGGTTTGAGTTAGGGTTAGGTTTAGGATTAGGTTAGGTTTTTTGTTAGAGTTAGGGTTAGGGTTAGGGTTTGGTTTTGGTTTAGAGTTAGGGTTAGGTTAGGGTTTGGGTTAGACTTAGGGTTAGGGTAAGGTGTTGGATTAGGGTTATGGTTAGGGTTAGCGTTAGGATTATGGTTAGGGTTAGGGTTCCGATTAGAGTTAGGTTTAGAGTTTGGGTTTGGGTAAGGGTTCAGGTTAGGGTTAGGGTTAGGGTTAGGGTTATTTTTAGGACTAGGATTAGGGTTAGGGTTAGGGTTAGGATTAGGGTTAGGGTTTGGGTTTAGGTTTGGGTTATGGTTAGGGTTAGTGTTAGGGTTAGGGTTTAGGGTTAGGATTAGATTTAGGGTTAGGGTTTCGGTTTGGGTTATGTTTTGGGTTAGGTTTAGGGTTAGGGTTAGGGTTTGTGTTCGGGTTAGGAATAGGGCTAGGGTTTGAGTTTGAATTAGGTTTAGGGTTAGCATTAGGATTAGGGTTAGGTTAGGGATAGGACTAGGATTAGGACTGGGGTTAGTGTTAGGGTTAGGGTTAGGGTTAGGGTTAGGGTTAGGGTTAGGTTTTTGTTTAGGGTTAGGGTTAGGGTTAGGGTTAGGGTTTGGGTTAGGGTTAGGTTTGAATCTGGGTTAGTGTTAGGGTTAGGGTTAGTGTTAAGATTATGGTTAGGGTTAGGGTTAGGGTTAGGTTTTCGGTTAGGGTTAGGGTTAGTGTTAGAATTAGGGTTAGGTTTAGGGTTAGGGTTAGGGTTAGGGTTAGGATAAGGATGAGGGTTAGGGTTAGGGTTAGGTTTAGGGTTATTATTTGGGTTATGGTTTGGGTTAGGGTTAGGGTTAGGGTTTGGGTTAGTGTTAGAGTTAGGGTTTGAGTTAGCGTTAGGTTTAGGGTTAGGTTAGGGTTTGGGTTAGAGTTAGGGTTAGGGTTAGGGTTTGGGTTTGGTTTAGAGTTAGGGTTAGGTTAGGGTTTGGGTTAGAGTTAGGGTTAGGAGGAGGTGTTGAATTAGGGTTATATTTAGGGTTAGGGTTAGGATTAGGATTAGGGTTAGGGTTCCGATTTGAGTTAGGTTTAGAGTTAGGGTTTGGGGAAGGGTTAAGGTAAGGGTTAGGGTTAGGGTTAGGGTTAGGGTTAGGACTAGGATTAGGGTTAGGGTTAGGGTTAGGGTTAGGATTAGGGTTAGGGTTAGCGTTTGGGTTAGGGTTAGGCTTAGGGTTAGTGTTAGGGTTAGGGTTTGGTTTAGGATTACGGTTAGGTTTAGGTTTTCGGTTAAGTTTCGGGTTAGGTTTAGGGTTTGCGTTCGGGTTGGGTTAGTGTTAGGGGTTAGTTAGGGTTAGGCTTATGGTTAGGGTTAGGGTTAGGGTTTGGGTTAAGTTTAGGGTTAGGGTTTGGTTTTGGGTTAGGGTTTGAGTTTGAGTTAGGTTTAGGGTTAGCATTAGGGTTAGGATTAGGGTTAGGGTTAGGGTTTGGGTTAGGGTTAGGGGTAGGTTTAGGGTTAGGGTTTGGGTTAGGGTTAGGTTTGAATCTTGGTTAGTGTTAGGGTTATGGTTAGTGTTAAGATTATGGTTAGGGTTAGGGTTATGTTTTGGGTTAGGGTTAGGGTTAGGGTTAGGGTTAGAATTAGGGTTAGGGTTAGGGTTAGGGTTAGGGTTAGGATAAGGATGAGGGTTAGGGTTAGGCTTAGGATTAGGGTTATTATTTTGGTAATGGTTTGGGTTAGGGTTAGGGTTAGGGTTAGGGTTAGGGTTAGGGTTAGGGTTAGAGTTTGAGTTAGGGTTAGGGTTAGGGTTAGGATTAGGGTTAGGGTTTGTGTTAAGATTAGGGTTTGGGTTTGGTTTAGGGTTAGGGTTAGGGTTAGGGTTTGGGTTAGGGTTAGGGTTAGGGTTAGGGTTAGGTTAGGGTTTGGGTTAGAGTTAGGGTTAGGGTGAGGTGTTGGATTAGCGTTATGGTTAGGGTTAGGGTTAGGATTAGGGTTAGGGTTAGGGTTCCGATTAGAGTTAGGTTTAGAGTTTGGGTTTGAGTAAGGGTTAAGGTTAGGGTTAGGGTTATGGTTAGGGTTAGGGTTAGGACTAGGATTAGGGTTAGGGTTAGGGTTAGGATTAGGGTTAGGGTTAGGGTTAGCGTTAGGGTTTCGGTTTGGGTTATGTTTTGGGTTAGGTTTAGGGTTAGGGTTAAAGTTAGGGTTAGGGTTAGGATTACGGTTAGGGTTTGAGTTTGAATTAGGTTTAGGGTTAGCATTAGGGTTAGGGTTAGGATTAGGATAAGTGTTTCAGTTAGGGTTAGGGTTAGGGTTTGGGTTAGGGTTAGGTTTAGGGTTAGGTTTAGGGTTAGGGTTTGGGTTAGGGTTAGGGTTAGGGTTAGGTTTTGGGTTAGGTTTAGTGTTAGGGTTAGGGTTAGGGTTAGGATTTGGGTTAGGATTAGGGTTAGGGTTAGGGTTTGGGTTAGGGTTAGGGTTAGGGTTACGGTTAGGGTTAGGATTAGGGTTAGGGTTTGTGTTAAGATTAGTTTTTGGGTTTGGGTTAGGGTTAGGGTTAGGGTTAGGGTTAGGATTAGAATTAGGGTTAGTGTTAAGGTTAGGGTTAGAGTTAGGGTTAGGATAAGGATGAGGGTTAGCGTTAGGGTTAGGATTAGGATTATTATTTGGGTTATGGTTTGGGTTAGGGTTAGGGTTAGGGTTTGGGTTAGTGTTAGAGTTAGGGTTTGAGTTAGGGTTAGGTTTAGGGTTAGGTTAGGGTTTGGGTTAGAGTTAGGGTTAGGGTTAGGGTTTGGGTTTGGTTTAGAGTTAGGGTTAGGTTAGGGTTTGGGTTAGAGTTAGGGTTAGGGTGAGGTGTTTGTTAGGGTTATGGTTAGGGTTAGGGTTAGGATTAGGGTTAGGGTTAGGGTTCCGATTAGAGTTAGGTTTAGAGTTTCGGTTTGGGTAAGGGTTAAGGTTAGGTTTAGCGTTAGGGTTAGGATTATGGTTAGGGTTAGGGTTCCGATTAGAGTTAGGTTTAGAGTTTGGGTTTGGGTAAGGGTTAAGGTTAGGTTTAGCGTTAGGGTTAGGGTTAGGGTTAGGACTAGGATTAGGGTTATGGTTATGGTTAGGGTTAGGATTAGGGTTAGGGTTACGGTTCCGATTAGAGTTAGGTTTCGAGTTTGGGTTTGGGTAAGGGTTAAGGTTAGGTTTAGGGTTAGGGTTAGGGTTAGGGTTAGGACTAGGATTAGGGTTAGGGTTAGGGTTAGCATTAGGGTTAGGGTTAGGGTTAGGGTTAGGACTAGGATTAGGGTTAGGTTAGGGTTTGGGTTAGAGTTAGGGTTAGGGTTAGGGTTTGGGTTTGGTTTAGTGTTAGGGTTAGGTTAGGGTTTGAGTTAGAGTTCGGGTTAGGGTGAGGTGTTGGATTAGCGTTATGGTTAGGGTTAGGGTTAGGATTAGGGTTAGGGTTAGGGTTCCGATTAGAGTTAGGTTTAGAGTTTGGGTTTGGGTAAGGGTTAAGGTTAGGGTTAGGGTTAGGGTTAGGGTTAGGGTTAGGACTAAGATTAGGGTTAGGGTTAGAGTTAGGATTAGGGTTAGGGATAGGGTTAGGGTTTCGGTTTGGGTATGTTTTGGGTTAGGTTTAGGGTTAGGTTTAGGTTTAGGGTTAGAGTTAGGGTTAGGGTTAGGATTAGGGTTAGGGTTTGAGTTTAAATTAGGTTTAGGGTTAGCATTAGGTTTAGGGTTAGGTTTAGGATAAATGTTTCAGTTAGGGTTAGGGTTAGGGTTTGGGTTAGGGTTAGGATTAGGGTTAGGGTTAGGGTTAGGTTTTGGGTTAGGGTTACGGTTAGGGTTAGGTTTTGGGTTAGGTTTAGTGTTAGGGTTAGGGTTAGGGTTAGGATTTGGTTTAGGGTTAGGTTTAGGGTTCGGGTTTGAGTTAGAGTTAGGGGTTGGGTTAGGGTTAGGGTTAGGATTAGATTTAGGGTTAGGGTTTCGGTTTGGGTTATGTTTTGGGTTAGGTTTAGGGTTAGGGTTAGGGTTTGTGTTCGGGTTAGGAATAGGGCTACGGTTTGAGTTTGAATTAGGTTTAGGGTTAGCATTAGGATTAGGGTTAGGTTAGGGATAGGGTTAGGGTTAGGACTGGGGTTAGTGTTAGGGTTAGGGTTAGGGTTAGGGTTAGGGTTA
>JAJHUQ010000063.1:1122500-1127500 GCA_035773235.1 Eospalax fontanierii | reverse complement strand
GTTGGATTAGGGTTATGGTTAGGGTTAGGGGTAGGATTAGGGTTACGGTTAGGGTTCCGATTAGAGTTAGGTTTAGAGTTTGGGTTTGGGTAAGGGTTAAGGTTAGGGTTTGGGTTAGGATTAGGGTTAGGGTTCGGGTTTGGGTTAGGGTTAGTTTTAGGGTTAGGATTAGGGTTAGGTTTTGTGTTAAGATTAGGGTTTGGGTTTGGGTTTGGGTTAGGGTTAGAGTTAGGGTTAGGGTTAGGGTTAGAATTATGGTTAGGGTTAAGTTTAGGGTTAGGGTTAGGGTTAGGGTTAGGGTTATTATTTGGGTTATGGTTTGGGTTAGGGTTAAGTTTAGGGTTTGGGTTAGTGTTAGAGTTAGTTTTTGAGTTAGGGATAGGTTTAGGGTTAGGTTAGGGTTTGGGTTAGAGTTAGGGTTAGTGTTAGGGTTTGGGTTGGTTTAGAGTTAGGGTTAGGTTAGGGTTTGGGTTAGAGTTAGGGTTAGCGTGAGGTGTTGGATTAGGGTTATGGTTAGGGTTAGGGTTAGGTGTAGGGTTAGGGTTAGGGTTCCGATTAGAGTTTGGTTTAGAGTTTGGGTTTGCGTAAGGGTTAAGTTTAGGGTTAGGGTTAGGGTTAGGACTAGGATTAGGGTTAGGGTTTAGTGTTACGGTTAGGGTTAGGGTTAGGGTTTCGGTTTGGGTTATGTTTTGGGTTAGGTTTAGGGTTAGGGTTAGGGTTTGGGTTCGGCCTAGGATTAGGGTAAGGGTTTGAGTTTGAATTAGGTTTAGGGTTAGTATTAGAGTTCGGGTTAGGTTTAGGATTAGTGTTTCAGTTAGGGTTAGGGTTAGGGTTAGGGTTTGGGTTCTGGTTAGGTTCAGGGTTTGATTTAGGGTTAGGGTTAGGGTTAGGGTTAGTGTTAGGGTTTGGGTTAGGATTAGGGTTAGGACTAGGGTTAGTGTTAGGGTTAGGTTTAGGGTTAGCATTAGGGTTAGGATTAGGGTTAGGGTTAGGGTTTGGGTTAGGGTTAGTGTTAGGGTTAGGGTTAGGGTTTGGGTTAGGGTTAGGGTTAGGATTTGTGTTAAGATTAGGGTTTGGTTTTGGGTTAGGGTTAGGGTTAGGGTTTGGGTTAAGGTTACGTTTAGGGTTAGGGTTTGTGTTGGGGTTAGGGTTAGGGTTAGGAGTAGGGTTAGGGTTTAGGTTTTCGGTTAGGGTTAGTGTTAGGGTTAGTGTTAGTATTAGGGTTTGGTTAGGTTTAGGGTTAGTGTTAGGGTTATGGTTAGGTTTAGCGTTAGGGTTAGGGTTATGGTTAGGTTTACCGTTAGGGTTAGGGTTAGGGTTTGGGTTTGGGTTAGGGTTTGGGTTAGGGTTAGGGTTTGGGTTAGGGTTAGGGTTAGGGTTAGGGTTAGGATTTGGGTTAGGGTTAGGGTTAGGGTTCGGGTTTGCGTTAGAGTTAGGGTGAGGGTTAGGGGTTGGGTTAGGGTTAGGGTTACGGTTAGGATTAGGGTTAGGGTTAAGTTTTGGATTAGGGTTAGTTTTAGGATTTGGGTTTGGGTAAGGGTAAGGGTTAGGGTTAGGGTTAGGAGTAGGGTTCGGGTTTAGGTTTTCGGTTAGGGTTAGTGTTAGTGTTAGAATTAGGATTAGGGTTTGCTTTAGCGTTAAGATTCGGGTTAGGGTTTGGTTTAGGGTTAGGGATAGGGTTATGGTTTTGGGTTAGGGTTATGTTTAGGGTTCGGGTTTGGGTTAGGGTTAGGGTTAGGGTTAGGTTTAGGATTAGGGTTAGGGTTAGTGTTAGGGTTAGGGTTTGGTTTAGGATTACGGTTAGGTTTAGGTTTTCGGTTAAGTTTCGGGTTTGGGTTTTGGGTTTGCGTTCGGGTTGTGTTAGCGTTAGGGTTTTAGTTAGGGTTAGGGTTAGGGTTAGGGTTAGGGTTTGGGTTAGGGTTAGGTTTAGGGTTAGGGTTTGAGTTTGAGTTAGGTTTAGGTTTAGCATTAGGGTTAGGATTAGGGTTAGGGTTAGCGTTTGGGTTAGGGTTAGGTTTAGGGTTAGGGTTTGCGTTAGGGTTAGGTTTGAATCTGGGTTAGTGTTAGGGTTAGGGTTAGTGTTAAGATTATGTTTACGGTTAGGTTTAGGATTAGGTTTTGGGTTAGGGTTAGGGTTAGGGTTAGAATTAGGATTAGGGTTAGGGTTAGAATTAGGGTTAGGGTTAGGATAAGGATGAGGGTTAGGGTTAGGATTAGGGTTATTTTTTTGGTTATGGTTTGAGTTAGGTTTAGAGTTAGTGTTTGGGTTAGTGTTAGAGTTAGGGTTTGAGTTAGGGTTAGGTTTAGGGTTAGGTTAGGGTTTGGGTTAGAGTTAGGGTTAGTGTTAGGGTTTGGGTTTGGTTAAGAGTTAGGGTTAGGTTAGGATTTGGGTTAGAGTTAGGGTTAGGGTGAGGTGTTGGATTAGGGTTATGGTTAGGGTTAGGGTTAAGATTAGGGTTAGGGTTAGGGTTCCGATTAGAGTTAGGTTTAGAGTTTGGGTTTGGGTAAGGGTTAAGGTTAGGGTTAGTGTTAGGGTTATGGTTAGGGTTAGGACTAGGTTTAGGTTTAGGGTTAGGGTTAGGGTTAGGGTTAGGGTTTGGATTAGGGTTTGGGGTTAGGGGTTAGGGGTTAAGTTAAGTTTTAGGGTTAGGCTTAGAGATTGGGTTACGGTTAGGGTTAGGTTTAGAGTTAGGTTTAGGTTTTGGGTTAGGGTTAGGGTTAGCGTTTGGGTTAGTGTTAGGGTTAGGGTTAGCTTTAGTGTTAGGGTTAGGGTTAGGGTTAGGGTTAGGGTTTGGGTTCGGGTTGGGTTAGTGTTAGGGTTTTAGTTGGGGTTAGGGTTAGGGTTAGGGTTTGGTTTAGGATTAGGCTTAGGGTTAGGGTTTGAGTTTGAGTTAGGTTTCGGGTTAGCATTAGGGTTAGGATTAGGGTTAGTGTTAGGGTTTGGGTTAGGGTTAGGGTTAGGGTTAGGGTTAGGGTTTTAGTTAGGGTTAGTTTTAGGGTTAGGGTTTGGTTTAGGTTAGGCTTAGGGTTAGGGTTTGACTTTGAGTTAGGTTTCGGGTTAGCATTAGGGTTAGGATTAGGGTTAGGGTTAGGGTTTGGGTTAGCGTTAGGGTTAGGGTTAGGTTTGAATCTGGGTTAGTGTTAGGGTTAGGGTTAGTGTTAAGATTATGGTTACGGTTAGGGTTAGGGTTAGGTTTTGGGTTAGGGTTAGGGTTAGGGTTAGAATTAGGGTTAGGGTTAGGGTTAGGATAAGGATGAGGGTTAGGTTTAGGGTTAGGATTAGGGTTATTATTTGGGTTATGGTTTGTGTTAGGGTTAGGGTTAGGGTTAGGTTTAGGGTTTCATTTAGGGTTAGGGTTAGGGTTAGGGTTAGTTTTAGGGTTTGGGTTAGGGTTAGGGTTAGGGTTAGGACTAGGATTACTGTTAGGATAAGGATTAGGGTTAGGGTTTTTGTTTAGGTTTGGGTTATGGTTAGGGTTAGTGTTAGGGTTAGGGTTTAGGGTTAGGGTTAGGGATAGGGTTAGGGTTAGGGTTTCAGTTTGTGTTATGTTTAGGGTTAGGTTTAGGGTTAGGGTTAGGATTTGGATTCGGGTTAGGATTAGGGTTAGGGTTTGGGTTAGAGTTAGGGTTAGGGTTAGGAATAGGGTTAGGGTTAGGTATAGGATTAGTGTTTCAGTTAGGTTTAGGGTTAGGGTTAGGGTTTGGGTAATGGTTAGGTTTAGGGTTAGGGTTAGTTTTAGGGTTAGGGGTTAGGTTTAGGTTTAGGGTTATTGTTAGGGTTTGGGTTAGGGTTAGTGTTAGGGTTTGGGTTTCAGTTAGAATTAGGGTTAGCGTTAGGGTTTGTGTTAGGGTTAGGGTTAGAGTTTGAATTAGGTTTAGGGTTAGGGTTAGATTTAGGATTTGGTTTATGGGTAGTGTTGGGGTTTGGTTTAGGTTTTGGGTTAGGTTTAGAGTTAGGGTTAGGGTTTGGGTTCGGGTTAGGGTTAGGGTTAGGGATAGGGTTTTAGTTAGGGTTAGGGTTAGGGTTAGGGTTAGTGTTAGGGTTTGGGTTAGGGTTAGGGTTAGGATTAGGGTTAGGGCTTGGGTTAGGGTTAGGGTTTGGGTTAGGGTGAGGGTTAGGGTTTGTGTTTGGGTTAGGGTTAGGGTTAGGGTTAGGATTAGGGTTAGGGTTTGTGTTAAGATTATGGTTTCTGTGTGGATTAGGGTTAGGGTTAGGTTTTGGATTAAGGTTACGTTTAGGTTTAGGGTTTGTGTTAGGGTTAGGGTTAGGGTTAGGAGTAGGGTTAGGGTTTAAGTTTTCGGTTAGGGTTAGTGTTAGGGTTAGTGTTAGGATTAGGGTTTGGGTTAGGGTTTAGGTTTGGTTAGGTTTAGGGTTAGGGTTATGGTTAGGGTTAGTGTTAGGGTTAGGGTTAGGGTTAGGGTTAGCGTTAGGTTTAGGGTTAGGGTTTGGGTTTGGGTTAGGGTTTGGGTTAGGGTTAGGGTTTGGGGTAGGGTTAGGGTTAGGGTTAGGGTAAGGATTTAGGTTAGGCTTAGGTTTAGGGTTCGGGTTTGGGTTAGAGTTATGGTGAGGGTTAGGGGTTGGGTTAGGGTTAGGGTTACGGTTAGAATTAGGGTTAGGGTTTGTGTTAAGATTAGGGTTTGGGTTTGGGTTAGGGTTAGGGTTTGGGTTTTAGTTAGAATTAGGGTTAGTGTTATGGTTAGGGTAAGGGTTAGGGTTAGGGTTAGGGTTAAGGTTAGGGTTAGGGTTAGGGTTTGGTTTAGGGTTAGGGTTAGGATTAGGGTTTGAGTTTGAGTTAGGTTTAGGGTTAGCATTAGGGTTAGGATTAGGGTTAGGGTTTGGGTTTGGGTTCGGGTTAGGGTTAGGGTTAGGGTTTGGGTTAGGGTTAGGGTTAGTGTTAGGGTTTTGGAATGGGTTAGGATAAGGGTTAGTGTTAGGGTTTGTCTTAGGGTTAGGTTTAGGGTTAGTTTTTGGTTTAGGGTTAGGGTTAGGTTTACGGTTG